>QRDG01000434.1:652306-848322 GCA_012064385.1 Puccinellia tenuiflora | reverse complement strand
TTGGCCTACCCTAACACAACCAAGCAAAACTTGTCCACCAGTCCCCTTTCTACGTCGGTCGAATAGACAGACGGGAAGTTTGACCTTTTCCACCAGGGTTCGGGTTTCGCCGAAGCGGGGCTCTGGAGCATCGGAATCCCACAAAAACCTAGTTGGTGCAATACCATATGTATACATGTGTGGTGTGAGGTTGAGGTGGGGACCCCGGACTAGTTCTCCAAAATACCCGATTATGGTTCACACAACGATCCCATGATCAGTCTGTCGTTGCCCATAATCCGAATTGAATACCAATGTTTACATCCATTACAATACCGAATTCAAGTCTTACATAATAGGTCATTTAGACCAAGTCTTACATAGGTGCCTTCTTGGGCCAAATCAACAGCATATCAGCGGCAGCTACGTAGCAGAAGTCCAACGCGTCCTATTCGACGACCCGACAGGCAGTTGACTCACGAAGATCCCTAGTTCGCATAGAAGTCTCCATACTCCGCTTCAGCGTAGTTCAATAGCCAGGGACGAAACCAATATGAGTACAATGGGATTTGTACTCGCAAACTACCCCTAACGTGAGTATGCTCTAGTTTTTAAGTGACTTTCTATAACACTTTTATTTCTTGTAAATATCTCTATATCCTTGTTGAAAAAAAAGATAAGAAGAATTTCATCACTATCTTTAAAGAAAACATCATTTTTATTATTTATCGAAAACTCCTCCTTTTTCCCGACCATATCTCATCATGGTCTATTTATCTCCAACAACTCATACCACTCCATTTGGTATAGTTGCGTAATATCACCTCCATACTTGTTTCTTTGAGCTTACAGTTTTTCAAAAACTTGCACATGGTCTAGTAGAGCCTCCCAACTGTCCATATCCGAGGACTCGGCTATTCAAATAGTTTTACCCTCTGCAGAGGTAGCACGCTTTTCCCACACCCATCCGGTAACTCATCGTGTCTGCCACATCCCGCCATACAAGGCGAAGTTGAGCCACCGACCATAGCCCGTCCTTTGCTCATGCTAGTATAGGACCCTACCGCTACGAATTCACCATTCCTTCGACACCTAGTACAGGATCCCCCGTCGAGGAACCTAGATGGGAGGACTCGTAGTTCTGCCCGGCGAGCAGAGCCCTTCAATCCCCCGTCCATCAGACACCGGGACCCAGGTCAGGGGGTAGGTCGCCATGACCATCCCCTCATGGAACGAGGTCATCCTCGTTGTTGAGGCATCCAGTACTAACACGAGCAAATTATATGACTACGCCCTTTCCCATATGTGGGTAGATGTGGTCGCACAGGTTGTCGGCTGGTTGACGTAAGTACTAGGACACAATGTGCATTTTTCATAAACATCACCAATCACCAATTTTCCACTTCCATACCGACCATTCGGCATGTCACATTCATCCAGGTACTTTAAAAAGGAGTTTGGAATTAAACCATATTTTTCCCATCCTATAGTTTGAATATCTACTCTATATTTCTACATAGGGTGGCAAAATAGTTTTCATGTCTTTGTAAAAAGGTTTTCAAAATTACTAGTACTTGTGAATATTGCAGGTGATCAAAATAAATGTAAATAATAGCAAGCTTAGTGAAGTAGCTTGCCTTGCTCAACAAAGTTCTCGGGTTCCTGCTGATCGAAGTATTCCCCTTCCTCGTAGGCTCCGGCAACGTTCTCGTCTAATCGATAATTAAACAATACAAACAATCACTAAGACTACTCAAGCAAGCATCACATCATTTCAATCATCAACATCACAATTTAGCTACTGCACACACAAGGTAACACAATTTGGATTCAATTTAATTTAATTAACCATTATTTAATTGTGTCATAGTTATGGCAGAAACTAGGGTTTCATGTTTAATTGCATAACTTCAGTTCTGTTGATCAAAAAATTATGAACTAAAATTCTACAGAAAGCTACTGATGTGTAGAAGACAACCCAATTGGATTTAATTCAATTTGAGTTATCAAACTCCCTGTATAAATGTCTTAATCCAGAGAGTTAATATACTAGTTTTTGCTACAAATCAAGATAATTTTATTCAACAATTAAACCCATTTAGGGGTAACTAACACTGACCAAATGTGATCTAACAAGATTGGTCCCAACTCATTTGGATTTACCATTATTGTTTTAAAAATGTTTTAGTTTAGAAAGGCTTCCTTTCTTTTATCTGATGCCAATTAATTAATAATGATTAATTAATTCTACAAAAATTAGGGCAGCTAAGTTATCATAGTACAAAGCCAGAAAAATTGGATTCACATTATTTGGGCATTTAGAGCATCAGAAACAAACAAGTTTAGGTTTAAAACCGTCCGTTCTAATCAATTTACCATTTGCTCAATATTAACTCAATTAAGTTGGGACCAGTGCCATTGGATAGATAATTTGATAAGCTACCAGTACACCAATTTCATAATTTTTGGACGTACCATTCTCGAGTTATTTGATTTCTACCATAAGTCCAGATTTGAATAATTTTGAATCTAAATTCGAAAAGATAAAGGCCACGGGTGAATTTGGGCTTAACGGGCCGGCCCACGGGATTTTTCCCGCGCCGAGAAATGTTTAAAATCCTGATGGGTGGGGTCCGTCCGTCAGTTTTAATTAAAATATCCGAACCGGTAAGCTGCCGTTGAATTAAGATCCAACGGCCTGCGACGATCGCGTTGCCGGTGACCTAGGAACGGCGGCGACGGAGAGGGTAGACGACGGAGACGAGCTCGGGGAGGCTCACCTAGGGTTTCCCGGGACGGTGGAGAGGTGGCGGACGGCGGCGGAGGCTTGACGGGGCCGACCGGCGAAGTCATACATGCTGGGGAGGTCCGGTTCGTCGGCTGCAGCTCCGTGCCGAGCTCGGGACGGTCTCTTCGCCGGTGAGTTCCTCGGGTGGATCTTGAGCACGGGAAAATGGGGCAAGGGTGAGCAGCGGTTGCGGGAGGAACAAAGAGGTGAGAGGGCAGAAGGGAAGAAGGCCAGCATGGCCTCGTGGCCGTCGTCGACCTCAGCAGTTGCCGAGCGTGGCGAGCTCGGCCTCCACGGACAGAGGCGACGACAGCGATGCTCCCCCTCCTGGCGGGGACAGAGAGGTGGGGGAGAGTGAGGGGAGTGAGCGAGAGGGGAGATTGTGGTACGGGGTGCAAAGGAGGGCTCGGGGTGTCCTTTTATAGCCGGCGTCGGGTGCACGATGGACCGGGAGCGGGGAGTGAGCTAGGGTTAGGGAGAGAGCGCCATTAACGGCTAGTTGGTGCGGCAACGGCCTCCGGTGCGGCTAGGGTTTAGTGGGAGCGAGGGGAGCGCGTTAGGGCTGAGCTGGAGCTCGGGGTGGCGCGGGTCCAGTGCACAGGCAGGGTGCTCGACGGCGGGTACGGGGCAGGTGCGGCACAGGGCGTCGGCGACGCGAGGGTGGGGTGAACCACGTCATCTATCCGCGCCCTCCGGTGCAGTGGCGGGAGCTAGGGTTTAGTAAGCGGCCGGGAACACCGAGTTGCCCATGGCATGGCGAGCACGGATGGGCGAGCATGCGTGTGTCATCAAGAGGGAACCGGAGTGGTTGGGGTGTCGTCTACGGGCGAGAGGAGGGACAGGGGGACGTGCCGGCGCGGGCGAGGGGGTTGGCGAGCAGAGCAACGTCCCCGGCGACGGGTGGCTAGGGTTTCGGTATGGAGGAGTACGGGGCGAGGGAGAGGGAGCTCGGGGTGCTCCGACTCGCTAGGGGGGCCTGGTCTGGCTGCAGGGGAGGGAGTGACACTCGTCGGGCATGAGGGAGAGAGAGAACGCGAGTGAGAGAGAGAGGGTGCGGGAGAGCCGCATGGCTGCCATGCTCCTCCATGGACTTGGCCGGCCATGCTGATGGAATGGAGGCAAGTGGCTGCACAGGGAGGGAGAGTAGGTAGGAGAGGTGAAAAGGGGTCGAGTCCCCAGGTTTTCTACCACGAATTTGCACCGGTTTTGGAAAGGGCAGAATTGTGCCCCTAAGGTGTTTGATGAAATGCTCCAACGAAATTTAAATTCAATTTTCTGCAATTTATTTCCACCATTGACTTTATATATATTAGTAGGGACTTTTGGTGCTATGAGGGAATTTATTTGGCAGGTGCATCATAGTACACTTGGTGATTTTAAAAGGATAAGAAAAGAAATAGAATTTTAATTTAAGATTTCTAGAAATATTTTTGGAGAAGGGAAAAAGATATAAGAGCAAAGTGGGAGTGATCATTATGTCACCCCACTGTATTTTAGTTTGAAAGAAAATATTAATTTCTCACTTAGAGGAAATTGTGTGACATTTGCCACATGATTTTATGTGATGATGTTTTGATTTTGTTCCTTTTCCTAGCCTCAAAATTTCTACTTAGCAAACACACACATCAAGCAACAAAACATAAGCAATCACACATAAAATAAGAAAAAAATTGTTGGCCCACATTTTTGGAATTAATAATACTTATATTAATTCTGGGATGTTACAAATCCTTCCCCCCTTAAAAAAATAAATCTCGTCCCGAGATTTGCTAGGCTTAGGGGCTAAGGAAGTTTGGGAATTCGCGTCTAAGGTAATCTTCACGTTCCCAAGTTGCTTCTTCCTCAGAATGGTTAGTCCACTGGACTTTGTAGAACTTGATCGCACGTCTTCGGGTAAGACGAACATCTTCTTCGAGAATCTTAAGAGGTCTATCACGATAGGTCAGGTCATTGTTCAGGTCGATGGAGTGGTGGTCGATGTGCTTGAAAACGTCAGGCTGGTCAGGAACTTCAAGACACTTCTGAAGTAGTGAGATGTGGAAGACATCATGAAATTCATATAGCTCTGGGGGTAACTCTAGCTGATAGGATACTTCTCCTCGGCGGCTAACAATCTTGAACGGTCCAATATATCTGGGTGCTAACTTTCCTTTGACATGGAAACGTTGCATTCCCTTAAGGGGTGTCACTCAGAGATACACAAAATCTCCGATGTTGAAGATGAGGTCACGGCGCTTGGGATCAGCGTAACTCTTCTGACGGGATTGGGCAGTTTTGAGACGCTCGCGAATAAGTTGGACTTGCTCTTCGGCTTCACGGAGGGCGTACGACACTTCTTGCCATACAATGCTTCAAACGGGGCCATTTGCAGACTAGACTGATAGGTATTGTTGTAGGAGAACTCTGCAAATGGGAGACAATCTTCCCACTTGGAACCATAAGATAGAACACACGCACGAAGCATGTCTTCCAAAATCTGGTTCACTCTCTCGGTTTGACCGTCAGTCTGGGGATGATAGGCTGTGCTAAAGGCTTCGTGAAGTGCTTTCCAGAATCTCGAGGTGAGTTGGGTGCCTCTATCAGACACAATCTTCTTGGGTACTCCATGCAGGCTTACTATTCGGGACATATATAGGTCTGCTAACTGATCTTCGCGATAGGTGGTCTTGACCGGAATAAAATGGGCCACCTTGGTCAGTCGATCAACGACGACCCAGATTGAATCATGGCCTCTGTTGGACCTGGGTAGTCCAGTGATGAAGTCCATTCCAATCTCGTCCCATTTCCATTCAGGAATTTTCAAAGGTTGAAGCAATCCAGCGGGTTGTTGATGTTCCGCTTTGACTCGCTGACAGATATCACACTTGGCTACGAAAGAACCAATCTCTCGTTTCATTCCATGCCACCAAAATCTCTCACGAAGGTCTTGGTACATCTTGGTTCCTCCAGGGTGGATTGAGTATGGGGTCTCGTGGGCTTCCTTCAGGATCAACTCCTTTAGCGCACTATCGTTGGGCACACATATACGACCATTAAATCTCAATACTCCTTCGGCATCTTCGGCAAAACCAGGGGCTTTGTCAAGAGACATCTTCTTCTTCTTAATCCCTTCGATGCTCTCATGACCTTTCTGGGCTTCTTTGATTTGATCCATCGGGGTTGGGGCTAACTCTAGATTGGCGAGATAACCTTGGCTAACAAGCTCGAGTCCAAAATCTTCGAACTCCTTAAACAATGTTGGTTGTTCGACTTGAATCAAGGCATTCAGGGCACATGGCTTGCGACTAAGGGCATCGGCCACTACATTGGCCTTTCCAGGGTGATAATGGATTCCAACATCGTAATCCTTGATCAGTTCCATCCATCTCCTCTGTCGCAGGTTCAACTCCTTCTGGGTGAAAATATACTTCAAGCTCTTATGATCCGTATAGATCTCACAGCGATGTCCCACAAGATAGGGACGCCATGTTTTAAGAGCAAAAACAACAGCTGCTAACTCCAGGTCATGGGTTGGGTAATTCTCTTCATGCGGTCGCAACTGTCGAGATAGATACGACACCACCTTGCCTTCTTGCATCAGAACACAACCAAGTCCGAGGCGTGATGCATCGCAATACACGTCGAAACTCTTGGTGACGTCCGGCATTACTAGGATTGGGGCCGTGGTCAATTTCTTCTTCAACTCCTGAAAACTATCTTCACACTTCTGGGTCCATTCAAATTTCTGATCCTTCCTCAATAATTGGGTCATGGCCTTGGCTATACTGGAAAATCCTTCAACGAACTTGCGGTAATAACCCGCTAGTCCGAGAAAGCTACGGATCTCGGTCACACTGGTGGGGGTCTTCCAGTAAAGAATGGCTTTAATCTTCTCCGGGTCAACGGAAACTCCTCCGGCAGATATGACATGACCGAGAAATGCCACCTCCTTAAGCCAAAACTCACACTTGC
Source organism: Puccinellia tenuiflora (assembly GCA_012064385.1). Classification (NCBI taxonomy): domain Eukaryota; kingdom Viridiplantae; phylum Streptophyta; class Magnoliopsida; order Poales; family Poaceae; genus Puccinellia; species Puccinellia tenuiflora. Next base: position 841,604 of record QRDG01000434.1, on the reverse strand, counting down.
TAAGCTTGTCATAAAGTTGGTGCTCTCGAAGTGTCTCCAAAACTAGGCGTAGGTGAACAGCATGTTCCTCTTCGGTCTTGGAATAAACAAGAATATCATCAATGAAGACTACCACGAACTTGTCGAGGTACTCCATGAAGATCTTGTTCATTAGGTTCATGAAATAAGCTGGGGCATTGGTCAGACCAAAGGACATTACGGTGTACTCAAACAATCCGTACCGGGTGGTGAAAGCAGTCTTGGGAATGTCTGATTCTCGGATTTTCAACTGGTGGTACCCTGTCCGTAGATCGATCTTTCAAAAGACTCGGGCTCCGTTCATTTGATCGAACAGATCCTCGATCTTGGGAAGAGGATACTTGTTTTTAATGGTCACGTCATTGAGCTTACGATAATCCACACACAGTCGTGTGGTACCGTCTCTTTTGTCCACAAAAATGATGGGTGATCCCCAAGGTGAAGCGCTTGGGCGAATAAGGCCTTTGCTGAGCATATCAGCCAACTGCTTCTTCAACTCCACTAATTCTTCTGGATTCATCCGATAGGGTCTCTAGGATATAGGAGCGGTTCCTGGGATAAGTTCAATCACGAACTCAATATCTCTGTCTGGCGGCATACCAGGCAATTCTTCCGGGAACACATCTCGCAATAGGTGAACAACACGGATCTCATCAAGGGTGGGTCGAGCTATGCCCTCATGGCATCCTGGTCTGGTGTGGCGGGTCTCAGATACATACTTCACTTCAATTCCATTGTCTGAAGTGAGAGTAACGGCTCTTCTGGCGCAATCAATACGGCCGTGATACTTGGCTAACCAATCCATTCCAAGAATCACATCTATGCCTTGGGTTCCTAAAATGATTAGGTTGGCTGCAAACTTTCCTCCTCCAATTTCTATGAGGGTTTCGGAACACATCTGGTTGGTTTTGGCTAACAATCCTGGGGTTTGTATCAACATGGGTTTGGGTAAAAGACTCCCGACTAAACCTCTCTTAGCAACAAATTCCTGGGTAACAAATGAATGGGTGGCACCAGAATCAAACAGAACAGTTGCAGGTACTGAGTTGACAAGGAACGTACCCAGGACAACATCGGACGCTTCCTCAGCTTCTTCAACATTCATGTGGTGCAGACAGCCCTTGACAACCGCAGCATTTCCACGGGGTGCGGCATTCTTGCCATTTCCATTTCCATTTCCATTGCGGGCTTGACCAGGGTTCGGTGCAGGCTTCTTGGGATTGGGGCATTCTCTGGAGTAGTGACCTTTGGTACCGCATTCAAAGCAGACTACATTGGCCTTGGGATTGAAGTTGTTGTGGTTTCCTCCTAGACGGTTGCTGTCATTGGGACGGTTGAAACTGTTTGGGCGATTTGGAGGGGTGGGGCGTGGGGCTTGCGGTGGTCGATAAGCAGGCTTGGGGGTTGGTGGAAAAGTACGGGGCTTCTGGTTGCTAGAACCTTCTGAAGCAATCATCCTTCTCTTGCGTCCTTCAAACATGGACTTGCGGTTGGTCTCCAGCTGGATAGCCTTGTCCACAAGTGACTCCAGATCAATGAAGTCATGGATAACCAAGGCGCACTGAAGCTCATCATGCAGTCCACTCATGAAGCGCTCAATCTTCCTCTTCTCGGAGTCAACATCATTCGGAGCATACCGAGATAAATCGGTAAACTCATCAAGATAGCCAACCACGTCTTTGCTTCCCTGTCTCAGCTTGCGGAATTCATCCTTCTTCCTTTCAATCAGTCCGCTAGGAATGTGTTTCTTGCGGAACTTCTCCTGGAACTCAGCCCAGCTGATCACATAACCAGCCTGCTGGAGAGCCTTGGTAGTGTCCCACCAAGCTCGTGCAGGTCCAGCAAGATAGTGGGTTGCATACAGAACCTTCTCATTTTCTCCTACTACGGCAACTTCCAGATTGTTGTTGATGGTGCGAAGCCAGTCATCGGCTTCTAAAGGGTGAAGTCCCTTGGAATAGGTGGGTGGGTTGGTCTTCTGGAAATCGCTCAAAGTGGATCGCAAGTGTCCATCTTCGTTACCATTGCCATTGCCATTGCCATTGTGGTTGTTCTGATTATTGTTTTGGGCATTAGCGGCGAGTTGCTGGAGAACGGCAAGGTGGGCTTGACGCTCTTGGCGAGAGGCCTCACGGTCCTCCATAATGATCGTAAGAAGTTCGGCCGGGGTAGGCTCAGGTGGTGGTGGTGGCGGGTCATTGCGACCGTGGCTTCCTCCTCGGGTGTCCACCATCCTGAGATTGAACGGATATAAGAGGCAAAACAGACTAGGGATGTGCCTTAATTTAACAAGGTGGGAGAGTAGGGTTTTCGAATTGTCGGGGTAAAAGGTTTTTACTACGTAGAAGTTTTCGAGATGACAAATTTTGAAATTTTCATGGCACACACATTATCAAGCAAAAGCATCACATGCATAAGTTCCACACATCATACATAGTTATTACAAGCATATGGTTTCAAAGGAACCATTACACTACTCCAAAGCGACTACATCTGGGTTGACCTAACCCTACGATAACTCGAGAACGACTAAGTGATCCAGCTACTGTGGTGGAACACTCGGCACAACGTCGTCAGTGTCGGACTCGAAGGCATGCTCCTCTGGTTCCTCCTCGTCCTCGTCAAGAAGGGGCTCGGTCGGCTCCTCCTCGTCGTCGACGGTCTCCTCCTCGTCGTCGTCCTCCTCATAGTCCATCTCCTCCAAGTAATCCTCATCGTCACTAATGAAGGCGCGGCTCTCCTTGCGGAGATCCTCACCTTCCTCCTCCATCTCATCGGCTCAGCGCTCAAGGTCCTCGATCATCTCGTCCTGCTCCGCCACTCTCTTGCGAAGCTTGGCGATGGTCTTCTTTAGGCGGATCCTCCTCTGGTGAAGGTCGGCCTTGTCCTGCTGCAGGAGTGCAACACGGTCACGGCTCGCCTCGAGCGCGATGCGCTCAAAGTGAGACCGGTACCTCACGCTGCGTAGGTCCTCCTGGGTATGGCAAAGTAAGACCTCCATGTCCACGAGGTGCTCCCCAAAGGTGGGGTGGCGAACGGTGGAAGTAGGACATCCCTCGGTATCACGCCTCCCGTAGAACCTGAAAGGTGAGTTCGCTAACTCCTCCTTGTGCTCCTCACAAAGTCGGGCCAGCAGCCTCTGCATGGCACGACACAGTCCGTCGTCCCAGCTGGCATCCATCGTGGTGAAGGATAGCGTCCTGGAATGGGAGGATTTGATGTTCCCCTGGACAGACGACTCAATGAGCCAACTCAGGTTGCCCTGATCGTGAACGTCGACCTGCGCTCCACGGAACTCAGGAGCTGGGCGACCCAAGATGTCGCTCAACTTGTACAAGTCCTTCTCGAACATGAGGTTGCCCTTCTCCTTAACTTGCAGAAACTCGGTGAAGTGTAGCGCCATCTACAGTTTTAAGCAAAATTTTAAGTTAGTGAGATGACTAGGGTGCAAAATTTTAAATTTTAGTGAGCCAACAAGTAAGTCAAAATTTTAAACTTTAGTGAATTAATGAGTGCGTCAAATTTTAAGGATACCGGAAAATTGTGGTATTTAGTGGGAATAAAGTTTTGAATATATGAGAGGATTGGGAGATAAGAAATTTTTGGAAAATATTTCACTCCTTTGTTTTAGAAATTACGTTTGTAACTCCTATCTAACGAGCATGCTAACTAAGGTCTCCTATGGTCAAGATGCGCTCTGATACCAACTCTGTGGGGACCCCGGACTAGCTGTCCGAAATACCCGATTATGGTTCACACAACGATCCCATGATCAGTCTGTCGTTGCCCATAATCCGAATTGAATACCAAAGTTTACATCCATTACAATACCGAATTCAAGTCTTACATAATAGGTCATTTAGACCAAGTCTTACATAGGTGCCTTCTTAGGCCAAATCAACAGCATATCAGCGGAAGCTACGTAGTAGAAGTCCAACGCGTCCTATTCGACGACCCGACAGGCAGTTGACTCACGAAGATCCCTAGTTCGCATAGAAGTTTCCATACTCCGCTTCAGCGTAGTTCTCCTCGAAATCTGGCTAAGTCAATAGCCAGGGACGAAACCAATATGAGTACAATGGGATTTGTACTCGCAAACTACCCCTAACGTGAGTATGCTCCAGTTTTTAAGTGACTTTCTAAAACACTTTTATTTCTTGTAAATATCTCTAACTCTGTGGGGACCCCGGACTAGCTGTCCGAAATACCCGATTATGGTTCACACAACGATCCCATGATCAGTCTGTCGTTGCCCATAATCCGAATTGAATACCAAAGTTTACATCCATTACAATACCGAATTCAAGTTTTACATAATAGGTCATTTAGACCAAGTCTTACATAGGTGCCTTCTTGGGCCAAATCAACAGCATATCAGCGGAAGCTACGTAGTAGAAGTCCAACGTGTCCTATTCGACGACCCGACAGGCAGTTGACTCACGAAGATCCCTAGTTCGCATAGAAGTCTCCATACTCCACTTCAGCGTAGTTCTCCTCGAAATCTGGCTAAGTCAATAGCCAGGGACGAAACCAATATGAGTACAATGGGATTTGTACTCGCAAACTACCCCTAACGTGAGTATGCTCCAGTTTTTAAGTGACTTTCTATAACACTTTTATTTCTTGTAAATATCTCTATATCCTTGTTGAAAAAAAAGATAAGAAGAATTTCATCACTATCTTTAAAGAAAACATCATTTTATTATTTATCCAAAACTCCTCCTTTTTCCCGACCATATCTTATCATGGTCTATTTATCTCCAACAACTCATACCACCCCATTTGGAATAGTTGCGTAATATCACCTCCATACTTGTTTCTTTGAGCTTACAGTTTTTCAAAAACTTGCACATGGTCTAGTAGAGCCTCCCAACTGTCCATATCCGAGGACTCGGCTATTCGAATAGTTTTACCCTCTGCAGAGCTAGCACGCTTTTTCCACACCCATCCGGTAACTCATCGTGTCTGCCACGTCCCGCCATACAAGGTATATGCGAAGTTGAGCCACCGACCATAGCCTGTCCTTTGCTCATGCTAGTATAGGACCCTACCGCTATGAATTCACCATTCCTTCGACACCTAGTACAGGATCCCCCGTCGAGGAACCTAGATGTGAGGACTCGTAGTTCTGCCCGGCGAGCAGAGCCCTTCAATCCCCCGTCCATCAGACACCGGGACCCAGGTCAGGGGGTAGGTCGCCATGACCATACCCTCATGGAACGAGGTCATCCTCGTTGTTGAGGCATCCAGTACTAACACGAGCAAATTATATGACTACGCCCTTTCCCATATGTGGGTAGATGTGGTCGCACAGGTTGTCGGCTGGTTGACGTAAGTACTAGGACACAATGTGCATTTTTCATAAACATCACCAATCACCAATTTTCCACTTCCATACCACCGATTCGGCATGTCACATTCATCCAGGTACTTTAAAAAGGAGTTTGGAATTAAACCATATTTTTCCCATCCTATAGTTTGAATATCTACTCTATATTTCTACATAGGGTGGCAAAATAGTTTTCATGTCTTTGTAAAAAGGTTTTCAAAATTACTAGTACTTGTGAATATTGCAGGTGATCAAAATAATGTAAATAATAGCAAGCTCAGTGAAGTAGCTTGCCTTGCTCAACAAAGTTCTCGGGTTCCTGCTGATCGAAGTATTCCCCTTCCTCGTAGGCTCCGGCAACGTTCTCGTCTAATCGATAATTAAACAATACAAACAATCACTAAGACTACTCAAGCAAGCATCACATCATTTCAATCATCAACATCACAATTTAGCTACTGCATACACAAGGTAACACAATTTGGATTCAATTTAATTTAATTAACCATTATTTAATTGTGTCATAGTTATGGCAGAAACTAGGGTTTCATGTTTAATTGCATAACTTCAGTTCTGTTGATCACAAAATTATGAACTAAAATTCTACAGAAAGCTAATGATGTGTAGAAGACAACCCAATTGGATTTAATTCAATTTGAGTTGTCAAACTCCCTGTATAAATGTCTTAATCCAGAGAGTTAATATTATAGTTTTTGCTACAAATCAAGGTAATGTTATTCAAAAATTAAACCCTTTTAGGGGTAACTAACACTGACTAAATGTGATCTAACAAGATTGGTCCTAACTCATTTGGATTTACCATTATTGTTTTAAAAATGTTTTAGTTCAGAAAGGCTTCCTTTCTTTTATCAGATGCCAATTAATTAATAATGATAAATTAATTCTACAAAAATTAGGGCAGCTAAGTTATCATAGTACTAAGCTAGCAAATTTGGATTCACATTATTTGGGCATTTAGAGCATCAGAAACAAACAAGTTTAGGTTTAAAACCGTCTGTTCTAATCAATCTACCATTTGCTCAATATTAACTCAATTAAGATGGGACCAGTGCCATTAGATAGATAATTTGATAAGCTACCAGTACACCAAATTTCATAATTTTTGGACGTACCATTCTCGAGTTATTTGATTTCTACCATAAGTCCAGATTTGAATAATTTTGAATCTAAATTCGAAAAGATAAAGGCCACGGGTGAATTTGGGCTTAACGGGCCGGCCCACGGGATTTTTCCCGCGCCGGGAAATGTTTAAAATCCTGACGGGTGGGGTCCGTCCGTCAGTTTTAATTAAAATATCCGAACCGGCAAGCTGCCGTTGGATTAAGATCGAACGGCCTGCGACGATCGCGTCATTGGTGACCTAGGAACGGCGGCGACGGAGAGGGTAGACGGCGGAGACGAGCTCGGGGAGGCTCACCTAGGGTTTCCCGGGACGGTGGAGAGGTGGCGGACGGCGGCGGAGGCTTGATGGGGCCGACCGGCGAAGTCGTACGTGCTGGGGAGGTCCGGTTCGTCGGCTGCAGCTCCGTGCCGAGCTCGGGACGGTCTCCTCGCCGGCGAGTCCCTCGGGTGGATCCTGAGCACGGGAAAACGGGGCAAGGGTGAGCGGCGGTTGCGGGAGGAACAGAGAAGTGAGAGGGCAGAAGGGAAGAAGGCCAGCGTGGCCTTGTGGCCGTCGTCGACCTCGGCAGTTGCCGAGCGTGGCGAGCTCGGCCTCCACGGACAGAGGCGACGGCAGCGATGCTCCCGCCCTCCTAGCGGGGGTAGAGAGGTGGGGGAGAGTGAGGGTGCTCCGACTCGCTAGGGGGGCCTGGTCTGGCTGCAGGGGAGGGAGTGACACTCGTCGGGCATGAGGGAGAGAGAGAACGCGAGTGAGAGAGAGAGGGTGCGGGAGAGCCGCATGGCTGCCATGCTCCTCCATGGACTTGGCCGGCCATGCTGATGGAATAGAGGCAAGTGGCTGCACAGGGAGGGAGAGTAGGTAGGAGAGGTGAAAAGGGGTTGAGTCCCCAGGTTTTCTACCACGAATTTGCACCGGTTTTGGAAAGGGCAGAATTGTGCCCCTAAGGTGTTTGATGAAATGCTCCAACAAAATTTAAATTCAATTTTCTGCAATTTATTTCCACCATTGACTTTATATATATTAGTAGGGACTTTTGGTGCTATGAGGGAATTTATTTGGCAGGTGCATCATAGCACACTTGGTGATTTGAAAAGGATAAGAAAAGAAATATAATTTTAATTTAAGATTTCTAGAAATATTTTTGGAGTGGGGAAAAGATATAAGAGCAAAGTGGGAGTGATCATTATGTCACCCCACTGTATTTTAGTTTGAAAGAAAATATTAATTTCTCACTTAGAGGAAATTGTGTGACACTTGCCACATGATTTTATGTGATGATGTTTTGATTTTGTTCCTTTTCCTAGCCTCAAAATTTCTACTTAGCAAACACACACATCAAGCAACAAAACACAAGCAATCACACATAAATAAGAAAAAAATTTGTTGGCCCACATTTTTGGAATTAATAATACTTATATTAATTCTAGGATGTTACAGTTGAGAGGTCCGAGATCCTAATCCGGAGTGTGGGCGGCTTCATCGGCATCACTTCCTCCCTAGTAAGTTTATCGATTTATTAAAGCTTGAAACACACCCTTCGGGCGAATCGGTGTGAATCTTGTGAAAAATTTTGGTTTCACATGTTCATATATATGGCCTACCCTAACAAAACCAAGCAAAAGTGTCCACTGGTCCCCTTTCAACGTTGGTCGAACTGACAGACGGGAAGTTTGACCTTTTCCACCAGGGTTCGGGGATCACCGAAGCAGGGCTCTGGAGCATCGGAATCCCACAAAAACCTAGTTGGTGCAATACCATATGTATACAAATGTGGTGTGAGGTTGAGAGGGCCGAGATCCTACTCTGGAGTGTGGGTGGCTTCATCGGCATCACTTACTCCCTAGTAAGTTTATCGACTTATTAGAGCTCGAAACACACCCTTCGGGCGGATCGGTGTGAATCTCATGAAGATTTTTGGTTTCCCATGTTCATATATTTGGCCTACCCTAACACAACCAAGCAAAAGTTGTCCACTGGTCCCCTTTCTACGTCGGTCAAACGGACAGACGGGAAGTTTGACCTTTTCCACCAGGGTTTGGGTTTCGCCGAAGCGGGGCTCTGGAGCATCGGAATCCCACAAAAACCTAGTTGGTGCAATACCATATGTATACAAGTGTGGTGTGAGGTTGAGAGGGCCGAGATCCTACTCGGGAGTGTGGGCGGCTTCATCGGCATCACTTCCTTCCTAGTAAGTTTATCGATTTATTAGAGCTCGAAACACACCCTTCGGGCGAATCGGTGGGAATCTTGTGAAGATTTTTGGTTTCCCATGTTCATATATATGGACTACCCTAACACAACCAAGGAAAATTGTCCACTGGTCCACTTTCTACGTCGCTCGAACGGACAGACGGGAAGTTTGAACTTTTCTACCAGGGTTCGGGTTTTGCCGAAGCGGGGCTCTGGAGCATCGGAATCCCACAAAAACCTAGTTGTTGCAATACCATATGTATACAAGTGCGGTGTGAGGTTGAGAGGGCCGAGATCCTACTCCGGAGTGTGGGCGTCTTCATCGGCATCACTTCCTCCCTACTAAGCTTATCAACTTATTAGAGCTCAAAACACATCCTTCGGGCGAATCGGTGGGAATCTCGTGAAGATTTTTGGTTTCCCATGTTCATATATATGGCCTACCCTAACACAACCAAGCAAAAGTTTTCCACTGGTACCCTTTCTACGTCGGTCGAACGGACAGACGGGCAGTTTGACCTTTTGCACCAGGGTTCGGGTTTTGCTGAAGCGGGGCTCTGGAGCATCGGAATCCCACAAAAACATAGTTGGTGCAATACCATATGTATACAACTCTGGTGTGAGGTTGAGAGGGCCAAGATCCTACTCCAGAGTGTGGGCGGCTTCATCGGCATCACTTCCTCCCTAGTAAGTTTATCGATTTATTAAAGCTTGAAACACACCCTTCGGGCGAATCGGTGTGAATCTTGTGAAAAATTTTGGTTTCACATGTTCATATATATGGCCTACCCTAACAAAACCAAGCAAAAGTGTCCACTGGTCCCCTTTCTACGTTGGTCGAACGGACAGACGGGAAGTTTGACCTTTTCCACCAGGGTTCGGGGATCACCGAAGCGGGGCTCTGGAGCATCGGAATCCCACAAAAACCTAGTTGGTGCAATACCATATGTATACAAATGTGGTGTGAGGTTGAGAGGGCCGAGATCCTACTCTGGAGTGTGGGTGGCTTCATCGGCATCACTTACTCCCTAGTAAGTTTATCGACTTATTAGAGCTCGAAACACACCCTTCGGGCGGATCGGTGTGAATCTCATGAAGATTTTTGGTTTCCCATGTTCATATATTTGGCCTACCCTAACACAACCAAGCAAAAGTTGTCCACTGGTCCCCTTTCTAGGTCGGTCAAACGGACAGACGGGAAGTTTGACCTTTACCACCAGGGATCGGGTTTCGCCGAAGCGGGGCTCTGGAGCATCGTAATCCCACAAAAACCTAGTTGGTGCAATACCATATGTATACAAGTGTGGTGTGAGGTTGAGAGGGCCGAGATCCTACTCCGGAGTGTGGGCGGCTTCATCGGCATCACTTCCTTCCTAGTAAGTTTATCGATTTATTAGATCTCGAAACACACCCTTCGGGCGAATCGGTGGGAATCTTGTGAAGATTTTTGGTTTCCCATGTTCATATATATGGACTACCCAAACACAACCAAGGAAAATTGTCCACTGGTCCACTTTCTCCGTCGCTCAAAGGGACAGACGGGAAGTTTGAACTTTTCTACCAGGGTTCGGGTTTTGCCGAAGCGGGGCTCTGAAGCATCGGAATCCCACAAAAACCTAGTTGTTGCAATACCATATGTATACAAGTGCGGTGTGAGGTTGAGAGGGCCGAGATCCTACTCCGGAGTGTGGGCGTCTTCATCGGCATCACTTCCTCCCTACTAAGCTTATCAACTTATTAGAGCTCAAAACACACCCTTCGGGCGAATCGGTGGGAATCTCGTGAAGATTTTTGGTTTCCCATGTTCATATATATGGCCTACCCTAACACAACCAAGCAAAAGTTTTCCACTGGTACCCTTTCTACGTCGGTCGAACGGACAGACGGGCAGTTTGACCTTTTCCACCAGGGTTCGGGTTTTGCTGAAGCGGGGCTCTGGAGCATCGGAATCCCACAAAAACAAAGTTGGTGCAATACCATATGTATACAACTCTGGTGTGAGGTTGAGAGGGCCAAGATCCTACTCCAGAGTGTGGGCGGCTTCATCGGCATCACTTCCTCCCTAGTAAGTTTATCGATTTATTAAATCTCGAAACACACCCTTCGGGCGAATTGGTGTGAATCTTGTGAAGATTTTTGGTTTCACATGTTCATATATATGGCCTACCCTAACAAAACCAAGCAAAAGTGTCCACTGGTCCCCTTTCTACGTTTGGTGCAATACCATATGTATACAAATGTGGTGTGAGGTTGAGAGGGCCGAGATCCTACTCCGGAGTGTGGGCGGCTTCATCGGCATCAATTACTCTCTAGTAAGTTTATCGACTTATTAGAGCTCGAAACACACCCTTAGGGCGGATTGGTGGGAATCTCGTGAAGATTTTTGGTTTCCCATGTTCATATATTTGGCCTACCCTAACACAACCAAGCAAAAGTTGTCCACTGGTCCCCTTTCTACGTCGGTCAAACGGACAGACGGGAAGTTTGACCATTTCCACCAGGGTTTGGGTTTCGCCGAAGCGGGGCTCTAGAGCATCGGAATCCCACAAAAACCTAGTTGGTGCAATACCATATGTATACAAGTGTGGTGTGAGGTTGAGAGGGCCGAGATCCTACTCCGGAGTGTGGGCGGCTTCATCGGCATCACTTCCTTCCTAGTAAGTTTATCGATTTATTAGAGCTCGAAACACACCCTTCGGGCGAATCGGTGGGAATCTTGTGAAGATTTTTGGTTTCCCATGTTCATATATATGGACCACCCTAACACAACCAAGGAAAATTGTCCACTTGTCCACTTTCTACGTCGCTCGAACGGACAGACGGGAAGTTCGAACTTTTCTACTGGGGTTCGGGTTTTGCCGAAGCGGGGCTCTGGAGCATCGGAATCCCACAAAAACCTAGTTGTTGCAATACCATATGTATACAAGTGCGGTGTGAGGTTGAGAGGGCCGAGATCCTACTCCGGAGTGTGGGCGTCTTCATCGGCATCACTTCCTCCCTACTAAGCTTATCAACTTATTAGAGCTCAAAACACACCCTTCGGGCGAATCGGTGAGAATCTCGTGAAGATTTTTGGTTTCCCATGTTCATATATATGGCCTACCCTAACACAACCAAGCAAAAGTTTTCCACTGGTACCCTTTCTATGTCGGTCGAACGGACAGACGGGCAGTTTGACCTTTTCCACCAGGGTTCGGGTTTTGCTGAAGCGGGGCTCTGGAGCATCGGAATCCCACAAATACATAGTTGGTGCAATACCATATGTATACAAGTCTGGTGTGAGGTTGAGAGGGCCGAGATCCTACTCCAGAGTGTGGGCGGCTTCATCGACATCACTTCCTCCCTAGTAAGTTTATCGATTTATTAAACCTCGAAACACACCCTTCGGGCGAATCGGTGTGAATCTTGTGAAGATTTTTGGTTTCCCATGTTCATATATATGGCCTACCCTAACAAAACCAAGGAAAAGTGTCCACTGGTCGCCTTTCTATGTTTGGTGCAATACCATATGTATACAAATGTGGTGTGAGGTTGAGAGGGCCGAGATCCTACTCCGGAGTGTGGGCGGCTTCATCGGCATCAATTACTCTCTAGTAAGTTTATCGACTTATTAGAGCTCGAAACACACCCTTTGGGCGGATTGGTGGGAATCTCGTGAAGATTTTTGGTTTCCCATGTTCATATATTTGGCCTACCCTAACACAACCAAGCAAAAGTTGTCCACTGGTCCCCTTTCTAGGTCGGTCAAACGGACAGACGGGAAGTTTGACCTTTACCACCAGGGATCGGGTTTCGCCGAAGCGGGGCTCTGGAGCATCGTAATCCCACAAAAACCTAGTTGGTGCAATACCATATGTATACAAGTGTGGTGTGAGGTTGAGAGGGCCGAGATCCTACTCCGGAGTGTGGGCGGCTTCATCGGCATCACTTCCTCCCTAGTAAGTTTATCGATTTATTAAATCTCGAAACACACCCTTCGGGCGAATTGGTGTGAATCTTGTGAAGATTTTTGGTTTCGCATGTTCATATATATGGCCTACCCTAACAAAACCAAGCAAAAGTGTCCACTGGTCCCCTTTCTACGTTTGGTGCAATACCATATGTATACAAATGTGGTGTGAGGTTGAGAGGGCCGAGATCCTACTCCGGAGTGTGGGCGGCTTCATCGGCATCAATTACTCTCTAGTAAGTTTATCGACTTATTAGAGCTCGAAACACACCCTTAGGGCGGATTGGTGGGAATCTCGTGAAGATTTTTGGTTTCCCATGTTCATATATTTGGCCTACCCTAACACAACCAAGCAAAAGTTGTCCACTGGTCCCCTTTCTACGTCGGTCAAACAGACAGACGGGAAGTTTGACCTTTTCCACCAGGGTTTGGGTTTCGCCGAAGCGGGGCTCTGGAGCATCGGAATCCCACAAAAACCTAGTTGCTGCAATACCATATGTATACAAGTGTGGTGTGAGGTTGAGAGGGCCGAGATCCTACTCCGGAGTGTGGGCGGCTTCATCGGCATCACTTCCTTCCTAGTAAGTTTATCGATTTATTAGAGCTCGAAACACACCCTTCGGGCGAATCGGTGGGAATCTTGTGAAGATTTTTGGTTTCCCATGTTCATATATATGGACTACCCTAACACAACCAAGGAAAATTGTCCACTGGTCCACTTTCTACGTCGCTCGAATGACAGACGGGAAGTTTGAACTTTTCTACCAGGGTTCGGGTTTTGCCGAAGCGGGGCTCTGGAGCATCGGAATCCCAGAAAAACCTAGTTGTTGCAATACCATATGTATACAAGTGCGGTGTGAGGTTGAGAGGGCCGAGATCCTACTCCGGAGTGTGGGCGTCTTCATCGGCATCACTTCCTCCCTACTAAGCTTATCAACTTATTAGAGCTCAAAACACACCCTTCGGGCGAATCGGTAGGAATCTCGCGAAGATTTTTGGTTTCCCATGTTCATATATATGGCCTACCCTAACACAACCAAGCAAAGTTTTCCACTGGTACCCTTTCTACGTCGGTCGAACGGACAGACGGGCAGTTTGACCTTTTCCACCAGGGTTCGGGTTTTGCTGAAGCGGGGCTCTGGAGCATCGGAATCCCACAAAAACAAAGTTGGTGCAATACCATATGTATACAACTCTGGTGTGAGGTTGAGAGGGCCGAGATCCTACTCCAGAGTGTGGGCGGCTTCATCGGCATCACTTCCTCCCTAGTAAGTTTATCGATTTATTAAATCTCGAAACACACCCTTCGGGCGAATTGGTGTGAATCATGTGAAGATTTTTGGTTTCACATGTTCATATATATGGCCTACCCTAACAAAACCAAGCAAAAGTGTCCACTGGTCCCCTTTCTACGTTTGGTGCAATACCATATGTATACAAATGTGGTGTGAGGTTGAGCGGGCCGAGATCCTACTCCGGAGTGTGGGCGGCTTCATCGGCATCAATTACTCTCTAGTAAGTTTATCGACTTATTAGAGCTCGAAACACACCCTTAGGGCGGATTGGTGGGAATCTCGTGAAGATTTTTGGTTTCCCATGTTCATATATTTGGCCTACCCTAACACAACCAAGCAAAAGTTGTCCACTGGTCCCCTTTCTACGTCGGTCAAACGGACAGACGGGAAGTTTGACCATTTCCACCAGGGTTTGGGTTTCGCCGAAGCGGGGCTCTAGAGCATCGGAATCCCACAAAAACCTAGTTGGTGCAATACCATATGTATACAAGTGTGGTGTGAGGTTGAGAGGGCCGAGATCCTACTCCGGAGTGTGGGCGGCTTCATCGGCATCACTTACTTCCTAGTAAGTTTATCGATTTATTAGAGCTCGAAACACACCCTTCGGGCGAATCGGTGGGAATCTTGTGAAGATTTTTGGTTTCCCATGTTCATATATATGGACTACCCTAACACAACCAAGGAAAATTGTCCACTGGTCCACTTTCTACGTCGCTCGAACGGACAGACGGGAAGTTCGAACTTTTCTACCAGGGTTCGGGTTTTGCCGAAGCGGGGCTCTGGAGCATCGGAATCCCACAAAAACCTAGTTGTTGCAATACCATATGTATACAAGTGCGGTGTGAGGTTGAGAGGGCCGAGATCCTACTCCGGAGTGTGGGCGGCTTCATCGGCATCAATTACTCTCTAGTAAGTTTATCGACTTATTAGAGCTCAAAACACACCCTTAGGGCGGATTGGTGGGAATCTCGTGAAGATTTTTGGTTTCCCATGTTCATATATTTGGCATACCCTAACACAACCAAGCAAAAGTTGTCCACTGGTCCCCTTTCTAGGTCGGTCAAATGGACAGACGGGAAGTTTGACCTTTACCACCAGGGATCGGGTTTCGCCGAAGCGGGGCTCTGGAGCATCGTAATCCCACAAAAACCTAGTTGGTGCAATACCATATGTATACAAGTGTGGTGTGAGGTTGAGAGGGCCGAGATCCTACTCCGGAGTGTGGGCGGCTTCATCGGCATCACTTCCTTCCTAGTAAGTTTATCGATTTATTAGATCTCGAAACACACCCTTCGGGCGAATCGGTGGGAATCTTGTGAAGATTTTTGGTTTCCCATGTTCATATATATGGACTACCCTAACACAACCAAGGAAAATTGTCCACTGGTCCACTTTCTCCGTCGCTCGAAGGGACAGACGGGAAGTTTGAACTTTTCTACCAGGGTTCGGGTTTTGCCGAAGCGGGGCTCTGAAGCATCGGAATCCCACAAAAACCTAGTTGTTGCAATACCATATGTATACAAGTGCGGTGTGAGGTTGAGAGGGCCGAGATCCTACTCCGGAGTGTGGGCGTCTTCATCGGCATCACTTCCTCCCTACTAAGCTTATCAACTTATTAGAGCTCAAAACACACCCTTCGGGCGAATCGGTGGGAATCTCGTGAAGATTTTTGGTTTCCCATGTT
Organism: Puccinellia tenuiflora; assembly: GCA_012064385.1. Taxonomy (NCBI): domain Eukaryota; kingdom Viridiplantae; phylum Streptophyta; class Magnoliopsida; order Poales; family Poaceae; genus Puccinellia; species Puccinellia tenuiflora. Next base: position 825,995 of record QRDG01000434.1, on the reverse strand, counting down.
CATATATATGGCCTACCCTAACACAACCAAGCAAAAGTTTTCCACTGGTACCCTTTCTACGTCGGTCGAACGGACAGACGGGCAGTTTGACCTTTTCCACCAGGGTTCGGGTTTTGCTGAAGCGGGGCTCTGGAGCATCGGAATCCCACAAAAACATAGTTGGTGCAATACCATATGTATACAAGTCTGGTGTGAGGTTGAGAGGGCCGAGATCCTACTCCAGAGTGTGGGCGGCTTCATCGACATCACTTCCTCCCTAGTAAGTTTATCGATTTATTAAACCTCGAAACACACCCTTCGGGCGAATCGGTGTGAATCTTGTGAAGATTTTTGGTTTCCCATGTTCATATATATGGCCTACCCTAACAAAACCAAGCAAAAGTGTCCACTGGTCCCCTTTCTACGTTTGGTGCAATACCATATGTATACAAATGTGGTGTGAGGTTGAGAGGGCCGAGATCCTACTCCGGAGTGTGGGCGGCTTCATCGGCATCAATTACTCTCTAGTAAGTTTATCGACTTATTAGAGCTCGAAACACACCCTTAGGGCGGATTGGTGGGAATCTCGTGAAGATTTTTGGTTTCCCATGTTCATATATTTGGCCTACCCTAACACAACCAAGCAAAAGTTGTCCACTGGTCCCCTTTCTACGTCGGTCAAATGGACAGACGGGAAGTTTGACCTTTTCCACCAGGGTTGGGTTTCGCCAAAGCGGGGCTCTAGAGCATCGGAATCCCACAAAAACCTAGTTGGTGCAATACCATATGTATACAAGTGTGGTGTGAGGTTGAGAGGGCCGAGATCCTACTCCGGAGTGTGGGCGGCTTCATCGGCATCACTTACTTCCTAGTAAGTTTATCGATTTATTAGAGCTCGAAACACACCCTTCGGGCGAATCGGTGGGAATCTTGTGAAGATTTTTGGTTTCCCATGTTCATATATATGGACCTACCCTAACACAACTAAGGAAAATTGTCCACTGGTCCACTTTCTACGTCGCTCGAACGGACAGACGGGAAGTTCGAACTTTTCTACCAGGGTTCGGGTTTTGCCGAAGCGGGGCTCTGGAGCATCGGAATCCCACAAAAACCTAGTTGTTGCAATACCATATGTATACAAGTGCGGTGTGAGGTTGAGAGGGCCGAGATCCTACTCCGGAGTGTGGGCGGCTTCATCGGCATCAATTACTCTCTAGTAAGTTTATCGACTTATTAGAGCTCGAAACACACCCTTAGGGCGGATTGGTGGGAATCTCGTGAAGATTTTTGGTTTCCCATGTTCATATATTTGGCATACCCTAACACAACCAAGCAAAAGTTGTCCACTGGTCCCCTTTCTAGGTCGGTCAAATGGACAGACGGGAAGTTTGACCTTTACCACCAGGGATCGGGTTTCGCCGAAGCGGGGCTCTGGAGCATCGTAATCCCACAAAAACCTAGTTGGTGCAATACCATATGTATACAAGTGTGGTGTGAGGTTGAGAGGGCCGAGATCCTACTCCGGAGTGTGGGCGGCTTCATCGGCATCACTTCCTTCCTAGTAAGTTTATCGATTTATTAGATCTCGAAACACACCCTTCGGGCGAATCGGTGGGAATCTTGTGAAGATTTTTGGTTTCCCATGTTCATATATATGGACTACCCTAACACAACCAAGGAAAATTGTCCACTGGTCCACTTTCTACGTCGCTCGAACGGACAGACGGGAAGTTTGAACTTTTCTACCAGGGTTCGGGTTTTGCCGAAGCGGGGCTCTGGAGCATCGGAATCCCACAAAAACCTAGTTGTTGCAATACCATATGTATACAAGTGCGGTGTGAGGTTGAGAGGGCCGAGATCCTACTCCGGAGTGTGGGCGTCTTCATCGGCATCACTTCCTCCCTACTAAGCTTATCAACTTATTAGAGCTCAAAACAAACCCTTCGGGCGAATCGGTGGGAATCTCGTGAAGATTTTTGGTTTCCCATGTTCATATATATGGCCTACCCTAACACAACCAAGCAAAAGTTTTCCACTGGTACCCTTTCTACGTCGGTCGAACGGACAGACGGGCAGTTTGACCTTTTCCACCAGGGTTCGGGTTTTGCTGAAGCGGGGCTCTGGAGCATCGGAATCCCACAAAAACAAAGTTGGTGCAATACCATATGTATACAAGTCTGGTGTGAGGTTGAGAGGGCCGAGATCCTACTCCAGAGTGTGGGCGGCTTCATCGGCATCACTTCCTCCCTAGTAAGTTTATCGATTTATTAAATCTCGAAACACACCCTTCGGGCGAATTGGTGTGAATCTTGTGAAGATTTTTGGTTTCACATGTTCATATATATGGCCTACCCTAACAAACCAAGCAAAAGTGTCCACTGGTCGCCCTTTCTACGTTTGGTGCAATAACCATATGTATACAAATGTGGTGTGAGGTTGAGAGGGCCGAGATCCTACTCCGGAGTGTGGGCGTCTTCATCGGCATCACTTCCACTCTCTACTAAGCTTATCAACTTATTAGAGCTCGAAACACACCCTTCGGGCGAATCGGTGGGAATCTCGTGAAGATTTTTGGTTTCCCATGTTCATATATATGGCCTACCCTAACACAACCAAGCAAAAGTTGTCCACTGGTACCCTTTCTACGTCGGTCGAACGGACAGACGGGCAGTTTGACCTTTTACCACCAGGGTTCGGGTTTAGCTGAAGCGGGGCTCTGGAGCATCGGAATCCCACAAAAACAAAGTTGGTGCAATACCATATGTATACAACTCTGGTGTGAGGTTGAGAGGGCCGAGATCCTACTCCAGAGTGTGGGCGGCTTCATCGGCATCACTTCCTCCCTAGTAAGTTTATCGATTTATTAAATCTCGAAACACACCCTTCGGGCGAATTGGTGTGAATCTTGTGAAGATTTTTGGTTTCACATGTTCATATATATGGCCTACCCTAACAAAACCAAGCAAAAGTGTCCACTGGTCCCCTTTCTACGTTTGGTGCAATACCATATGTATACAAATGTGGTGTGAGGTTGAGAGGGCCGAGATCCTACTCCGGAGTGTGGCGGCTTCATCGGCATCAATTACTCTCTAGTAAGTTTATCGACTTATTAGAGCTCGAAACACACCCTTAGGGCGGATTGGTGGGAATCTCGTGAAGATTTTTGGTTTCCCATGTTCATATATTTGGCCTACCCTAACACAACCAAGCAAAAGTTGTCCACTGGTCCCCTTTCTACGTCGGTCAAACGGACAGACGGGAAGTTTGACCTTTTCCACCAGGGTTCGGGTTTCGCCGAAGCGGGGCTCTGGAGCATCGGAATCCCAAAAACACCTAGTTGGTGCAATACCTATGTATACAAGTGTGGTGTGAGGTTGAGAGGGCCGAGATCCTACTCCGGAGTGTGGGCGGCTTCATCGGCATCACTTCCTTCCTAGTAAGTTTATCGATTTATTAGTGCTCGAAACCACCCTTCGGGCGAATCGGTGGGAATCTTGTAAGATTTTTGGTTTCCCATGTTCATAATATGGACTACCCTAACACAACCAAGGGAAAATTGTCCACTGGTCCACTTTCTACGTCGCTCGAACGACAGACGGGACGTTTGAACTTTTCTACCAGGGTTTCGGGTTTTGCCGAAGCGGGCTCTGGAGCATCGGAATCCCACAAAAACCTAGTTGTTGCAATACCAATATGTATACAAGTGCGGTGTGAGGTTGAGAGGGCCGAGATCCTACTCCGGAGTAGTGGGCGTCTTCATCGGCATCACTTCCTCCCTACTAAGCTTATTAACTTATCTAGAGCTCAAAACAAACCCTTCGGGCGGATCGGTGGGAATCTCGTGAAGATTTTTGGTTTCCCATGTTCATATATTGGCCTACCCTAACACAACCAAGCAAAAGTTGTCCATGGTCCCCTTTCTACGTCGGTCAAACGGATAGACGGGAAGTTTGACCTTTCCCACCAGGGTTGCGTTTCGCAGAAGCGGGGCTCTGGAGCATCGGAATCCCACAAAAACCTAGTTGGTGCAATACCATATGTATACAAGTGTGGTGTGAGGTTGAGAGGGCCGAGATCCTACTCCGGAGTGTGGGCGGCTTCATCGGCATCATCCTTCCTAGTAAGTTTATCGATTATTAGAGCTCGAAACACACCCTTCGGACGAATCGGTGGGAATCTTGTGAAGATTTTTGGTTTCCATGTTCATATATATGGACTACCCTAANAATAAAGCAAAAATGTCCATTGTTCCCCTTTCTACGTCGGTCGAACGGATAGACGGGAAGTTTGACCTTTTCCACCAGGGTTCGGGTTTCGCCGAAGCGGGGCTCTGGAGTATCGGAATCCCACAAAAACCTAGTTGGTGCAATACCATATGTATACAAGTGTGGTGTGAGGTTGAGAGGGCCGAGATCCTACTCCGGAGTGTGGGAGGCTTCATCGGCATCACTTCCTCCCTAGTAAGGTTATCGACTTATTAGAGCTCGAAACACACTGTACCCTTCAGGCGAATCAGTGGGAATCTTGTGAAATTTTTTGGTTTCCCATGTTCATATTTATGGCCTACCCTAACACAACCAAGCAAAAGTGTCCACTGGTCCCCTTTCTACATCGGTCGAACGGACAGACCAGAAGTTTGGCCTTTTCCACCAGGGTTCGGGATTTGCCAAAGCGGGGCTCTGGAGCATCGAAATCCCACAAAAACCTAGTTGGTGCAATACCATATGTATACAAGTGTGGTGTGAGGTTGAGAGGGCCGAGATCCTACTCCGGAGTGTGGGCGGCTTCATCGACATCACTTCCTCCCTAGTAAGTTTATCGACTTATTAGAGCTCGAAACTCACCCTTCGAGCGAATCGGTGGGAATCTCGTGAAGATTTTTGTTTCCCATGTTCATATATATGGCCTACCCTAATTCAACAAAGAAAAATGTCTAATGTTCCCCTTTCTACGTTGCTCAAACGGACAGACGAGAAGTTTGACCTTTTCCACCAGGGTTCGGGTTTCGTCGAAGCGGGGCTCTGGAGCATCGGAATCCCACAAAAACATAATTTGTGCAATACCATATGTATACAAGTGTGGTGTGAGGTTGAGAGGGCTGAGATCCTACTCCGGAGTGTGGGCGGCTTCATCGGCATCACTTCCTCCCTAGTAAGTTTATCGACTTATTAGAGCTCGAAACACACCATACCCTTCGGGCGAATCAGTGGGAATCTTGTGAAAATTTTTGGTTTCCATGTTCATATTTATGTCCTACCCTAACACAACCAAGCAAAAGTGTCTACTGGTCCCCTTTCTACATCGGTCGAACGGACAGACCAGAAGTTTGGCCTTTTCCACCAGGGTTCGGGTTTTGCCGAAGCGGGGCTCTGGAGCATTGAAATGCCACAAAAACCTAGTTGGTGCAATACCATATGTATAAAAGTGTGGTGTGAGGTTGAGAGGGCCGAGATCCTACTCTGGAGTGTGGGCGGCTTCATCGGCATCACTTCCTCCCTAGTAAGTTTATCGACTTATTAGAGCTCGAAACTCACCCTTCGGGCGAATCGGTGGGAATCTCGTGAAAATTTTTGGTTTCCCATGTTCATATATATGTCCTACCCTAACACAACAAAGCAAAAATGTCCATTGTTCCCCTTTCTACGTCGGTCGAACGGATAGACGGGAAGTTTGACCTTTTCCACCAGGGTTCGGGTTTCGCCGAAGCGGGGCTCTGGAGTATCGGAATCCCACAAAAACCTAGTTGGTGCAATACCATATGTATACAAGTGTGGTGTGAGGTTAAGAGGGCCGAGATCCAACTCCAGAGTGTGGGAGGCTTCATCGGCATCACTTCCTCCCAAGTAAGTTTATCGACTTATTAGAGCTCGAAACACACCGTACCCTTCAGGCGAATCAGTGGGAATCTTGTGACATTTTTTGGTTTCCCATGTTCATATTTATGGCCTACCCTAACACAACCAAGCAAAAGTGTCCACTGGGCCCCTTTCTACATCGTCGAACGGACAGACCAGAAGTTTGGCCTTTTCCACCAGGGTTCGGGATTTGCCAAAGCGGGGCTCTGGAGAATCGAAATCCCACAAAAACCTAGTTGGTGCAATACCATATGTATACAAGTGTGGTGTTAGGTTGAGAGGGCCGAGATCCTACTCCGGAGTGTGGGCGGCTTCATCGACATCACTTCCTCCCTAGTAAGTTTATCGACTTATTAGAGCTCGAAACTCACTCTTCGAGCGAATCGGTGGGAATATCGTGAAGATTTTTGGTTTCCCATGTTCATATATATGGCCTACCCTAATTCAACAAAGAAAAATGTCTAATGTTCCCCTTTCTACGTTGCTCAAACGGACAGACGAGAAGTTTGACCTTTTCCACCAGGGTTCGGGTTTCGTCGAAGCGGGGCTCTGGAGCATCGGAATCCCACAAAAACATAATTTGTGCAATACCATATGTATACAAGTGTGGTGTGAAGTTGAGAGGGCTGAGATCCTACTCCGGAGTGTGGGCGGCTTCATCGGCATCACTTCCTCCCTAGTAAGTTTATCGACTTATTAGAGCTCGAAACACACCGTACCCTTCGGGTGAATCAGTGGGAATCTTGTGAAAATTTTTGGTTTCCATGTTCATATTTATGGCCTACCCTAACACAACCAAGCAAAAGTGTCCACTGGTCCCCTTTCTACATCGGTCGAACGGACAGACCAGAAGTTTGGCCTTTTCCACCAGGGTTCGGGTTTTGCCGAAGCGGGGCTCTGGAGCATCGAAATCCCACAAAAACCTAGTTGGTGCAATACCATATGTATAAAAGTGTGGTGTGAGGTTGAGAGGGCCGAGATCCTACTCTGGAGTGTGGGCGGCTTCATCGGCATCACTTCCTCCCTAGTAAGTTTATCGACTTATTAGAGCTCGAAACTCACCCTTCGGGCGAATCGGTGGGAATCTCGTGAAGATTTTTGGTTTCCCATGTTCATATATATGTCCTACCCTAACACAACAAAGCAAAAATGTCCATTGTTCCCCTTTCTACGTCGGTCGAACGGATAGACGGGAAGTTTGACCTTTTCCACCAGAGTTCGGGTTTCGCCGAAGCGGGGCTCTGGAGCATCGGAATCCCACAAAAACCTAGTTGGTGCAATACCATATGTATACAAGTGTGGTGTGAGGTTAAGAGGGCCGAGATCCAACTCCAGAGTGTGGGAGGCTTCATCGGCATCACTTCCTCCCAAGTAAGTTTATCGACTTATTAGAGCTCGAAACACACCGTACCCTTCAGGCGAATCAGTGGGAATCTGGTGACATTTTTTGGTTTCCCATGTTCATATTTATGGCCTACCCTAACACAACCAAGCAAAAGTGTCCACTGGTCCCCTTTCTACATCGGTCGAACGGACAGACCAGAAGTTTGGCCTTTTCCACCAGGGTTCGGGATTTGCCAAAGCGGGGCTCTGGAGCATCGAAATCCCACAAAAACCTAGTTGGTGCAATACCATATGTATACAAGTGTGGTGTGAGGTTGAGAGGGCCGAGATCCTACTCCGGAGTGTGGGCGGCTTCATCGACATCACTTCCTCCCTAGTAAGTTTATCGACTTATTAGAGCTCGAAACTCACCCTTCGAGCGAATCGGTGGGAATCTCGTGAAGATTTTTGTTTCCCATGTTCATATATATGGCCTACCCTAATTCAACAAAGAAAAATGTCTAATGTTCCCCTTTCTACGTTGCTCAAACGGACAGACGAGAAGTTTGACCTTTTCCACCAGGGTTCGGGTTTCGTCGAAGCGGGGCTCTGGAGCATCGGAATCCCATAAAAACATAATTGTGCAATACCATATGTATACAAGTGTGGTGTGAAGTTGAGAGGGCTGAGATCCTACTCCGGAGTGTGGGCGGCTTCATCGGCATCACTTCCTCCCTAGTAAGTTTATCGACTTATTAGAGCTCGAAACACAACCGTACCCTTCGGGTGAATCAGTGGGAATCTTGTGAAAATTTTTTGGTTTCCATGTTCATATTTATGTCCTACCCTAACACAACCAAGCAAAAGTGTCTACTGGTCCTCTTTCTACATCGGTCGGACGGACAGACCAGAAGTTTGGCCTTTTCCACCAGGGTTCGGGTTTTGCCGAAGCGGGGCTCTGGATAAGGATGCAGGCGGATAGGTCCGCGGCTCGCCCGCCTCTTTCCACTTCGTCCGCAAACACTAATCGTAAGATTAGCGGCTTCCATGTCCGCTTGTTTGGCTGCCAGTTACGTCCGGTGGACAGACGCGGACGTCCGCTGCCGCTGCTAAGCAGCTAGCTATTCGTACTGGCAGCTGTGCACGCTAGCTGAATCAGGTATTCAGATTAGAACATTGCAGCGGTTGGGGGAAACAGATGGATCTGGCCTGTATCTTGACCACCGGATTTTTGTCCACCTCCTCCGGCGTCTTATTCTCCCCACGCTGGGCAACGAGCGAGAACTAGAAAATCTGTGTTGTGAAGAGCCGGGTGCCAGCCGGTCAGACGTAGTAAGCGTTATTCGGCGAGCAGCTGCACCTACCGGCGCTAGCGGAACAAGCGGATCTAGCAGGATAACCAGCCCTGTCCGTCAAATCCGCTAATTTTTTACGGACGGTCGGCCAGGCCATTTAGCCATTTTAAGCGGCGCGGACAGAGCGGACCGGCGGAGTCCGCTTCCGCCTACATCCCTAGCTCTGGAGCATCGAAATGCCACAAAAACCTAGTNTTTTCCACCAGGGTTTGGGTTTCGCCGAAGCGGGGCTCTGGATCATCGAATCCCACAAAAACCTAGTTGGTGCAATACCATATGTATACAAATGTGTGTGAGGTTGAGAGGCCGAGATCCTACTCCGGAGTGTGGGCGGCTTCATCAGCATCACTTCCTCCCTAGTAAGTTTATCGACTTAGTAGAGCTCGAAACACACCCTTCGGGCGAATCGGTGGGAATCTCGTGAATATTTTTGGTTTCCCATGTTCATATATTTGGCCTACCCTAACACAACCAAGCAAAAGTGTCCACTGGTCCCCTTTCTACATCGGTCCAACGGACAGACGGGAAGTTTGACCTTTTCCACCAGGGTTCGGGTTTTGCCGAAGTGGGGCTCTGATGCATCGGAATCCCACAAAAACCTTGTTGGTGCAATACTGATATGGGGTGGCCCGATCTTCTCAGCAAGCTGCGGTGGTGATGATGATGATGATGGATAGATAACTTGTATGTCGCCGATGAACTCTCCTCGCTTGATCCCTGATGCCAATGCAGCAGCTCTCAACCCTTTGGATATTCACAACGTCACACACTTGCGCACATAGCCGTCGACCACGAAACGGTATAATTGCAATTCACTAATTCCCAATGGAACAGCGGATCACACTTAACTTGCAGTATATGATCTCCAGATCGAAACGAATTGGAGACGAGGATTCAAGATGAATGCTTACAGCAGTCTCATGAACTAGGGTTTATCTTAAACGTGGTCTAAACTCATCTATGGCGGCTGGACTAGTATATAAAGGGGGAGCGGCGTACTGTAGCTACAGTACCGACCCGGTGCAACCGACTTGGTGCAACCCTAAACCGGTTCGACTCAAACGATACAAACTGACCCAAAGTGTTGGGTTCAGCCTTAAGGCACGCAGGCCTGATTTGGCGCCTGCCCATGTGTGGCGTGGTGGCCTCCCTGGCCGTTGGACGCTGCCTCCCTCTCCTCCCTCGCGTCGTCTTCATCTTCTGTACTCCACGCCTTGATCCTCTTGCTCCAAGTGCTGCAGCTCCTCGCTCCCTCGTGCTACGCCTTCTTCTTCAACGAACCTGAGTATGCACACAAACAAAGACTTAGGCAGTAAACAATTCTCATTAATGAAATATTCAGATTCTATTAGGAGTGAGTTCACCTGTTGTTCTAATAGCTTTGCACGAGCTCTTGTAATAGGTCCAATTCTGATTTCATCATTGAACTTCTTTGCAGCAGCTTGGTGATCATCATCATGAGGTGAAGATGTGTCAAGTGTATGGATGTCCTCATCATCTCCCCCCCCCCCTTCAAAAAGCGTCGACCTCGACGCGCCAAGGTCATCTCCATCATATGGTGACAAATCAGCAACGTTGAAGCTGTTGCTAATGCCACCAAACTCAGCAATAGGAATATCAATCGAGTAGGCATTATCATTGATCTTAGCTAGCACCTTGTAAGGACCAGCACCACGCGGCTTCAACTTGGAACTTCTGAGCTGTGGAAACCTATCCTTGCGCAGATGCACCCAAACCATATCTCCCGGCTGAAACAAAACTTGCTTTCTTGATTTGTTTCTTGCAGCAGCAATGTTCTTGCCTTTCTTCTCAATAGCCTCTCGTGTCTTCTCATGAATCTTCTTCACATAATCTGCTCTTTTTGATGCCTCCATGTTAACTCTCTCATGCAATGGAAGAGGCAGCAAATCTAGTGGTGTGATTGGTTTAAAGCCATACACCACCTCAAAAGGGCAAAGCTGAGTAGTAGTGTGCACCGCTCTGTTATAAGCAAACTCAACATGTGGCAAACACTCCTCCCACTCACGCAGATTTTTCTTGATCATAGCTCGCAGCAATTGTGACAATGTTCGATTCACCACCTCCGTTTGACCATCTGTTTGAGGATGACATGTTGTGCTGAACAACAACTTCGTTCCTCGCTTCCCCCACAATGTCTTCCAGAAGTAGCTCATGAACTTGACATCACGATCTGAAACAATCGTCCTAGGTACTCCATGTATGCGTACGATGTCCCTGAAAAACAGATTAGCAACATGCGACGCATCGTCGCTCTTGTGGCACGCAACAAAATGTGCCATCTTAGAGAATCTATCCACTACCACAAAAATACTATCATGTCCTCTTTTAGTGCGTGGTAAACCTAACACAAAATCCATACTAATATCTGCCCATGGCGTGTTAGGTGTAGGTAGTGGTGTATACAAACCGTGAGGCTTCAGTTTTGACTTGGACTTGTTGCATGTAATGCAGCGCCTAACAAACCTGTCCACGTCGCGCCTCATCTTGGGCCAATAAAAGTGATCAGCTAGCATGAGCAACGTCTTCTCACGCCCGAAGTGACCCATCAATCCTCCAGCATGTGATTCCTGCAACAATAGCAAACGCACCGACGATTCTGGAACACATAGTTTGTTAGCTCGAAACAGAAATCGATCATGTATGTGGTACTTGTCCCATGCGTTGCGAAGCAAGCACAAACGATATGGTTCAGCAAAATCATGATCAGTTGCATACAAATCACACAAGCTCTCTAAACCAGGAATTTTAACATCAAGTTGTGTCAATAACATGTGCTTCCTAGATAGAGCATCAGCAACAACATTATCTTTCCCTTTCTTATGCTGAATAATGTAGGGAAATGACTCAATGAATTCAACCCACTTAGCTAGGCGTCTATGTAGATTTGATTGAGCTTTCAAATACTTCAATGCTTCATGATCAGAATGTATGATAAATTCTTTTGGCCACAAATAATGTTGCCAAACCTCAAGAACTCTAACAAGCGCATACAACTCTTTATCATAAACAGGATAATTTAATCTAGCACCAGAAAGTTTCTCGCTGAAATAAGCAATAGGTCGACCTTCCTGCATCAAAACACCACCAATTCCTATACCACTAGCATCACATTCAACTTCAAATTGCTTGGAAAAATCTGGTAGTGCAAGTAATGGTGCAGAAGTAAGCAAACGTTTCAGCTCATCAAAAGCAAGATCTTGTGCTGCGCCCCACACAAAAGGCACACCCTTCTTAGTTAAATCATTCAATTGTGCAGCAATAGTACTAAAGTCTTTCACAAAACGTCGATAGAAACCAGCAAGACCGAGAAAACTGCGTAATTGACTCACATTCATGGGAATAGGCCAGTTTTGAATTGCTTCAATTTTAGATGAATCTACTGCTACCCCATGCTTAGATACAACGTATCCCAGAAATATCACTTTATCTTTTGCAAATGTGCACTTCTCAAGATTAGCATACAATTTATTATCACGCAGCACTTGCAAAACTTGACTAAGATGATCACAATGTTCAGATTCAGTGCGGCTGTAAATAAGTATATCATCAAAGTATACAACCACAAAACGACCAATGAACTCTCGCAAAACATGATTCATTAAGCGCATGAATGTACTAGGTGCATTAGTAAGACCAAAAGGCATGACTAGCCACTCATATAAACCAAATTTTGTTTTGAAAGCAGTTTTCCATTCATCCCCTTCTTTCATCCTAATTTGATGGTATCCACTACGCAAATCAATTTTAGAGAAAACAGCAGCACCACTCAATTCATCTAGCATATCCTCTAAGCGTGGAATAGGATGACGATATCGAATAGTGATGTTGTTTATAGCTCGACAATCTACACACATACGCCATGTACCATCTTTCTTAGGCACCAGAATAACAGGAACAGCACAAGGACTAAGAGAGACACGAATATACCCTTTGTCTAGTACTGCTTGCACTTGTTTCTGTATTTCTTTTGTTTCTTCGGGGTTGGTCCTGTATGGTGCTCGGTTGGGAAGTGTGGCGCCAGGGATGAGATCAATTTGATGCTCAATGCCACGCAATGGAGGCAACCCTGCTGGTACCTCCTCCGGAAACACATCTCCATAATCCTGCAAAACATTAGACACACCAAGAGAAACAGGTTGCATATCATTAGAAACTAAAACCTCACCTTTGTACATAAGCACAAGAGGCATGGCTGTAGGATCCTCACTAAATTCTCTCATGTCTTCTTTGGTGGCTAATATAAGCAAACTAGGCACTCTCTCACTTTTCGTTATAGTATCACTCACAGCTATTACATTGTTCTCTCGTACAGGTGGCTGTTCTACATTCACTTCTACTTTCTGACGAGACTCATTCACGATTTGCTGCGGTGACATGGGCTGCAAATTAATTTTCTTGCCCTTGAACTCCAAGTGATATGTATTGGCACGGCCATTATGTTGCACGTGGCGATCATACAGCCAAGGCCGACCCAATAATAGATGACAAACAGACATAGGAACCACATCAAACTCAATGGAATCCTTGTATGGTCCTATTTCAAAATTTACCCGCACCATGTGGCTGACTTTCATCTCACCATTGTCACTTAACCACTGAATGTAATATGGATTTGGATGCGGTATATATTGCAGTTTCAGTTTTGCACATAATTCCTTGCTTGCAAGATTGCGGCAACTACCTCCATCAATAATGACCTTGCAAGCCTTGTTGGGACCAACTAGTGCTTTTGTTTGGAACAAGTTACAGCGCTGAGATTCAGATTGTGGCTGCACACTCAAAGCACGCTGTGAGACAACAATTGTAGGCGCAGGAGAAGCAAAAGCATCCATGCCTCCCTCACTAGTATAGCCATCTTCATCGGAAGCATAAGGATCAGCGTCATCTCCTGTTTCATATTCATTATCAGCATTCACAATCATTGTCTTTCTATTTGGACATTCCCTCTTGAAGTGTCCTTTGCCTCCACAAGTATGACAAACCATGTCTCTATTACGGGCTGTAGACACATTAGAACCAGTACTAGCAGCAGGGGTAGGTGGTTTCTTTGCAGGAGAAGCATTGGAGGCTTGCTTGGAGAAGGAAGAAGCTGGGCGGTTAGATGGACTCTCCATAGGCGCGACAGATGGTGATGGCGCTCTGCTAGAAAACCTCCCAGAACTTGAATATCTCGCCTTGAGTTGAGCCTCTTCAGCTAGCTGTGATTCAGCCTCCCTTGCTTGATGCAATAGCTGATTCATATTGTTGTATTGGCAATGCCTTACAATGCCCTTGATGTTATATTTCAGCCCATGAAGAAATCGCTGCATAGTCATCTCAATGGATTCTCTAACTCGTGCACGCTGCAGCAACATCTCCATCTCCATGTAATATGCATCAACGGTCATAGTCCCTTGCTTCAATTGTTGCAACTTGTCATAAACTGTACGGAGATAATTAGTGGGCACAAAGCGAGCACGCATAACCTCCTTCATCTCACGCCATGAAAGAACAGGAAGTTCATTGTCATCTCGACGGTTACTCACAATGCTTTCCCACCAACGCAATGCATAACCATCAAATTCAGAGGAAGCAAGTTTAACCTTCCTATCTTCAGTGTAGTCATGCAAACGCCACAATTTTACAATCTTGAGCTCCCAAGTAAGATACTCTTCCACATCAGGGGTGCCCTCAAATTTTGGGATAGTGAATTTGGGCTTGCCGAAGCTATCCTCCTCCTGAAGTGGTACACGCCGAGCACCAAGATGTGGTGGTGGCCGAACCCCCAGTCCACGGCCACGACCATTATTGCCCAGCATATGCTCATTGTCTCCATGGACACTATCATCATCTCCATGGCCGTCACGGTGGCGTTGTTCAACAGCTACACGCAGGCCATTAACTGAAGTTGTCAATTGCTGAATACTTGTCTGAAGATCAGTGACTTGTGTTTGCATAGCATTGACTGTATTTTCAGTTGCATCCACTTTAATTTGTATGGCCTGAATATCACCATCAATGGTAGCAGTGGATCTATCTATAATCCCTGTCAAATGATCACGGAGAGCTTCATATTCCCTCCATGTTACAATAGCATCATCAGCCTTTTTCTGCATCACATCAACACCACTAGAAGACATGATTAGTAGGTTAGTGCACTAAATCAAAAATCTGTTTGGTGGAACTCTCACAACTCACTCAAAAACTGACAAGAAAAGGAAATCTTACCGTTCCAAAGTGAATAGCAAATGCTTACCCGTTCGAATAGATGACTAATGCACGGATGTGATGAAGTGAATACCAGGGTATAAGAGCAAGCGCACGACAGAGCAGGATTATATGGTGGAGCTATAGGTATGGTACCCTATCTACACCGAAGACAAGTCCTAGTGCTGATCGTGTGAAAAAAAAATACCCAAGGAAAACACACACGTGGAGATAAACGTGGCCAAGCAACTATAAAACAGGATGTGTTGCAAGGCACAAGAGAGACACTAGCAATGCTCAATGTAAACAGGCACAAGATTGCTCAATTCTACTAGTGTACAAATGCAATGTCCAATGCTCCACAACTGCAATAGCGATTAACAATGTTCTGCACTCGTTGCTTCTCTTTTCTTTTCGTCTTTTCTCCTTTTTTTTTATACTTTCTCACGTACTGCTACGGGGATGGATTTGTGGATGCTCACCGAGTAAACCGTGGAATCTGATACCAAGATGATATGGGGTGGCCCGATCTTCTCAGCAAGCTGCGGTGGTGATGATGATGATGATGGATAGATAACTTGTATGTCGCCGATGAACTCTCCTCGCTTGATCCCTGATGCCAATGCAGCAGCTCTCAACCCTTTGGATATTCACAACGTCACACACTTGCGCACGTAGCCGTCGACCACGAAACGGTATAATTGTAATTCACTAATTCCCAATGGAACAGCGGATCACACTTAACTTGCAGTATATGATCTCCAGATCGAAACGAATTGGAGACGAGGATTGAAGATGAATGCTTACAGCAGTCTCATGAACTAGGGTTTATCTTAAACGTGGTCTAAACTCATCTATGGCGGCTGGACTAGTATATAAAGGGGGAGCGGCGTACTGTAGCTACAGTACCGACCCGGTGCAACCGACTTGGTGCAACCCTAAACCGGTTCGACTCAAACGATACAAACTGACCCAAAGTGTTGGGTTCAGCCTTAAGGCACGCAGGCCTGATTTGGCGCCTGCCCATGTGTGGCGTGGTGGCCTCCCTGGCCCTTGGACGCTGCCTCCCTCTCCTCCCTCGCGTCGTCTTCATCTTGTGTACTCCACGCCTTGATCCTCTTGCTCCAAGTGCTGCAGCTCCTCGCTCCCTCGTGCTACGCCTTCTTCTTCAACGAACCTGAGTATGCACACAAACAAAGACTTAGGCAGTAAACAATTCTCATTAATGAAATATTCAGATTCTATTAGGAGTGAGTTCACCTATTGTTCTAATAGCTTTGCACGAGCTCTTGTAATAGGTCCAATTCTGATTTCATCATTGAACTTCTTTGCAGCAGCTTGGTGATCATCATCATGAGGTGAAGATGTGTCAAGTGTATGGATGTCCTCATCACACCGGCTGGGAGGCCGGCGGGCTCTGGTGGGCGACCGGCCTGGTGGCCGGCTTGGGCTGGCTGGGAGGCCGGCAGGCACTGGTGGGGTGCCGGCCTGGTGGCCGGCCTAGGCCGGGCTGGAGGCCGGCCTGCCTGTCTTCGCCTCCTTCTTCCTCTCCTTGTCCATCCTTTGGTGTCTTCTCTTGGTCACCTTCTCCATCATCTTGGACCTCTTCTTGTTCATCTTCTCGACTCCATTGTGGGTCATCATCCGGGTGGATCCTGAGTATGCACAAGCTACCGGCATGAAGTAGCAAACCATTCAAAGGGAGGTCGAGATCACACATCGAGAGGAGCGAGGTCACCTTTTCATGAAGAGCCTTGACTCTTGATCTTGTCATTGGGCCATTTGGCGTGGTGTCCATGGTGTTGTCTACATGTGGGGCTACATCACTATTGCTTTATACAAATATTTTATCCACCATAATATTGCATTCGATTCTATGTCAACTTTTGGTCAATGCTAGAGTATCCTATGAAAAGCATGTTCCCTAAACGGATACATGTTTTCCCTCCTATGAACCATAGGTTTCATGTGATGACCTGAGTAAAGACATAATTGTTGTATATATATGCTTAGCTATGCTTAGCCATGCTTAGTCGAATGCTAAATTGTCCGATGATTTATTTCCATAATTATGATGTTAATGGAATGTTCGGACATGGTGGATACTTGTGGTACTTAATTAAAATGTTATAAGGCTTTGATGAGTTTCCATCCTGGATGGTGTTTTGCCTCATTCTTGTCACCTAGGCTGAGAGTGCTTTTAGCTAGAACCAAGAACCGAGCGTGCTTCCAACAGTGGGGGTATGGGCCCCTTACTAACCGAATAATTTGTGCGGGCGTATCCAAGGGTCCTCTAGTTTGCGATTTCCATTTGCGTGTGCGTTGCAGGTGATGAAGGTGCGATGACGAAGTTGTGGTGTGTGTAGGATGTGGCGATGGGGGTAGGGGCTGAAATAGGCTGGTTAAACTTGTCATGTCGCCACGATGACCCTTGGATAGTCTCATACATTGTAAAGGTTTAACCGCGCTCGCCCTGCCGGCTTTTCCCGGAAGAGAGCTAATTGTACAGGCAAGGGGTCGGACGGTACCGGTGGGTAAATTAGTACACCACTGCAGGGTTTAATCTTTTCGAAAAGCCGTGTCCACGGTTATGGATAAATCTTGGGAAAGGCGGATTAGCTCATAGAGAACATTAATCTTAATTAAAATTTGGCAACTAGAGGTTGCAACTCAACGTGTGTTAAAAGGTTCATTTCCTCGAGGGTGATTCGAGGGAGTGCCTTGGTGGAGATGAGTGGTTTCTGGCTACAAGTTGGTTCAAGGTGAACCGAAGATGAAAGTTTGCTATCTTACCCCTTTATGAAAAACCTTATGAGTAGTCGATGCCATGAGTCGTTTATATCTTTATAAATGAAAACTAGCTTTATGCAAAACAAACATTACAGCTTTAGAGCCTTGTCATCATTGGGCCTATATTGCCCTACTAAACTTGCGAGTACGTCATACTCAGTCTCTCTTTGTTGATTATTAATTGTTTCAGAGGAGGACGTCACCGAGCAGGCAGGTGGGTTCTTCGTTGACATCGACGAGTAGTCTGGGGTTCCCAGGTGGCAGCTTGGGACGCCGTGGAACAAGCTGGCTGGGAGTTTATCTGTAGGCCTCTTAGGCCATATTTTGGATCTTGTTGTACTAGACAACTAATTCGCTTCCGCTTGTTGTACTGATGGGTCTGTGACCCCTGTTGTGTAATTTGTATCTTTCTCGCTATATGAGTTGCTATATGCTCTTTTGTGTCGTAGAGTCTGTGATGTGCCAGTTGTTCCACAAGTCTTGATCTCTTTATTATACATTGATAGCTATGCCAGCGTTTATGGCATAATCGAGGTGTTGCGTGGGAGCGGTAACCCCATGCCCTTCGATTGTGTAGCATAGCATGTGGGTTACATAGCCTCTCTGTATAATTCCGGGGTCGGGGCACTACAAGTTGGTATCAGAGCAGGACTGCCTATAGGAAACCCGTTCTATTGGTCGATGTCGAGTCTAGTGTTGTGGAAGTTATTTATAACCTAAAAATGAGTTGTGAAAACCCTCTTAGGATTCTTTTTACTCCTTATCCATCTCGCTCCATCTCTGAGTTACCTTACCTCTATTTGTTTTAACGTGGTGTCAAAGTTAGGTTCACGGGGTTGGCTTCTACCTTTAGTTTACTGTTTAGCTCTGCTCGTCTGCCAATTCTAAAGCCCGAAGAGAGGAAGTATTGCGGTTCATCAAGACATTCCTTTGCTTTAGCCCAAGATCTTGAACCGAAGGTCTCGGATGGTGCTAGGGCTCCGGTGTAATGATTCATGGGGGGGTTGTTACCCTTGTGAGCATTATGCTCTTGTGAGTCCCAGTACATGAAGCTGATCTTTAACCCAAGATATTTTCCGTTGAATCCTGATGTTAGTTGTCGAACCCTACATCAGGTTGGCAAATTTTGAAGTTAGTCTTCAAACTCGAGGTTGCAACCGTAATTGACTTGCTCAGCAATGCTCTTCTCTGTCACTAGCTTTAGCTAGACTCTCTGTCAGGGAACCATCTGGATCCCGACAAGATTGCTTAGCGAGTTTTCCATCAATGCTTGTGATTCCTCAAATAACACTCGTTCGTGAAACCCTTTCGACACTAGTTGTCGGAAGAGTGCTAACAAGGGCTTCTGCAATATCTTGAGATTGTTGTTAGCCCGTTCCTTACTCTAGATCTGTCGTCCGACCTCTATATGTCTGTTGACAGTCAAGTTTTATCATGCATTGGGGTGTTCTGATGCATGTTATTCTTGTGGTTCCTCAAGGCATTCCACTTCGGGATGTCAAGAGAAACAAACTCCGGTACCTTGTCCATCTCTCGGCCAGGTCAAAGCATTGTGATTCGCGGAGTAAGAGCTTGTCTGGCTTTTGTTCCGTTCCACCTTGGAGTGTCACACTCTTTTATATCAAGAGGTCGTGCTTAGTCTCATGACGTACTTGATGAAGTGATGCTCTTACCCTTCCTTATCCATCTACCTCCGAACTACTCAGGCTCGAGAATGTTGAGGATGTATATCGATGTGGTAATCGGATATTCTTAGTAATTATTATTGCTCTGAAAACCCAAGGACTTTGATGGCACTCTTAGCATGATTGGTAATCATATCATCAAGCCGAGTTGTCAGGAGCTGCCAAGTCCATTCGTTCAGGTGCACACCTTCGGTCAACGAGTTAGGTTCATGTCGGAACTCTCAAGACCACATATTTTCCTTGAAACGCAATATTCCTCTCGCAACCAGTGACATGCGGTGGTTCGTGATATCCTGGTGTCTTTCTAGAAATACTGCCGGGTTGTCCCCTGACCGTGTTGTCGAGTAATGTCGGAAACTTGTCATAACCATCTTCGTGTCATCACTTAGTACGTGTTCTAGATATTGGGAGTGTTCTTCTCTGGTCCATGTGCCATGGTTGACTTATGTCGCCATGGGTCCGAGTGAAGTTCACTTGTCTCCCCGGGAATAATCACAAGTTGGTCATGCATATGTGCTTTGTTGTTGAGTTGGTGGGTTGTTACCTCCAGTTCTCCGAATAAGCCATGTATGCGCACCAAGCCACTAGCCGATTCGTTCTCGAATAAGAAGAAGTTGTCAACCTTCGTCATCCTACCGATGTTTCCCGATCAGGACTCAGTTGTGCTTCAGTGCTTGGAGTTCATGCTGGTTCAGTTTTCTCTTCGTAGTCGTGACCCCATGGAACTCCCAATCTAGCTCGTGTTCTGTAGCTTGACATGAAGCCCATGTCTTGAGAAAACTAGTGACCCTACCTTCCGTTAACTTTCGGAAACTCCCCTCCAGACCTGCTAGGCCTGGAGTATCCGCATGCCTAACCAACTCGGACCCTCAAGCAGAAATGAAGCTTGGTGTTTATCAAGAGCATGACCTATGCCTATTTGTAACCCCGACAAGTTCGATGTGGTGGCTCACGCACCTCACCGGAAGGTCTATTCACGAAATCTTTTGACTCTCTAATCACGCACACGTACTTTTGTGAATTCATCAGTCGCGTTAGGGCCCAAGCTATTAACCTTATGGAAACATCGGGTATGTCAAAAGCGTGGAGTCCAGAAGATGCCCTTTCTCCTCACGGTGTTGCGAATCTCGACGGTCTACACATCAGGGTGATCTGAAGTGATGTCTTTGTCTTGGACAAAGATCCTGAACAAAGTGATCGGTTGTCCTATCCTCGGCTCGACCTTTGTTTGGTCAAGTCGTTCCTAGTTTCCTCAATGGCTTATGGTCTTGTGCAAAGTTCATATCTCCAACCCTTGGAGAAAACTGGTCTATCACCTTAAGCTACCTTCTGTTCTTTCCGCCGCATCGACATGTCATGCTGGTTATCTTAAGTTCTGCAACAAGGAAGATCATCGTGGGATCGAGAAGATCGTTGAAGTTAACGGTTGCCATGTTACCCTCATCCCTCTTCCTACTCTTGAATCTCGGGACGAGATTCCTGTAAGGGGGGTAGATTTGTAACAGCCCCAGTTTGGTACCCTAAAATATGGGCCAAATTTTCACTTTTTGCTTTGCAACATTGCATCATGGAATCCATTTAAATTGCTAATTTAAAATAAAGCAAGATTGGAAAGCATGAAAAGGAAACAAATTCAATCCCAAAATCTCCAACCTCAATGCAATTGCTATAATTGGCGAAACCAAATTATTCTGGAATTTCCAATTTGTCCAGGAAGTTCCAAGAATAAGTTTTCTAAATATTTGCCAAGGGCAATTTCTTGCCAAGCAAAGAAATTAAATTGAGAAATTCAAAATTGGTTCGAATCAATTTTTAATTTTGAAACCAAGTTAAACATTTCAAAAATTCAAACTAAAAATATGGCGAGCTTAATTATAATATTATGAGCCTCCATAAATATTTTCATAAATTATGGAATTGTTTAAGTACCCCAAGTCAATGAATTTTAGAAATTACAAAATTTGACATCTTGAAACCCTATGAACAAATGTTGTCCAAAACATTTTATTTCGCAACAAAAATTTCTGTGGAGCTTCTAAATATTATGGGGAGACTACATGAATATTTCCAGAATTTCAGAAAATGTTTTAGTGCCTCTTTTTATTTCCCTAAAAGCCTGCTGGACCTACTTGTAAATAAGTTAGTTGGAGCCAGGGGGTTTTCTGCAAGAAAGTCATCCTCTTCCTGGCACCACAGTGGAAACACTGTGCCGCCATGCTGCCTTGCCGCCGACGCGCTCGACCGCGCGATGCTTGCCCGTGGACAAGAGGACCCCCCCCCTCGACACCCACCTGCTCCCCTACCCTTTTCCCATCTACTCCCTCTCCTCTTCTCTCTCTCTCTCTCTCTCTCTCTCTCGGGTGGACACCATGGAGACGCCGCGCCCGCCGCCATAGTGCCGCCGTTAGAGGAACCGGGGAGCAGATCAAAGCCGACCCTCTTCTTCGCCTCGTCGTCCTCGTCCTCCCCGTGCAGGGAATCGACTCGGGAGGCCCCAAAACGCCGACGCCGTGCTCTTTTCTCCGCCTCCGGCTGACGCCGTTCTCGCACGGCCGCGCTGCCGTTCGTCCTCCCCTCGCCCCGTCGTTCACTGCACTGGCTCAGTGGTGAGTTGCTGGTCATCATGCCCCTCTCCTTCCTCTCCCTCTCCTCCGTACTCTCGCTCGCACCGTACGCCGCCGCCGCTCCTCGCCGTCTCCGTGTGCCCGGCCTGGAACCGGCCCGGGCCGGCCAAGAGGCCGGCAGGCTCGGGTGCATGCCCGGCCTGGGGACCGGCCCGGCCGGTAGCCTCGGGTGGGTGCCTGGTCTGGGCCGGCCAAAAGGCCGGCTGTCTCGGGAGCTAGCCCGGCCTGTCTGGAGGCCGGCCTGCCAGCTTTTGTTTTTCTTTTTGGAAATTTTAAAAATAAAATAAATTTAATAACTAATTGAATATTGCTTCAAATTTAGCAAATAATATACCAAATTGTTCAGATAAACAAACTCTACATGTTAGAATCATTGTAATGGTCTTTGAAACTATATTTCTTGTTGTTTATTAAGAATTATTAAAATGGCAAAAATAATAACAATATTGGGAAAAATCATAACTTGATAAATAATTACCCAATTTTTTTGAATAAAATATCAAAGTGTTCAGCATGACAAAGGCTATCAAATCATGCTAATATCACATCATGACAACAAATTTTCCTTTGATGTTATTCTTTAATTGGTTAAAAGAATTAATTTCAAATAATATTTTACTTCACTATTTATTCATCGATAATTGGAAAATCACAAACGAGGTACCAAAATGATCAGAAGAATAATACCTATCTAATCATGTCATGTTCATGCATATTTAAGCCACTTTTTAGTAAAGTAATAATTTATAAACCATGTGGTTGATACGTCGCAAACGTATCTATAATTTTGAGTGATCCATGTTAGTTTTGTGATATTTTCACATGTTTTTACTATCAAATATATCATTTTTATGTATTTTGTCAGACTAACCTATTGACATGATGCCAAGTGTCAGTTTCCTGTTTTTGCTGTTTTTGTATTTCAGAAAAGTCACAACAGGAAATATCGTTGGATTGCCCTCAAAATTTACAAAGATTTTTTATGCGACCGAAGACACACGTGGACCAAAGGGCGACCTGGGAGGACACCCAGGTGATGTAGCCCAACCCAACGACATCACCATGTCAAGCATGCCAACAAATGCCAAGTCACCATGGACGTCAAAGGTGAACTCCATCCTCTTCGAGATCTCATTTCCTACCCTTTGGAATGGTATGCTACTTGAGCATCCGCCCATTTGCATTGCTAGGTTTGACACGAGGGATACGAAGCCGATGGGAGGTGCCGAGGAAGCCCAAGAGTTGATTTCATCCAAGGCGTACGCGTGGATGAGGAGGAGGAAGCGTCAAGGCAAAAGCACAAGGCAGGAGCCAGCCGGCCCCCAGGCCGGCCTAGGCCGGCTCCCAGGCCGGGCCCCCTCCAGACGACGCCGGCCTCCAGGCCGGCCTAGGCCGGGCCCCCTACAGACGACGCCGGCCTCCAGGCCGGCCTAGGCCGGCTCCCAGGCCGGGCCCCCTACAGACGACGCCGGCCTCCAGGCCGGCCCAGGCCGGCCCCCAGGCCGGACCCCCACCTTTCAGCTCCTTTTGTACTAAGACTATAAATAGCTTTCCCCCTTTTCCATTTGAGGTAGAGAAGAATGAACTAGAGTTGAGCGTTGCTCCTTCCCGTGATGGGCTCCTCCGCGGAGGATGATGTATCTCTTCTTGTAGCTACTCTCTCACTGCGGTGATTCTAGTAGACCAAGCCAATCTTTCCCTTGTGGATTCTATTGGATCGGTGGACCGGCCGGTAAGAGAAATCGGTTTCATTAAGCGTGTTGTTGACTTGGGTTTTGAGATCCGGAGGCTACTCCATTGGGGGTTTGTTGCCGGGTGATTCTCCCTCGTAGGCTTCGCGAGTTATCCCCCTTTTGCGTGTGTTCTTCACCGTGTTCATCGTGTTCTTCGCGTTCTTCCTCGTTTTCCCTCCACTCATGTGTGCAAATCCGTGAAGATCGGGCAACACCCTACATCATATGGTATCAGAGCAAGGGTTGCCACGGATTTGCCTTTGTTTCCACCCCCATATCCACAAAATTTTTCTTTGATTTTGCTAATTTCGAAAATTTCCACCAAAAATAGCCCCAAATTGCTTTTGGTTCGATCTGAGATTCTTGTGAGTTTTGGTAGGTTTTGATCCGTGGATCCATTGCTATACTTGTTGATCTACCTCCCTTTGCGTTCCCATGGCCAAATTCCTTTGATTTCCCCTCCGATTTGGTGTTTTTCGGGCCGTTTTCCGCCCAAAATCGCCCATTTTCGCGTCCCGGAGGGTAGTGTCGGCCGGCCTCCAGCCCGGCCTAGGCTGGCCTCTAGGCCGGACCCCCGGCAGAAGCCGCCGGCCTCCAGCCCGGCCCAGGCCGGCCTCCAGGCCGGTTCCCCTGCTGAAATTTTGTTTTGGCCATAACTTTTCACTCCGGACTCCGTTTTTGGTGATTTTCGTCTCTAATCGAAGCTACGGACAAGCTCTACATCACCACAGCGGTTGATCCATCATCTATTGCCACCATATTTCGTGATCAAGGAAGAGGCATTCCACTCCACCGGGTGAAGATCGTCGACGAAAGGTATAACATCCCCGAACCTTCTCCCACCTTGCATCACTTGTTAGCCAAGCCATTTGTGCTTATCTTACCTATTGATACTAGCTCATCTATGATTGCTTGGGCTTTGCACACTTGATACCTCGTAGTGTTCCGAGCAAACCTTGTATGCGCTAGTTGATATAGTCCTTGTTGGCAAGCAAGTAAGAGGCAAAAGAGAAAAGAGAGTAAGAGGCCAAAAGAGAGCATATAAAAGAATCAAAAGAGAGAAAAGAAAAAGAAAGATCCTCATTGCCATATCTCTTGTAGGTCGCGCTAGCTCGATGAAAAATTCATAGGTGTGGTATCTTTGTGCAAATCTTGTAGCCCACCAATAAATTGCAATCGAGTTGGTTTCTCTTGTACTTGTGCACCTTGAGCTTTAGTCTTCGCTAGGTCCATCACTAGCTCATTTTTGGTTGCACAAGTCCCACTTTTCAAAGCGTGTGTTTCTATGTGCTTCACTCCTATCCTTTGAGATCGACTTGTATTTGCTTTGTGGTCATCGTGGTTCTCTACTTGCCTTTACAATATCTTGGTTTCCGGTTGTTCCATTTGCTTTCCACAATTCATACCTATCCACTCATAAGCCGTGTGTGTTTTGGAGTTGCGTTTGGATCTTTGAAATTCAAGTCACCCGCATTCTTGTGTATCGGTTTCTCTTGGCATGGTCCACTAGTTCCAATACTATCTACTAGGTGAGGTTGGTTTCTTAGTTCCTTTCACCTCCACATATATATACACTTGTCTTGTGATTGACCATGTCTAGTGAGAGCGGAGCATCCTATGGAGGCCATGATGATGAGAATATGATGAGCGACAACGACTTCGGCGCGCCAAGCATGGATGACATCATGAGCGACAACAACTACGGCGCGCCAAGCATGGATGATATCATGAGCGACGACTACGGCGCCCCAAGCATGGATGGTATGGTGGACCTCGACATCGCCGACACCTCCTCGAGCATGGACTACATGGCGGAGCACCACCACTACTACGACTATGACGCCGCAACCGTCCACGACATGGCGAGCTACACCGACTTCGAGCCCTCAAGCATCAACGTCATGGCGGACCACTACAACGACTACAACTCCAATGATGTGGCGGAACCCTACATGACCTACGACTCCTCAAGGCACGTCAAGGATCTCCAACAAGGCGCTACACATCATGTGGACGACGACACCGATGATGAGCCCCCACTTAGACGATACTCAAGGCCACGAACTCAAGAGCGCCACCGCCATCAAGCACCTACAAGCTCAAGAAGACGGAGCTCAAGGCATCTTCGCCTAGAGGACAAGGAGACTCGCCCTCCTCCTAGATGTCAAGCTACCTCAACCTCGAGACGGCGGCCAACGCAAAGTGCATATGCACACGAGTCTTCGCCAAGGAACACCAAGGATCTTCATCGGCGTACGTCTACTCATGATCATCATCGACGCCACTATGAGGACTCAAGCTACTCAAGGCCACGCCATCACGCGTCTACATCTACATACAAGATGGCGGCAAGTACACATCAAATGGAGCCTCCTCCGCGTGCCACCACCAAAAGGGCGTCCAAGAGTAGATCACACTCCAAGAAGGACCGGGACAAACTCAAGGCCATCCTCGACGAGTGGAGGACCAAGCTCGACACCGACAATGCCAACTTCGAGATCGAGCAAGCCGAGCTCAAGACCATCCGCGAGAACTTCATCTCCGGGTTATCCAAGTTCTTCAAGCCCTCACATGACTCTTCACCGAGCTCATCATCGACTCCACTACAAGATGGTGACAATGTAGATGGCGAGAAGACGGTCGAGCATGGGATTTTCCCTTCGACCAAGGAGGCGAGCATGGAGGATGCTTCCACTATGGATGTCGAGTCAAGTGGAGATGCCGAGCATGGGATGTTCCCTTCGGCAAAGGAGTCGAGTGATGATGCCCACCCTACGGCGTTCACCTTTGGAGGCGAAAAGGTTGAGGAGGTTGAGCTTGGGAGTTTCCCTTCAACCAAGGTGGCGAATGGAGTTGAGTCTACCGAGCCTATCCCTATGTGCTCGAATGATGATATGGCACCAATCCCATGTGAGCATGAGAGCCACCTAGCCCACTTGAGTGAGAGTGCAAGTGAGTTGAGTGCCTCCACCATATGTGAGATTGAGTGTTTCCACCTTGAGGGAATGAGTGATACACACCTTGAGTTGGGAGCGGTAGTTGATAGGTCAAGTGAGGCCATTTCGATTTCTAACAACTTACCCTCTACCTCTAGTGTGTTTACTCATGTTGTGCTAGGTTCCATGGATGATGAGACGACAAGCTTCGACAAGTTGGTGCCTATGATGGCGAAGATGTACATGGAGGATGAAGACGATGCCACCCCATGCTTACATGAAGATGTGCAAGTCGGCTACATGGACGCCGCTACCTCTACCACAACACCTACTTCTCATGAGCGGGACTACAAAGGTACGCATATGGGTGTTGATGATGCCATGATCCCACTAGTGGACATGATGACTTGTGATTGCTTGCATGCTATGGATGATACTTTTGATGTCACATATGCTTCATTCATATTCCCATGTGATACCTTGTTTCAAACCAATGTTGATCATGCGGAATTATCTATTTGTGATGATCTTTCCATATACATGCCTTGTTATGAAACTTTCGAATTTTCTCCCATTGTTGCATCCAAGAAGTTGAACAATTTCTCTTTCCAATGCTTGGTTTGCAATAATGTTGATATGATGTCTTATGAGAATGCCCCCATAGCTTTCTCAAAATTTGGAGATTCTTCCTTTTGCCATGTTGAGAATTTACCATTCCTTTTGCATATTGACCACTCACATATGTCATACATTCCTTTTGATATTGGTGTGTTTGGTGATGTGCAAATGGATAGATGCGTCATAATGGATGATGCATTCATGTACCATGCACACAATTTCTTTTTATGGAATTTCGTGTGTAATGGCTCATGCTTCATAATGTCAACTTCAACTGAACATGAGTTGACAAAAAGAGCTCTTGAGAGCATTTTCCATGAGAGTTGTGGCTCCGGCCAACCTCTATCTCCTTTTCCATGCTTTGCATCGAACAAATTGACCAATTGCTCTTTCCTTTGGTTCGCGTGCAAACATGTGAGTGCTTTGGTTTTCCTTTGTGACATTCATGCTCCCTTGACCTTCCTTGTAGATGATTTATATGTTGCAACAAGTATGATGCACAATTGCTCTTTCCGTTGGCCTCTTTGCAACCATAATGGTATTTTGAGCATGTCTTGTCATGAGACCTTAGGATGTTGTCTTCTTGGTGTTGCTACAAAATTGATGAACACTTGCTCTTCTCTTTTCTTTGTTTGCACCCATGATGGCGATGATAAGATCCTCTCTCAGCTTGTGTGGTTCACAAACTTCTCTTTTCGATGCTTTCAATGCAATGAACATCATATGGTTCAAAATGAGATAGCTATCTTAGCCTTCTCTAATTTTCTTGGAGATTTTGTGTTCCCACATTTTGAGGATGTTTGGATGAGTTGCTTGCACATTGACCTTGCATTTGTATTCCATTCCATATATTTGTGTTGTGCTAATGGTGTTATGAACAAATTGGGACATGTCATCAATGATGTGCTCCTCTATCATGCACGCACATGTTTTGCTTGGTCTTTGGTGCGTATAGGTATCAATGGCGGCATGGTGACTTCCACTTCAACGTCAAGCCATCTATCTCCTTCACATGATGAGGACGTGCTAGCGTCGAGGACGACGCTTTTCGAAGGAGGGGGAGATGATGTAGCCCAACCCAACGACATCACCATGTCAAGCATGCCAACAAATGCCAAGTCACCATGGACGTCAAAGGTGAACTCCATCCTCTTCGAGATCTCATTTCCTACCCTTTGGAATGGTATGCTACTTGAGCATCCGCCCATTTGCATTGCTAGGTTTGACACGATGGATACGAAGCCGATGGGAGGTGCCGAGGAAGCCCAAGAGTTGATTTCATCCAAGGCGTACGCGTGGATGAGGAGGAGGAAGCGTCAAGGCAAAAGCACAAGGCAGGAGCCAGCCGGCCCCCAGGCCGGCCTAGGCCGGCTCCTAGGCCGGGCCCCCTCCAGACGACGCCGGCCTCCAGGCCGGCCTAGGCCGGCTCCCAGGCCGGGCCCCCTACAGACGACGCCGGCCTCCAGGCCGGCCTAGGCCGGCTCCCAGGCCGGGCCCCCTACAGACGCCACCGGCCTCCAGGCCGGCCCAGGCCGGCCCCCAGGCCGGACCCCCACCTTTCAGCTCCTTTTGTACTAAGACTATAAATAGCTTTCCCCCTTTTCCATTTGAGGTAGAGAAGAATGAACTAGAGTTGAGCGTTGCTCCTTCCCGTGATGGGCTCCTCCGCGGAGGATGATGTATCTCTTCTTGTAGCTACTCTCTCACTGCGGTGATTCTAGTAGACCAAGCCAATCTTTCCCTTGTGGATTCTATTGGATCGGTGGACCGGCCGGTAAGAGAAATCGGTTTCATTAAGCGTGTTGTTGACTTGGGTTTTGAGATCCGGAGGCTACTCCATTGGGGGTTTGTTGCCGGGTGATTCTCCCTCGTAGGCTTCGCGAGTTATCCCCCTTTTGCGTGTGTTCTTCACCGTGTTCATCGTGTTCTTCGCGTTCTTCCTCGTTTTCCCTCCACTTGTGTGTGCAAATCCGTGAAGATCGGGCAACACCCTACATCACCAGGGGCCAGGAGCGGGTGGCAGCCACGACCCCACCTTGACCCGCGGGTGGGGCCTGCCCCTGCCCTCTGGGCACCGCCTCGGCCCCCTCCGACGCCTATAAAATCCCTTTTGAAATGAAACCGAGGGGGCGGCGATTATTTTCCAGAAACTCGACCCCGATGCGCCGTCACCAAAAACCCTAGTTCGGAGGTCAGATTGATCCTGTTCCGGCACCCCGCCGGAGGGGGGATCGACCGCCGGAGCCATCTCCATCGACCCCGCTACTTCCCGCGATGAGGAGGGAGTAGTCCCTCACCGGGGCTGAGGCTTATACAAGTAGCTATGTGGTTATCTTTCTCTCCCATGATGTGATCTTCCTTGTGATCATGAGCTTTGTTAGTATAGTTGAATACATGATGTTTCCCTATGTGTAATGGATATGATTTTGCTCAAGTGATGTTATTTAGTACAATTTCCGGAGTCGCCGTTGTGATCACGGTATCTCGGTGACAGTGTGGGTGCCATGTGTGACTCTATGGATAATTGATTGGAAGGATCTTCATCATGAGTTTGTTCTTTATTATTGTTGGATTGAATAGATCATGAGGTTTCTTGATGCTTGTGTTATTGAAGAAAGAGACTATTCAAGAAATATGTTGTGGTGTTTGTTAGTACTATCAATGGATGCAGATAGTGACAGCATGAAGTGTCCATAGATGTGGAATATGAACTTTCAGGTGTGCTTTTCATAGCCCTACGCAATTCTCATCCTATTTGATCCACGAAAGAATGATCTCCGAGTAACGTCTGCCATGTGTTTAATTATGTTAATGATGTTGAGAGTAGTCACTAGTGAAAGTATGAAGTCTAGGCCTTGTTTCCAAGCATTGATACACCGTTTTTAGTCACTTTTGTCATTTGTTTGGTTGCTGCCATTTTTATTATAGAATTACAAAATCACCTTTTACCATCCATATCACTTGCATTTTACCATCTCTTCGCCGAACTAGTGCACCTATACAACTGACAATTGTATTAGGTGTGTTGGGGACACAAGAGACTTCTTGTATCTTAATTGCAGGGTTGCTTGAGAGGGATATCTTTGACCTCTACCTCCCGTGGATTCAATAAACCTTGGGTTACTCACTTAAGGGAAATTTGCCGCTGTTCTACAAACCTCTACGCTTGGAGGCCCAACAAGTCTACAAGAATAGAAGCGTGTAGTAGACATCAAGCTCTTTTCTGGCGTCGTTGCCGGGGAGGTAAGGTAAACGGTACTCACACTCTGACGACGAAGCTAATTTCTAGCATTGTTGTTGGGGAGGTGAGTGCTTGAAGGTATCTTCTTTAGATCTTGCAATTAAATCTTTTTGTTTCTTGTTTTTATTTCACTAGTTTGGTTTAATGGAAAACAACAAAAAAATGAGAGAGCTTTATAAACTTTATCTTGAAATTGGTCATGATGCTTTTGAAGAGAAAATTAAAAAAACCTATGGAACTTTATTTGCATAACAATCATGCTAGTAGCAATGTTATTAGTATGATTTCTTTGAATGCCATTGTTGCTAATGCTATGGAAAATTGCAAGCTTGGGGATGCCGGTTTTGATGAATATGATCTTTTTAGTCCCCCAAGCTTGAAGGAGGAAATTTGCTTTGATGATACTATGCCTCCTATATATGATGATTATAATGATGAATGTGATATTTCCAGTCCACCTACTATTGAGGAAAAAGTTTATTATGATCATGATATGCCTCCTATTTATGATGATTACAATGATGGTTATGATAGTTTTACTCCCACTATTACTAATGAGAAGGATTTTACTTATGTGGAGAGTAATAATACTTTTATGCATGTGAATCATGAGAAAAATGCTTTATGTGATGGTTATGTTATTGAGTTTTCTTATGATTCTACTGAATGTTATTATGAGAGAGGAAAGCGTGGTTATATAAATTTTTATCTTATGAAGTTTCCCCTCTTTATGTTGAAGGTTTTAATGTTGCACTTGCTTTGCCTTCCTATGCTTAATGCTTTATGCTCCAATGATTTGCCTATGCATAGAAAGAGAGTTAGACTTAAATGTGTTTGATATTTGCTACATGATGCTCTCTTTTGCGTTGCAACTCTTATTCTTATGAGAGCATCATTAAAATTATTATGCCTAGCTAAAAGGCTTAAAAGAAAAGCGCTTGTTGGGAGACGACCCATCTTTTACTTTCAGTTTGTTTTTTATTTTTCTTGAGTCATGAAGTTGTTGCCTCTGTAGCAACTTCATTGTATCTTTTTGTTTTGGTTTTTGTGCCAAATTTAGCCTCTAATGCATTGAAAGTGCGAGGTGTTGTTTTGCTGTCCAGAAATAGATTTCTGTCCTTCACTGTTCGAAAATATAGAAAATCTCTGAATTTTATATTTTTCTAATAATTTTAGACAGCAAGCCTGATACTTTTATAAATCTTTCGTTTGTTTTATGTTTTTTGATTTGATCTGCAGAAGTTCCACGAAAAATTCGATCTTTACAGACTGTTCAGATTTTGACAGATTCTGCCTTTATTTTGCATTTGTCTTTTTACCATCGTCATATGTGATACTCTAGGGGTGGAGTGCCACATTGAGGCTTAGTAAACAGTAGCTAATGTTTAATGAAGTTGGTTTTCAATTTTTCATGAGTTAAACACATGTGCATTTTAATTTATGAGCACTAACCCTCTAATCAAATTATGAGAAGTTTTGTGTGAAGGGAGTTTTTAAGTTTCAAAGGAGAGGAATATGAAGAAATCGAGGATGGATCAGAGCTCAAGCTTGGGGATGCCCCCATGGCACCCCCTCTGAATATCAAGAACTATCAAGAGTCAAAGCTTGGGGATGCCTACATATTATGTGCTATGCTTGGAGCGTCTTTTTACTTTCAGTTTTGTTTTGTTTGTTTGCTGGTCATATGCTTGTTGGATACTTCCTTTGTTTGTGTGGGAGAGAGACACGCTCCGCTTTTTCATTTGCATACTCCTTTGCTTCGCTTATATCTTGTTGAGTATTCTTAGCTACTGTTTGTTTGCTAGTAAGCTCTCGCTTTTAGATTTTATCTTGTTTAGAGCTGCTAGTTGTTGATGTTAAACTCTCTTGTTCTTCACTTATATTTGTTAGAGAGTTGCTATGGTTGCTTGTTTAATTTGTTAGAGCGATAAAATGCTATCCATGTGATATTGGGATGAAATTAAATCCTGCATAGTCTTGTAGATCATAGTGTGGATACTTGATGCTTCTCATTTGTTTTGAGATATTAGGATGAATGCTTAAACTTGCTGGTTATTTGAGTGGAATTGATTAGTAAAGAAATACTGTTAAAAACTTGAAACTATGTGGTGTTTCGTAGTTGTTAATTCTTTAAGCTAATCTTTCCATCAAAAGAATTGTTTGGTCAACATTGGAGACGGTGTGGAGCTTTTATGGTTATGATTGATAAATGTCTTATGCTACTATGTTACCGGTTAATTTTAGATGTTTGCTTCAAATACCTTCTTTGCTAAGCCCAAAAATTCGTACTGAGTGTATGGTTCACTCGTGCATCCAAATCCCAAAGCCAAACTATCTTGCCAGCTGAGTCCACCATATCTACCTATGCATGGTATTTCCTGCCATTCCAAGTAAATTTTTCATGTGCTATCTTTAAAAATTCAAAATACTCCTTTTTGTGCCTCTGTTTTTAAGCTCATGAGGGAGCAGTAGAGAGCTAGATATAACTTGTGACGAGCAAGGTCATTTCCCCCCTTTCACCCGGTGTCGATGGATTACGTCTTCACTTGAATCAACCCGAGAACAGCTTAAGAAAAATATAAATATAACTCATCATTCTCCTCCGCGCAATGCAAATCTGAGAAATAAGCTCAAACATTGGACAGTGGTGAAACCAAGGAGAAAGAAGGGCATACTCGCTCCTCTAAAAACCAGCTGCTCTCACAAGTCTAAAAGCCTTGCTTGTTATGGGGGACTAGATAGCTTCTCTGTTGTGAAGTCGTTGACAAAAGCATGCATGTCTCAAAATTGTTTTACTTCTGTTTCATAAAAAAAAAGCTCTAGCACATGACTAATCCCTGCTTCCCTCTACGAAGGGCCTTTCTTTTACTTTTAAGGTTGAGTCACTTTTCCTCTTCCTTCTATCTCCACCAAAGCAAACATCTAGCATTGACCCAGGGTATCATTGATCATATTGCATTATCAGATTAGACTTGAATCTTTATATTGACTTTACCGTTGGAAGTTGAAGCTTTTATTAAAACTTACATCTTCTTTGTTTTGATTCTCAAACACTTTTGTCATGGAATTGTTACCTTTGAGAATTAATCAAGTATGTGGATCACATTGTTTTCATGTCTTTGACATACTATTTATGAAAGGTTTTGCTTGAATGATTCAACTTGTTTATTCATTGCTTTCTTGCTATCAATTATAGCCAATTGTTTTGTATCTCTTCATTCACATCCTTTGATTCTTGATCAAGAATGTGTTGGTCGCATGTCTCATCAAAAATTATTTGTTATCACTTACCTACTCGAGGATGAGTAGGAGTTAAGCTTGGGGATGCTCATACATCTCAAAAGTATATATAATTTTTTTTAGTGATCCATGCTAGTTTTGTGATATTGTCACATGTTTTCACTATCAAATATATCATTTTTATGTATTTTCTCGGACTAACCTATTGACAAGTGATGACTCCCAAGTGCAGGAGATCAATTGTAGTACCTTTCAATGAGAAAAGGTTGTCGAACCCACGAGGAGTTGAAGGTATTGGTTAGAAAGAATGATAAATAAAACAATAAAAGATGCAAGTGTTTTTGGGATTTTTGGTTGTATAAATGCAAAATAACAAAAATGCTTAAAATAAATAGTAGCAAGTAGAAAGCTCTCAAAGAGAGAGAAAGCCCAATCCTCTATGTGGCTAGAGGACAAGCTCAACTGATGTGTGTCTTATGTGTGGAAAACGTTCCCGAGGGCGGCATGGATATCACTAGGCATAGAGATTTATTAAACAACACGTTGCATATCTTGTCAAGTTTTAATCTTCTTGGTGCGGAGCCATAACTAGGCATAGCTAAATAATTAAACTATAACCCCTTATGATGGATCATGTGGCCAATTTAATGACTTGCACAAGAATTATTAAGACATAAAGTCCCACCATAGCATTACACTCTAAGGTCCCCAACACTACTACCCACATAATATAACTGCATGACTCTGTCTTGGGCTTAGTTGTCCTCCCAATTCTTCTTCAATTCATTACACTACGTTGTTCTCCTATGAGCCCTTTAAAGGTGAAGTGTTGTGCAGTCGACGTTCGCACAACACCATCATAGAATCACATAAAAGATAAACTCTTGACAAAATACCAACACATGTTATATATAAATCATTGCCAATTCATCCTATGCCCTCAGGAACATATGGAAACTACTCACAACGTGCAAACATGATCATAATCAGTGGCATAAAGGGTACAACACAATCTGAAATAAATACTTCACCACCAAATAATGACAAGTACCCAATCACAAACATGAATAGGAGCACTAGCCAATGATCTAGGGTATAGAAACTCTCAAACTATGAGGGGAACGGAGTGGATCACGGAGATGGTGATGGAGATGGTGCTGGTGATGGTGATGACGGTGATGTAGAGGCCTCCTCCCACGCCAAGGAGGAGAGGTGATGATGATGGCGGCGATTTCCCCCCTCTCCGGAGCTCCGGAGCAGCAGGATCTGACCCCCTTCGGAGAGAATCAGGAGCTCCGCCGCCGCTGCCTCAGATAATTCGGGGAAAATTAGGGCATCCCTTTTCGGCGAAGACGAAGGTGTTGGTAAAAAGCCCCACACGAGGAGGTGCTCGAGGGCCTACTTGGTGGGTCCCACGCGGCCAGGTACATGGGCCGTGTGGGCCCACCCCATTTGGCCCTCGTGGCCCTCCTGTTTTCGGTCTTCTTTCCTCCACCCTTCTCCTGATGAATAACTGGCGTGGTATTTTCCTTTAATTATTTGAGTCCACGAAACTCCTGAAACAATAAAAACAAGAAAAGGGGGGTATTCTGCCTCCCAGATGTTAAATGCCAAAAATAGGG
This sequence comes from Puccinellia tenuiflora, assembly GCA_012064385.1. Classification (NCBI taxonomy): domain Eukaryota; kingdom Viridiplantae; phylum Streptophyta; class Magnoliopsida; order Poales; family Poaceae; genus Puccinellia; species Puccinellia tenuiflora. The sequence goes on along the minus strand of QRDG01000434.1, from coordinate 790,787 downwards.
ACTTTGTATGAAAGTCCCATAAATCATCTAAAACATGCAAAACATCGATACAACAATGCAAATAACATACCAATATGATAATATAAGATATAAAAAATGATGATATAAAATGCACGTATCAACTCCCCAAGCTTAAACCTTTACTCGTCCTCGAGTAAATAAGGACATAGATCATTATATGCATCGATGGACTTATGGTTGATAAATAAATACGGGCATTGTATCATCATCATACTCAGTTGCAATGTAAGATTGATGAATTAAAACTCATACACATGAGGGCAACATAAGCAGAAGCTCTAGCAATCACTCTTACTTTTGAAAGCAAATAACCATTGTATGTTGGACAACTGAATCATATTCCTTTTCCTATGCTTTTGCTCTTTATGGCAAGCATTTGAATGATTAAAGTTAAATGTGAAAGCAAATATGAGTAGTGGCCTTTATAAAGTAAAGGTTAGATGTCTCATGCCCCTTGAATACAAGTACCTACACCATGATTACTCAACTTGGGAAACAGAGCAAGTTTAAGTTATCTATCATTGCAAGTAATAATGGTATTATCAAGAGTCTTAAATGGGGGTACCTCTTGTCCCATGATATGGATCAAGCCCACATCACAACAACAAGACAAACAAACATAATGAACAACCTCAACACCCTTTTTATTTACCAATTGATATAGCTTTTTATTGTAGGGTGTATCACAGGAAGTTCAAAACAGCATGTAACTAAATTTCCACCATGAATGATGCATGGCTTAGATTAGCGGCCCAGGTTCTCTCTAACCATTTATACAAACTCATTTAAACTTACTCTATTTCCACATTATTTCACCATGATAGGCATCTATAAACAAAAGTACATGATATCAACTAAATAAATGATGGAACATGTTGAAAGCTTTGCATGTGACAGCACATATGGGCTAACTCCCAACCTTAAACATTTATCAAGCCACTATCATCATAATATTAATCACAATGGTTCATGTTTATTAAATGCAATAAAATAAAGTGTGCATCAAGTTCGCGAGAGCTTTTTAACCAACTTTTCCCATTACAATAAATAACATAATCATTTTCATTTAGAGGTATAGATAACACAAATAACATGGTAAACATACTTGGAGTAGCATAAAGCTAATAGGTAGATATGGTGGACTCACTGGAAAAACTTGGGTTGAGGGTGCTGGAAACAAGTTTTTACTTGTTGGAATTTTTGGGCTAGCAAAAGGGAGAAAGATGACCATCTAGATGCATGCATGAGTGTCCATAGAACTAACTAATTCATGTCAAAGAAGGTGAAATAACATACAGCATCAAAACATGAATAAAAGATAGCTCATGATAAAGCATTTGCAAATTATTACTCATAAAGAATCTCATGAATCATGCAACTATATGTGTCATTAAAAATCAACTTAGACATCCCTTTTCCCAATACAACAAAAGCATGCAAGTTATTTCAACCCATATTTCCAGTATCTTTCTCATATATAAATGATATTGTGGTGGTCTCAAAAATAAATAAAAATCAAAGCAAAACAAACAAAAAGGCGCTCCAAGTTTATGCGATAAAGTGTTTCAAATGAAAAACAGAAGTTAGACGTGTGCAAACCGAGAGTATGTTGGTTCAGTGAGGATGTTCTCCACATCCCCAAGCTTATAGTTTTCACCATCCTTGGATAACTCATGATGCGTCTCCTCCAATCCCTGTGAAAAAACTTCAAAACACTGTTTCTCCCATTTCTTTTCTGTAGGGTGATATTAGTAGAGATAAACAAATAGGCTTCTTGCTGCATATAATCCATGGACTAAAATTCATATGAATGATCAGAGAGTGTATAATGTTGTATGCCCACTCATAAACTCAATTGGATTAAAAAGATTCAACTCAAAAGTTCAAACTATGCATAAAACAATATGGGACAGAATCTGTCCAGAAAAACAGCAGCAGCAAAACGTATTTTTATATCCTACTTAAACTCATCTAAACATTCTGAAAATATTCAGGCATACATAGGATGAAAAGTTGCAGTCACAGTTAAAATCTCAGCTCAATCGGAGTTACAGAATAGCAATGAAAAATCAAACCGTGCACAGACTTCGTGCAGGAATAAAATCTCCGAATAGAAGTAGCAACTTTTTCAAACCAAAATAGGTAAAACTTGGCACTTTATTAAAAATTCCAGAAACTAAGCTAAGAAAACAATCTCTTGTTACAGCAAGAGGACACAAAGAAAATCCAAATAAAAACAACCAGGTTGCCTCCCGTAAAGCGCTTTCTTTATAGCCATATAGCTAGGCTTACTTGTTGTTTACCGAAGATGAAGCTCATGAGGGAGCTTAAAAGTCGTGCCCTTCTTCCTTGGGAAGTGTTCCATGCATTTCTTATGTGGAAACTGAAACTTCACATTCCCTTCCTTTGAATCAATAATAGCCCTGTGGTACGAAGAAAATGTCTTCCAAGAATAATAGGACTAGAGGTTTTATTCTCCATATACATGATTAGAAAATCCACAGGTACAAAAGTCATATGTAACTCTATCATAACATCACTTACTGGTATTATCAGCAAGTGCAAGTTCAACAGAGCATTTTTCAAGATTCTTTAATTCAAGTACTTCATATAATTCTTTAGATAAAATAGAGACACTAGATCCTAGATCAAGTATGGCATGGTGTGTCTCTTTTCCAATAGTTCTAGCACCTTGGGGATCCATATATCCCCAAGCTTAGGTGGTATCATAGCTTCTTGATTGTATCTAGCAATATTTTCTTTCAAGACATGATTAGCAATATAGGAACCAAAACCAGATTGGTTAACATCAATAGAAGGATCACTTGCAAATTTTGTAAGATAGATATTATTTCATGCAAGGTACAATTCTGTAAATCAAGCAAAGGATCTTTAACTTTCTTTTCCTTTTTGACCCAAACTTGTTTTTTAACAGGGGGTACTTCCTCACTTCTAGTTTCTTGCTCATTGTCCATAGAATTGGTCAGCTTGTTTTTATGTAGCCAATCTTTAAAAGAGGGACAATTTTTTCTAATGAAAGCTTTTTCTAATTCCCTCCAGGTCTTGGTTGTAGCAGGTGGTAGTGAACGTATCCATTCTCTTGCCTCTCCTTTTAATGAAAAGAAAATAATTTTGGCACCACAATATCAGGTTCCTTGAGGTTAGTGCATAACAAATACTGATAAAATTATTCAGATGATCAAGACAGTCTTCTTTTCTTTTATCACCAAATTGGTTTCTTAGTTATCAGTGTAGTAAGTCATAACTTACTCTAGAACTATCAGCTTGTATCTCAGGTGTGGTAATAGGTTTAGCAATAAATTGATCATTGGAGTATTTGTGTAGTCACACACTTCGTTCTATCACCCATTTTAGCAAGTTTTTATGTGTTTTTTAATTTTTTATGCAAAACTGAAATTAAAATGACACTAAATAATGCAAACCTAATTAACTAATGCAAAACAAAATGCAAAACTGAAAATAAAATATGCAAACCGAAATCTAAAAATGATATGCAAGACAATAAACAAAACAAAATAAAATGCTTGAAGGTAAAGATGGACAAGATGATGCTCACGTAGGTGCACCTCCCCAAGCTTAGGTGTTAGCACAAGTTGGTGATGAAGTTGACTTTGTTGTGATATCCTTGGATAAAACCTTCCAGCTATGATTCCCCCCGGCAACGGCGCCAGAAAAAACACGTGATGACGGAATTGATGAGAGTGTTTCTCCCTCAACTACGCCAACAAGCACTCTTGATACCCTGAAAAGAAAATAATATATGGGATAGGTTGAGCCTCCAAGTGCAAGTATGTAGAAGTGGAAATTTTTTCCCCACGAGGGTGACTCGAGGGTTTAATATCGAACTCTCGGGGAATCAGTAGTGGGATTTTATCTCCTTGTCCTTCTCTAGATTTCCTGCAAACAAACTAGATTGCTTTGTGCCCTCAACCTCACCAAGTGATTGTCAAGCACAAGGTGTGAGAATGATATTAAGATAATAATGAATGCAAAACAGTAAATAAATATGCAATGGTGGTAAGTAGTAATGCAGGATGATAGTAATGATGATGGATGATATTTTTGGGGTTTTGGTATATGTGTATGCAATGAATAAAAGTGTTTTTGTATTTTCTGATTTTAAATGGCTGAATGTAGAAATGTCGTAAAAGTGGTTGGAAAGTTGTTTCTTATGATAAAAATGGACCGGGGTTCATGGTTTCACACATGCAACTCTCTCTTTAATATAGTGTGGCAATAAATAGACATAGGATTAACATATGAGATTGCAAAACAGTTTGATGACATGTTACTAATTATATGGGCATCACGTTCTAACATGGAGACCTTTTGATTATTAGTCTCACTTATACTCCACCAAGAATGCGAACTGAATCATACACCTTAGTAATTAAGATGACTCAGAGTATAGCCTTAAGATTAATGACATGAAGTGAAAATAAGAACACGCTAGATCTAGTCATAGGTAGAGGCTTGTCACTCCTCGTACCTTGCAACATGGTATTTTTGGTTTATCCTAGTGAGGGCAACAAAGTAAGGTAAACACCAATGGATCGCGATATTAAGTTGTCAGCTTATCACATCACCACCCCCCGTTACTCCAACTAATGGCACACGTTCCCCCTCACACGCTCTCATAACCATGCTTGATCATGTAACATCCAAATTTTGAATGTTTTAAAAATCACAAAATTTTAAAACTTTTGTTAATAATTAAATAAAGTCTCCAAAAATCAAGAAATGCTTTTATAGAAGATTGTTTTGACATTTTCAAAGTTATATTTTAAATTAAATATTCCTTTATCTTCAAATCTCAATTTAAAGTCTTGAAATAAATATTTAAATGGGGTTTCAAATAGTATTTCCCCTTTGGTTTATTGTTTTAAAATAAATAATATGGGGATATTATAAACCCCTATTTCATTGTGGAAATAATTAAATACTCTTCCAAGCTTGTTTTATAAAAATGTTTTATCTTAAATTATTTTAATATGAAAATGAGTTATCATTTTGAATAATATAACTCATATTATTTCTCTGGTATTTATTTAATTATTTTGAGATATTTATAAACCCTAATTTGGAAAATCCCCAAATAGCCATATAAGGCAATTTGACCAAAAGGGTATTTTGGTAATTTTGTTTTGACCAAAAATAGTTCCAAAATGTCTATTTTGACTATTTGGAATTTTACAAATTTTTACAAATTTATTTGACTTTATTTGGAGCTTTTAATCAAAAGTTATAAAAGAAAACAGAAATAAAATAAAGAAAAAGAAAAAAAATGATGACGTCATGCTGACGTCATCATCACCAATCAACCTCCCGCACGGAATTTACGCCCGACACGTTTCACGCTTCAGTTTCTTCCCGACATGATTGCGGGAGTTTTACAGCACCAATCGAAGCGCCGTTCGTTCCTACGGAAAGCCCTCGACCTCCTCCATCTATTGCCCCCACAATCCCCATCCAAAACGCCTCGTGGACGGACAATTTGGTCGCCGGAGTTGACCTTGCCGCGCCATTTAGAGGACGTGTCCGACGCCATCGAAGGTCCCCGCCACCTCTGTTTGGTCGTCGCCTCTTCCCTTGTCTTGGCGCAAGTCCTCATGTGCTTGTCCAATTTTTTTTTCCGCAGCTCCATCGTTGAGATCGAGCCCGACCGAAGCTCGCCGGCGCCCGCACAACTCCGGCCGCTCCTCCCTGTCGTTCAAGGACGCACCGCTAGACGCCATCCGCACCATTCTCTTCCTCTCTTCCCGCTGTATCTCGTAGTTGACTTCGCCGAGCCCAAGGACCACGGGAACGTCGAGTTCATCCTCGATCGGAAGGTCACCGCCTCCGGCGCATCTCCGACCACGCCTCCTCGCCGAGCCAGGACGCAAATGAGCGCGCATGGTCACCATCGTCCTTGCCGTGTTGCGCTCCTCCTCGTCAACCCCTCCACCATCTCCGGGGATCACCGGAGCGACGAGTACGTCCCCGTCTGTGCCGCCGCCATCCCCACCCATCGCCGGTTGCCCGAGCCATCGGGGTAAAAACCCTAGCATCTCAGCCTTCCGATCTACCTTCAACAGTCCCGTTTGGGCCAGCCGAGCCCGAGCCAGAGCCGAAGCCGAGCTCAAGCCGAGCCAAGCCCTTTTCTGGATTTTTTTTTTCCCGAATTGTTTAAATGGCGTTTTTGCATAAAAGACCCTATACCTTCAAACCTTTAATTAACTTTAAAACCCTTTGCCAAATTTAACAAATTTTATCTTTTGAAAAGCTCTGAACTTGTAGAATCTTTTGGCACTGTTTATTTTCAGTGTGACGAATCCAAATTTATTCAAATTTCAAATGAGTCATTTGAGTAAATTTGACATAGTTTTAAATCTATAAGTCCAAATTTTGCAAATAAAATATTTCTGGAAACCTTGGAACATGCATGACATGAACACACTGTTATAATTAATTTTTGATAGTTTTAAAAAGATTTCTTACTCAGAGACTCAAACTGGAGTATTTCTGATATAGTTTAATTTCTATAAATCCTTTTAATTTGTTTTCTTTTAGAAAACTTCCTCAAATAGTTGTCCTTGTCCAGAGAGACCAAAGCCATACCTAGCTACCACTTTTTGAAACATAAACATTGAAAGTGTGCCAAAGGCCATTTAAATGTTAAAGTTTTGTAAACCATAGTTTCAAAATGATTTTAAAGCTCTTTTGACCAACTCCTTTGTGTGATCACTTTGATCAAGACCAGTCCCTACAACCCTTGAAACAACCCTTCAACCTATTCAAGTTTGAAATGTTCAAATTTGATTTCAGACCAACCCCTGACCCAAAATGAGAAACCCCAAACCTAATGCATTGATTCTTTTTGCATATGGGATCATGTATTGAAACTTAGACCACCAACCTAGTTATGTTTATTTCTATCTATGTTTGCTTGTTTATTTGTTTGTTGTATTGTTGCTTATTGTCGTATGTTTGTATTGTATAGATTGATCGGAGTGCTATAAGCTACGTTGAAAAAGAGTGTGTGAGCAATGACAAGTTCCAAAAGGCAAGTGCATACACCCTTTCATGAAAGACCTACTATTTTATTATAATTGCATGGTAGACTATTTCAGTAGTATGCATGATAGGTGTACTATATTGCTATGCAGACCTATTTAGTATATCACCCTTTATTCCTGTTGATTTAGGAACCCATTCACTTGGTAGAAGTTAGAACTGCAATGCTGAAATGTTTATTGTAGTACGAAAGGATAAAAACTCTACTAAGTTAATGAACTACCTGGGTGGCAATTGGTTTTGCTCTATTGGTGGTTTAAAGTTGAGTGGCTGCTTAGGCCCAGTTCTGCGGGTACCTGAGTACGTGCACTTGTGAACGGCCACCCAGGAACAAAGAGATTTAAGTCGCTCCAAATTTAGATTGCTTCCAGTGCAGCCACTTGGTATTATGGCTCTGCCTTGACTAAGTAAGTTCTAGGAACCTGATTCCGACAGTTCTCAGCGGATGAATGTCTTGTATGGGTCTGTCTGACGAACAGGGGACTGTTTCCCAAAGGTCTCGTCTTCATCTTCACCTTTCCTTTTCACTTCAAGAAGGTCAAGGACAGAATGGGTTGATGAAGTCTCCTGGTGAAAGTGCACAACCTCTCGAGAGTGTAAAACTATGATCATAGCCGTGTCCCCGGTTACGGACAATTCTGAGCAGCTGGACAAGGATGTCGATGGAAAATCCTCATTCCAATTTCATAAATAAAATTTGATGGGTGAACAAGAGTAGAAGAGACACTGGTTTTCATGCCAGTTCGTCTTATAGAAAGTTGAGAAATGAAAAAGCTTTATGAAAATTAGGACAAAATTGGCTTTATGCAATAGCCTTTAACTCCACCAGCCAAACTTGCATATAGATTTAGACTTGCCATTTTATATTCCACCAAAGTATCACTTGTCGGCCTGTCACAAGGTTTTGACCCAAATTCCCTGGGCTGCAACGTTAATGTTGCAGGTTATTACGATGACGTGTGAGGATGTCTGCCTTTCGAGCTTGCAACCAACATGTATGCCAGTGGCACATGAAGATGATGAAGCTCTCTGTGCTACTTATGTTTCCGCTGCCAAACTTTGCATTCAAGCTAGCCTTTGGCTATGCAATTTGTAAAGAATATTTTATTTATGGATCTCGCGATGCAATAATTATTTAACATTGATGCATGGTATTACATCTATTTGTGAATTGCTATCCATACTCGATCCAGGGAATAGCATATTTCACATAATGTCATTGCTTCTCTAAGCAAGGGAGCTACAGATCAAAACAAGGATACAAGAACGGGGTACATAATATGCATCTACTTTCATAACTGAAATAAACATTGCAATCTCAACATATATTAACTCATAAAAAGATCCACCACAAAGGTAATACAACGATGACCGTAATCATGTTCAGCAGCTCATACGGTGCTAATTAGTGAAGCTCAAGAGAGAGACAGATACATATGCTACTGCCACAAACCCATAGTCCAGAGGTGGACTACTCCCTCTTCATCATGGAGACGGTGGAGATGTCGATGGAGAAGAAGGAGACCTCTCCGGCAGCGCTCCGCCGGAGTTCCCCCCCTCCAATCTGCAGCCTCCTGGTCTCTGTTTCTTGTTTCTCCCGTGTGATGGCTCTCCTTACAAAGAACATCGGGGGGCTCTTTATATAGGAGTTTTTAGGTCACGAGGAAGCTTTGGGAAGAAGGATCGGCGCAAACGGGGCCACGAGGGCCAAAAGAGGTCGGCCCACGCGGCCCCCGTACCTGGCCACGTGGGGCACCTTCTTTCGCCGCTCCTAGGTCTTCCTCCTTCCAAAATAATGATCCCCATAAATTTGCAGCTCATTATGATGTCGTTAAGGCCCTGAAATAAATAAGAAAAGAAATAGGGGTTTTTTCTGCTTGCACGGGATTAATTCCATAAAAAGGGCAAATCATTATTAATTACAAAAAATCATTAAATAACAGTAATATACCCCTTATATGATGCAAATATGAATGGAATACAAGTATTATAGTGCAAAGTTCATGTATGCATTTTACATACATCATGCACCTATACAACTGACAATTGTATTAGGTGTGTTGGGGACACAAGAGACTTCTTGTATCTTAATTGCAGGGTTGCTTGAGAGGGATATCTTTGGCCTCTACCTCCTATGGATTCGATAAACCTTGGGTTACTCACTTAAGGTAAATTTGCGGCTGTCCTACAAACCTCTACGCTTGGAGACCTAACAAGTCCACAAGAATAGAAGCGTGTAGTAGACATCAGTGGTCACTAAGTTAAATATGAAGTTGCTTCCAATTACTTGCACTAATTATTTGCACTCCACTTAAATTGTTAGCTAAATGGTATGTGATATCATTGCATAAATGTGACATGTCATCATGATTGTGCATTACACCTTGTCTTTGTGTTTTTATTTGTTCTTCTGTGATTGTTTGGGTATCGATAGATTCTGGAGTCGATATTTCCCCTACATACCCCGAAGATCCGTACTACACGCCCCGTCAGCAAGGCAAGAGATAACCTAACCTACTTGGCGTCTAGCATCCTATTGCTTTATACAAATATTTTATCCACCATAATATTGCATTCGATTCTATGTCAACTTTTGGTCAATGCTAGAGTATCCTATGAAATGCATGTTCCCTAAACCGATACATGTTTTCCCTCCTATGAACCATAGGTTTGATGTGATGACCTGAGTAAAGACATAATTGTTGTATATATGCTTAGCCATGCTTAGTCGAATGCTAAATTGTCCGGTGATTTATTTCCATAATTATGATGTTAATGGAATGTTCGGACATGATGGATACTTGTGATACTTAATTAAAATGTTATAAGGCTTGGATGAGTTGCCATCGGGGATGGTGTTTTGCCTCATTCTTGTCGCCTAGGCTAAGAGTGCTTTTAGCTAGAACCAAGAACCGAGCGTGCTTCCAACGGTGGGGGTATGGGCCCCTTACTAACCGAATAATTTGTGCGGGCGTATCCAAGGGTCCTCTAGTTTGTGATTTTCATTTGCGTGTGCGTTGCAGGTGATGAAGGTGCGATGATGAAGTTGTGGTGTGTGTAGGATGTGGCGATTGGGGCAGGGGCTGAAATAGTCTGGATAAACTTGTCCTGTCGCCACGATGACCCTTGGATAGTCTCATACATTGTAAAGCCTTAACCGCGCCCGCCCTGCCGGCTTTCCCCGAAAGAGAGCTAATTGTACAGGCAAGGGGTCGGACGGCACCGGTGGGTAAATTAGTACACCCCTGCAGGGTTTAATCTTTTCGAAAAGCCGTGTCCACGGTTATGGACAAATCTTGGGAAAGGCGGATTAGCTCATAGAGAACATTAATCTTAATTAAAATTTGGCAACAAGAGGTTGCAACTCAACGTGTGTTAAAAGGTTCATTTCCTCGAGGGTAATTGGAGGGAGTGCCTTGGTGGAGATGAGTGGTTTCTGGCTACAAGTTGGTTCAAGGTGAACCGAAGATGAAAGTTTGCTATCTTACCCCTTTATGAAAAACCTTCTGAGTAGTCGATGCCATGAGTTGTTTATATCTTTTTAAATGAAAACTAGCTTTATGCAAAACAAACATTACAGCTTTAGATCCTTGTCATCATTGGGCCTATATCGCACTACTAAACTTGCGAGTACGTCGTACTCAATCTCTCTTTGTTGATTATTAATTGTTTCAGAGGAGGACGTCACCGAGCAGGCAGGTGGGTTCTTCGTTGACATCGACGAGTAGTCTGGGTTCCAGGTGGCAGCTTGGGACGCCGTGGAACAAGCTGGCTAGGATGTTTATCTGTAGGCCTCTTAGGCCATATTTTGGATCGTTGTACTAGACAACTAATTCGCTTCCGCTTATTGTACTGATGGGTCTGTGACCCCTGTTGTGTAATTTGTATCTTTCTCGCTATATGAGTTGCTATATGCTCTTTTGTACCGTAGAGTCTGTGATGTGCCAGTTGTTCCACAAGTCTTGATCTCTTTATTATACATTGATAGCTATGCCAGTGTGTATGGCATGATCGAGGTGTTGCGTGGAAGCGGTAACCCCATGCCCTTCGATTGTGTAGCATATCCTGTGGGTTACATAGCCTCTCTGTATAATTCCGGGGTCGGGGCGCTACACGCGACAAAGTCTAACTCATGTTTCCGAACACAATTAGCAATATGTAAATGTTTAGCCAAGTCCCGAAGACTTATGTGTTCCATATTTTGCCTTTCGTAGGAAAACATTCGTTGATGTGGTAACTATCTCGCTTTTAGACGTTTTGTTTATTTTCTTCAAGGATTTGGACTTACCACTCGTAACTGTTAAGTATAGAAAAGACTCACATCACCCAACCCTACCACTGACACATCCCAACTAGGTGAAAACAATCTTTCTATGTAGGATTTAAATAAACATGGCATCCCAATGCTATAGGTTTTATAGTCCTACACTTACGTCTATCAACTGATTTGTAAACTCTAGCCTAGCTAGGTCATTACAATATCAGAAAAATAAATTATTAGATTTGACCTTATGAAAAATTCATTCACCATGATTATTTTTTTCAGAAAAATTATTACAAAGCATTCCCGANGCTGCACATTAACCGAACCGAAACCGGAAACCGAACCGAAAAAACCAAACCGTAACCAAAATTGTGGTTTTTACGGTTAGTGGTTAGGTTACGGTTAGCAAAAGTGCTAACCATATGACATATGGTTAATTCGGTTTTAAACCAAAAAACCACATGGTTAACCGAAGAAACCAAAATGGCCGGTGCATCAAAGAATTTGACGTTCGAAGTCCTGTCCAACTTTACCCAAAACAGTTATATAAAGTATACGGTGTACGTAATTCACTAAATTCAACTGGCTTGTTGGTAGGACGTGGAAACGTATGATTCTGACTAGTGGTCACGAGTTCAACTCCCAGGAGTAGTATATTTTTTGCTCTTTTCCGAAATTTTATTGCTTTTTTGCTTCTATATCTCTTACAAAATATCTATAGCTTGGTCATACAAAAAATTAAAGTGAAATATATGGTTAGAAAATTGATGTGTTATTCAAAATTCGCGTCAACTGTGGTTAGTTTGGTTATAACCGAAACCAAACCGAAACTAAATGGTTATCATCGAAACCGAACCGTATTAACCGAAGTATCAAAACCGTATTTATCGTATAACCGTATAAACCGAACCGAATTAACCATATTAACCGAGGTAGAAGCAAGTTGGACGAAGGACGGGCAGAACGCGTAGGAGGCAGATTGAGTAGCACTATTTTCTTTTTAAGTAGTGGAGATAAGTAGTGGAGATAGCTTTTCGAGATAGAGAAGATAGAGATAGAGAAGTAGTAGAGAATAGAACAAAGTGGAACAGAGAGCCTCAAGTACGGCGTCGTATCTTATGAAACCGGCTCGTCCATGTATCCCTGCATCCGAAGCATTTTAATCGTTCGATCAAAATCCGGCGAATCTGCTCACTCCTAAACATTTATGCATAGAGGCGCCCGCATCAGGGATTTGTATTTTGCAATTTAACCCTTGAACACCTTAACACATCACAACCTGAGTAATAATTTGTGAGAGATTCTATACATTTGTTGTAATGGATCGATTACGGTCATGGACGCAAATTTTCCGTGAGAGATTCTAGGTGGTTGACTTTTATTGATGAGATGATATGGAGCGTTGGTACAAGGATCCGACGGTTCGGAACGTGAAAACACTAACACGGCTTACGGGGTTTCAGTTTTACAGTCTCTTAATAATTTGTGACGCGTGTCTGAAACCACGGTCCAAGGAGAACAGAATGAACGGCTAGGATCATCCTTATCTCCAGTCGTACGGGGTTTTGTGTTGTGTATAGATGCATCCACTACTTAAAAATCACATTTCACAATGTCAAAAAATTGAAATAAAAATTTCGGGCATACATCCGAACATTTTATGTTTGCACACAAAGTTTCATGAAAAAAAATTATGGACCGTGTAAAAAAAGACAATTTTTCGATGCTTTGAAATGTGTTTTCACGAAACCTTTTTTTTGTCTCTTTTACACAATCCATAAAAAATGTTTTTTTGCGTATATTGGAATATAGAACGTTTGGATGTACATTCAAAAAAATTCTGAGTATTTTGACATTTTGAAATGCATTCAAATGCATTTTCATAATAGGTCCATCTAGACCTATTAGTCAAACGAAAAAAAAAAAACCATGTCCAGATAGATGCAAGTACACTTTCCCCGCCGGCGGTGGTTCCTCTGCCGTCGTCGGCCGTCGACCTCGCGTACCGGCTTCGCGCCACGGTGTATCGGCTCGCCTGAGTCTCTTCGAACGCCCTACGCGTGGCTGATGATCCGATGCTTTTTTCAGCGGTACGATCTGCCCATCGCTGCACGGCGGCTGTCCGCCAACCAGTGCCTCGTACCGGTGATGTACCCGGCGGCCGCGCACCCCTCGTCAGAGGGAAGCAACTCAGGGTAGTGGCCACCCTCGGATCACGGGATTAAGGCTTCAATCGCGGCAGAAGATTTCCTCGGTCCAATTGGTATACTCCATGACCCTAAAGTTCGTATCTCCCGATTCCATTCGTACGATGATTTCAATGTTAGGTCTAGTGTGCGTGTTGAGTACCAGACATAGGCTGAGATGTAGTGTAGAAACCTAAATTTAGTCGAGGCAGGTCGTACTGAACATCAATTAGCATAAGTGCAATTCAGGGTGTATAACTAGCACAAAAAGAGAGTTGATCAAAATTTAACTGTAATGCCGTCAGGTTCTAATTCGGCCTCTCCTTCTATGAATCAGATACGTCTCCCAGGACATATCCTTGAAAAATTTACGAATTTCAATGGCTGCTAATTTGTGGTTCTTTGAATGATTATTGGATTCATATCCGACTAATTACATTCTCACTATATATCCTCCATGCTGCATTAAAATTCAAATATCCAATTGGATGTTCACCACATATAAAATACACAAGAAACACCGGTAGAAATGCTAATAAGCAAGGACTGTTTTTCTTATCTTCCTCCTGATAGGCTTGACATCATGCTAAACTGCTGATGCTGGTCATAAGCTGTGGATATGACACGCCAGAAGGATTGAATCCCCTGTTTTCCATGAAAGTTAACATGCTGAAGCTTATATCGTTCGGTGTGAACTCTGGTAGTGGCATCTCCCTGTTAAGGTATTGCATGACTTGATGCATACGAGGTCTTGCACTAGCAAATGGTTGTGAGCACAAAAGGCCAAGCTTAGCACCAAGGCATGCTTCATCTAAATCACATTCTCCTTGGAGCCTCTGGCCCATTGTCTCCACTATTAATCCTTTTTTGCCAATTATCAAGTACCCAATCAACCAACATAAATCGGTCTTCATCTGCATTCTGCTTGTCAGGCTTTTGCCCGCAGGTGATCTCAAGAAGGAATATGCCAAAGGAAAAAACATCTGTAAGTGGAGACACCTTGCCCATATGTACCAATTCTGGGGCTAGGTAACCCATGGTACCAACCACACGTGTGGTATTTGTGTCGGTACCATGATCATATGACTTTGCAAGGCCAAAGTCTCCTAGCCGTCCATTCAATTTGCTATCAAGAAGCACATTGCTTGCTTTGATATCTCTGTGGATGACAACTTTATCCCACATTTCATGGAGATAGAGCAAGCCACATGCAACTCCTTCGTGACATTAAACCGCTTTACCCAATTCAGTGAGGGTTCATCCTGCCCGAAATGTAAATACTTATCAAGACTACCATTTGCCATGTAGCCGTCGACCAATGGAAGTTCACCAGTAAATACTTATCAAGACTACCATTTGCCATGTAGCCGTAGACCAATAGAAGTTCACCTTCTACCCTGCAATAGCCAAGTAATTGCACAAGGTTGCGGTGTCAGAGGCGACCAATGCTAACAATCTCAGTAATGAATTCCTTCGTTCCTTGCTTTGACTCATGTGACAACCTCTTTACGGAAACCTCCATTTAGATTTTGGAAGTATGCCTTTATACACCTTACCAAATCCTCCTGCTCTTAGTAGGTTCTTATTCTTGAATCCATCTGTACTGAGGACCAAATCCTTGTATGAAAATCTATGTGGGCCAAACTCAATCTCCCAATCTTCCCATAGCTCACTATATTCTAACTTTCTTCGTGCAAGTAAAATTACAATTGTTCCAGCAACCAATATGAATTCTGAAATGACTACTGGCAGAGCAATCTTCAAGACCTTCGAACGATGCCTTGATCCAACACGAGGTAACTTTGGCAACTTGGTGATGTCAATATCTGGAGCACTACTGCCCATGCTGAAGCTCCAGCCGAGCATGCAATATCTTGAGTTGATTATGCCAGTTGCAGATGAGAAGCCAACATATGCCATATGTGTGGGCATTGTTGATAGGTTGTAGATGACTGAAACTAGTGGTCTTACAGGTTTGGCCATTTTGATGGGAGTCACGGTTACATTGATCTGTGTGGCCCCTTCATCATACTGCACCCACACTTCATCACCTCACGGCTAATGAGTGTCTATTTTGTGAACATACCATTTTTTCTTTGTAGAAGCCAGCATCCCAAGATTGCACAGAGTGGAGACATTGATGTTGATGCCAACATGGTTGTCACTGATGTCGTGGAGCTCACTGTTTTGTATGGTGTCAAGCTCAACTGCAAAGATGTGATTGCTGGTGTTGCCGTTGTTTTGGTCGTCGAGTAGCCCTAAGCCCCTAAGTACTGGGCTGGCAACGCACTGGAGAAACTCTTGTTTTTGGCAACGAAGAAGGCCATGCCATCAGCACTCTTTGTCAGGGTAGGCAGAGATGATGCCGAAGACGAAAGTCACGGAGAAAGACTGCACACTGCCACTAGGCGACCTGCGGAATTGGAGAGGTTTTGGGTATGGTGCATGGCCTTTGAGGTTAAAGGTGCCACTGGTTAGTTCAAGGAGTCCATCTCGTCTGATTGTGGCAGGTTGCTGACACTGAAGCCGGAGTGGACGAATTGGTCGTCCTCACTATAATGCACACAGCAAGGCTAAGGCCCATGATCAGGCTAAAGAACACAATCCTTTTGCTAGGCATGTCTACAACTTCGTGTTCTTTATGTATCCTGCAGTGTGAATTTCTATGGTGCAGTTGAATGCATTTTGTTTATGGATCTAGGCTACTTTTAGTTGCTTAGGCACCACGTGCTTGTCCAAGTCTTCTCATACTTGTCCGAATACCATTTCTGCTTGCGTGCTTTCTTCTCTGGAAATATGCAACAAGTAATATTGAAAATGAGTTTCCTCTCAAAAATGAAAAAGTTGAAAAGAAAACGAGCTTTACTCAAAAGGAGATTTTTTTTATCCAGGTACATTAATTAAGCCTACCAATATCGGTACCTTTATGTGTATGAATGATCATAGTGTTAGTCTGGCTTGGCGCATAAATTTGGTTATGTTTACTTATGACAATAAATTTGAGGCTGACTATGATGAAATTGCAGATAATTTTAGCATGTTTTACATCATTTAGTTGGTAAATGTATCTTCAGTTAAGACATGTTTTCATTGGTGGCTATGGATTGTCAAACCGTCTATTTTGGTTTTAATCTTGCAGGCAACAAATGGTAGGATCAGAGTGTTGGCCAGTGGGAAAACAACTGAAGCTCTCCGGTTTGAAGAGAAGAATCACAAGGGAGGTGTGAATACTGAGATAGCAAGCTATAATCTTCTGAACATGGACCGTTCATACTTCTGATGACTGTGACATTCCTGACTGGATAGTGGTACTGATGATATAAATGTGGCAGGACAGGTACCTTGTCTGACAATTTCCTAGCACCTTGATGGCTTTGTATTGTTCTGCTGCTGCTTACTTGTCGCATGTGGTCCTGGACAAACATAAAATTGATATATGGTAGTTATCTTTGAAAACAAAGTAACTGGTTACCGATTTCCAGTTCAAAACAAACCTGTTTACCTATTAAAATCAACTTTTTAACGCTTTTTCGGTAAATGGGAGGGTGTCATTGTGGTAGAAATGGTGGCTCAATGGTTGCAACAACGTTCTATATCTAATTTTCGTTTCAGTTAATTTCATCAGGTTTCAGTTAATTTCCACAGGTTTCAGTTTATCTTCAAGTTGTAGTGTTTGCTACATAATGGACAGTACGTGGAATAAATGAAGCAAGCAGTCACCCTTCTCCTGCGCAGGTTTCCCTTTTGAGGTCAGCCTACTACTCTGCTTTCCTAAACCCCTATAGTGACTTGCATGCATGTAGAAGTAGTCCCACCATGGCAGGATGCGACCGCTAATCTCCTGAGCTATTGGTCTTCCGAGATCAGCATGCACAAAGAGGACGGCGTGCGAGCTACAATGAATTTGAGAAGGTTAAGGGATATATACTTCAATCAGGATATATATTCACCCATGGATCTGATCTATGTGAGACCGAACATGCCTTTTCTTTCAAGAAAATGCTAAAGCTTTGTGTCTTGAGGTATTTCTTGAGGGATTGTGTCTTGAGATATTGAAAAGGTAGAATTTAGTTACAAGCCTCAAGCGAGCCCTGGTACACCACAACGTAAGACCACCATCAAGAGCTGCTAGACGTCATTACAACATGCACCTTGAACCTGCTTGCTCGCAGGACGCTATGCACCCGCCATAGCCTCCGCCACCAAGAAGCCAACGGCCTTACCTGCAGGCTGCAGCGAGTTTCCATTCCTGTAATCTCAGCAAGACACCTCCGCCATGCTAGGGCATTGCACCTCACCCCCCTCTGAGTTGGCCAGATCTGGCGTGACCCAAAAAACATAGGGGAGGTCGCCCTAGCGGGTCCGAGAAAAACAGGGAGGATGTCCCGCCGCAAAGCAGAGATGGCAAACAAGCCGACTACTGGCTACATCTCTCCTAAAAAACACACCACCAGCCACCCATGTCGTAGCGAACAATCTAAACAGCCGGATTAGGCCTGCCGATTACCGCACGTTGCAAACAGCCTACCAAGGACAAACACCGCATTGGCGGCAGATTCTAACATCACCCCTGACATCGAAGGCATGCCGCCAGGAATCCACAGCTAGGGTGTCAAGTGTGCATGATAGCTCAATTCTAAGTTATTTAGTGTAAATATTTTACGGGTTTTGAAGATGACTTAGAAGTGGGAGGTAAGTGGGATCCCACTTGCATCCCTACCACCGCGGAGGCAGACCACAGCTCCCTGTCAGCCGAAGCAACGATATCCACTTTTTGCAAGCTCCCAATGAACCTGTTTGCTACAGCCAAGTGCATGCCCTCCAGATCCAGTGAGCCACGAGTCAGGAAGCGGTCTGCGTGCTAGCGGGTCCAGATAAAAGATGGGCAACTCCTAGATTCTTGACACACTACCAGTGTGCCGACGACAACCTAAACAGCAGCCCAACATCACCGACAATCAGGCAACAAGACAGCCAACTACCTCGAGGCAAATCTGGAGCATAGTGAGGCCACCAAGACTCCGCCATCGACGTCAGAGACAGAGCCCAGCTCTCCACCCACAGGGACCTGTCCCTCATCACCGAAGCGGAGGGAAGCAAGGTCGCCAAGAAATGCCACACCACCACCCGAGTGCAGACAGGCTAACCCGAGAGAGACCACACCGGCGACCAGTAGAGTGCAACACCTCCAAGGCGTGAGCGCAGTCTGCCATCTTCGGCGTTGTGGAGCTGCTGAGCGACAAGCCGGTCACCCTGCACGCTGCCGCATGACCACCACAGCCTTGAAAGGGCAGAGACAGGGTGAATCCAGTGAGGAATGGAAACAGGAGAGGCGGTAGAGTTCTTGGATCTCTTCAGGAGTAATATACTAGCAAACACTTTCAATTAAATTATACAATCTACAGTTGGAGTAACAAGGCTACATCCATGGACAGCTATGCGGCAAGTAAGCAGTCATATTTCATCTTCCATCTGAGATGCTAGGTGTCCTTGAGCCCAAGTTGATCCCTGACCATGGGTACTCCACTGGGTACGTGTCGAACTCTTCGTTTTGCATAAATGCTGCCGAGCTGAAATTGAAGTTGGTTGGCGTCAACTCTGGCAGCGGCATGTCACCATCAAGGTATTGCATGACCTGCCGCATGATAGGCCTTGCGTAGGGGAATGGTTGTGAGCACATCAGCCCAAGCATCAAGACTAGGCATGCCTCATCGACATTGTAATCACTGTTCATCCTTAGATCCACCGTTTCCTTAAGTGATCCTCTATGCCAGTGCTCAAGAACCACATCGACCAACAACCTTGGTCTATTTTGTGAGCTGTTGCTGATTGGCCTTCGCCCGCAGGTGACCTCAAGAAGGAACACGCCAAAGGCATATACATCTGTGAGAGGGGATACTCTTCCTGTGCATGATAGCTCCGGAGCTAGATACCCCAAGGTGCCAACAAGTCTTGTAGTGATCAGTGGGTCGGTACCATGGTCATATAATCTTGCAAGGCCAAAGTCACCTAGGCGTCCGTTCATTTCGTTATCAAGGAGGACATTACTTGCTTTGATGTCTCGGTGGATGACAATCTGCTCGCACTTCTCATGGAGGTGTAATAAGCCAGAAGCCACATCTTTGATAATGTGAAACCTCTGGGCCCAATCTAAAATCGGCTTCCCTTCCTCACTGTATAGATACTTATCAAGACTACCATTTGACATATAGTCGTAGACCAGGAGGAGTTCTCCCTTACGCCGGCAATAACCGAGTAACTGAGCGAGGTTGCGGTGCCGTAAGTGGCCAATACTAACAACTTCAGAGATGAACTCCTTTATACCTTGGCTTGAATCGTGGGACACCCTTTTCACCGCGACCTCCCATTTAGATTTTGGGAGCACTCCTTTGTACACCTTCCCAAACCCTCCCGTGCCCAGTATATGTTTATTCTTGAACCCCTCTGTAGCTTTGAACAGATCCTTGTATGAGAATCGGTGCGGCCCGAACTCAACCTCCCAATCTTCTCTCAACTCGGCAAAAGAGAGCTTCCTTCGGACAAGAAGAATTACTGCCAGGCATGTAGCCAAAATGAGTGCTGACGTGGCTATTGGCCATACAATATTTAACACCTTTGGCGAACTCTTATGGCTAGAACAAGGCAGCTCAGGCAACTTGTCGATGTCAATTACGGGAGCAGAAGTGTTGAGGGCGAAGCTCCAGCCAAGAACATAGAACCATGAACTGAGTGGGCCAGTTGCGGCTGAGAAACCAATATGTGCTTGGTCAGTTAGCACAGCTGAAAGGTTTTGAGTGACTGAGAGTAGTGGCCTTGAAGGTTTAGCCATTCCTGTGGGAGCTAAAGTGACATTGATCTGTGTGGCCTCTCCGTCATACTCCACCCAAACCTGCATAGGCTTGCAGCTGCACAGAGTAAGGTTTTTGAAGACGCCGTCGTCTTCATCGTCGTAGAAGCCAGCATGGTGGGACTGAACAGAGTCGAGGCTATTGATGTCAACGCCGATGTGGTTGCCATCGATATCTTGTAGCTCCAAGTTTTGAGCGGTGTCAAGCTCCACTGCAAATATGTGGTTTCTGGTGTTGTTTTCACTCTTGCTGTTGAGGAGGCCCATGTACTGAGCAGACATGGCATCTGAGAAATTCTCATTTGGGCTGATGAAGAAGGCCATGCCATCGGTGCTTGCGTCGGAGTAGGCAGAGGTGATGCTGAACACAAAAGCGGCTGAAAAGGACTGTACCGTGCCATTGGGTGACTTCTTGAACCGAAACGGAGTTGGATAGAATGCATGGCCTTTGGTATTTGCCACGTTGTTCGTCAGCTCGAGGAGTCCTTCTGGGGTAACTCTGGCAGCTCCATCAAGGGTGAGGTTGGTGTTGCCGGCACCAGTGAAGCCGGAGAATGCAAAATGGTCTTCGCCGGCACAGAAAGATACAAGTTTGAGGATCAGACAGATCTGGGAGAAAACTAGAAGGAAGAACACAGGTAGATGGACCATCTGAATTCTGAATGATGATCCAGAATCAAAGTATTTCTAAGGTGAAGAACAAGTGAACTACGAAGCAAATGAAAGATCTTTCTTTTGCCCAACACACTGCAATGTGGTAAATGACTTGCAATGAGCAGTTTATAGTTAGTTCATTGGGCTTGTTAATTAACTATGTCGCTGTGGCCAATGACTTGCGATAGTCAATGCCGGAGTATTGTGTTTTGTTTTTTCCCTAATGGATCACTTTCTGAAGTTCGATGGTGCTAAGTGCCAAGAATGTTCCTTTTGTTTGCATGTGTGTTCGTAGAATAGAAAACCTCTTCTGGAATACGGCTTCATCTTTTTCTAAAGAAAAACTTCGTATTTATCCATTTTCCTTATTTAATCCTCAATTTCTTTTTGTTGATGCAAAATCTTAACATTATGAGATTTGCTTGTGTTTGTTAGTTGAAGGATTGATGAAGCTGATACAGTACAATAGTTGTCCTCAGGTCCTCATCGAAACAATGCCTAACCTGTCTACTAGTTGGCTACATAGGCAACCACGTCAGTCCACGTCAATCCGTTTTCCGGACAACTATGTTACTTTACACTTAAGATAGTTACATTTTACTTTGTACAAATCATGATTGGAAAAAAAATGCAATGGCAATTCGTCCAAATCAACTCCCCATAAGAAAACGGTAGCTGGTCTGACTTCTGAGTCACATTTCTCTTTGAAAAAGCACACGCCAATAGGGCAAGAGGGCAGAGGTGATAATGATGTGAGGAGGAAGAGGTCCTTTTCATTTTACTCAGTCCGCAGGTATAGACTAGAGTGCATTCTTATCTGGTTTCACAGTCCACTGCACATGCGTTCTTGACCTGAGATTACTAGTTGCTTCTAAAGTCTCCTTTTCTCCAGTTCCACTGACAGTGACCTTGATTCGATCAATGTTTGGATGTCGCATAGTTTTTATGGATAAAACCTTGCATAATGCCTGGTTTCCGTGACACGGGTCGCAGGAATGTCGCTCAATTTTAGATTTGGTTCATGTCATGGCCATTTTTTTCTCACTTTTTTCTTTCTGTGAATGGACATTGGCAGGAGCTCCTCCTTTCTTTCTGTGAATGGACAATGGCATCTACTCAGCGTCATCTTGCTACCTGGCTTTATTCCATGGATCGACTGCCCCTTCGCACAGCAGATTTGGTTCGAGGTCCTCGCGTGGATTGGTGCTACCTGCCCACCGCCACAGCCTGCACAGCAGATTTGGTTCGAGGTCCTCGCGTGGATTGGTGCTACCTGCCCACCGCCACAGCCTGGGACAAAGATTGGTGACTGGTGGATGACGGCCAAAACGGCAACGCCCAAACCAATGCGCAAGGGACTCGCCTCGCTGACCTTACTCTCGTCCTGGATGATAGGGAAGCAAATGAACGAATGCACCTTCGACGACATGAGACCAAGCTGCCGCGACACCCTGAGCCGCATCAAAGCTGAAGCCATGCTTTGGGCACGCGCTGGAGCCGTAGGCCTTTGCGTCATTCTGTCGGACACCTGGGATGTCCACTGATTTTTCTTTGTACCTATTTGGCCCAGCCTCTTTAGGATTGTAAAACACTCTCCTTTATATTCAATCAAATGAAGCGCAATCCTTTTGTGTTTTCTCGAAAAAAATTAGGAGAGGAAAAATGTCACGAGAGTACTATTACAAGGTACTGAAAGCATGGGTTCCACTTCGATGAAAGATATTTCCATGGCTCGTAATTAGAACAAAATGTCGGACTGCTGACCATTTTGCCAAACATGGACTTCCTCATAATGCGCAATGCGGGTTGTGTCATTTTGTCAAGCAGGGAACCAAGATGTTGACCACCTCCTGGTAAAGTTGCACCCAACTGGTTCTGACTAGGAAAGCAACTTGCTTTGACTTCATACGTCGCTAGTGAAAAATCCTTGTATTCCTTTGCAATTTTGGAGAAGATGTCTCAGAACGGAACATTCAGAAAGCATGTGGCTATGACAGGTACTACTGTTTTTTGGGAGGTACATATATTCATGCTCACGTAGATACAACCTAGTGCATCGCTCATATTCCCCCAAGTCCATCTATCCCCACCCAAGAGTGTCCAAAACCCCAATCGTCCCCCCCCCCCCCCCCCCCCCCCCCACCCACCCCTCCTCTCTTGCACATGTAGAGAGCGACTCGGGAGCTTCTCTCTCGATTTCGCCGGCGTTCGCACCCAACCGCCCCTCATGCTATCGTGATCGAGACAT
This sequence comes from Puccinellia tenuiflora, assembly GCA_012064385.1. Taxonomy (NCBI): domain Eukaryota; kingdom Viridiplantae; phylum Streptophyta; class Magnoliopsida; order Poales; family Poaceae; genus Puccinellia; species Puccinellia tenuiflora. The sequence goes on along the minus strand of QRDG01000434.1, from coordinate 767,490 downwards.
TGTTTTCGCCACCGTCCCATCCAACCCCCAAATCCCGAGACGCCTTAGGCACACTTCTTTTCGGCTTCTAGAAGAGCTTTTCGAGAAGCTCCCCTCCCCCAGCTTCTCTCAGAAGCCCGGCTCAGGAATTCGTTTAGAGTTCCAAACTACTCTTTTCAAGACTAATTTAGAAGTCTAAATGAATTTGTAAGTCGGGCTTCTGGGAAAAGCTGGGGGAGAGGAGCTTCTCGGAGAAGCCCTCCTAGAAGCCGAAAAGAAGTGTGCCTTAGTAGCCATCATCTCCTCTAGATCTGCCCTTGCGCATTATTCCACTACCCCACACTCATCACCTCCCTCATCGTGCTCCTCTTGATTTTTTTCCCCGAGCATGACGTTGTACCTCGATTCGCGTCGCCGAGAGACTGCGTGCTATCACTTCAGTGATGATTTCTAGCGCGTGAGCCCAGGTTGTGTCTTGCACCGGCCCCCTTTCTACATGCACCCTGAGTCGTTGTCCTCGCGCCATGGCCCTCCCACGAAGACGTTTGTGGCTTGGTTTCCCTCGCGCGATGGAATGTCAGATCCCGATTGCAATTCGTGATCTCCCCCGCTGCAAGAATGGGCCCTTGACAAACACAACCTCAAAATGCAGGAAGCGATGCGCCAGGACGTGACGTTGGAGGCCACGGAAAGGAAAGCAGGAGGGCTGCGAAGCTCCGAGCCGAGTCATTCTACGTCGACGATGTTGAAGCTGAGTTGGGTGTCACGAAGAACAGCAAGCTCGTCGAGGTTGACGATGACAATCAATCTGAGCGGGTCTTTTAACGCACATGAAGGATACCGATACCGGATGAAATGGCTGATTATAATTTTTTATTGTTTCATGCTAGTTTTGTACCTTTGCACTTGTTTTTATATTAATTTTATGATTTATTTGGACTAACCTATTAATAGTTGAAAGTGCACAATTTTCTTGTTTTACACTTTGATGAGTAGGAATTTATTGGAAATTGACAAAACGCAAAGGAGCCTTTTTGGAGGTGGACTCTGACTTTTCTGAAATTTATCCACCTCTACAGATTTTATAGATCGTCAGTTTGACCACTAAATATGACGTCAAATGAAAAAACTGGCTTATACAAAGTTGTGGAAAATTTCCGTACCTTTAATTTAAGCTCAAGAACAGCCCAATCGGAGTTCGGACGCTCTTTTTTTACCCGTTTTATTGAAGGCAAAATATCTGATTACGAAAATCCGAAAGTTTGTGACGTGATTGACTTCAACTCTTACCAAACTTAATGGATTCAGCCAAGCCACGACTTTGGGGCCTCATTAGGGATTAGAGGGGTCCCTATAAAGGTTCTAGAGGTGCCCAAGATCCCTTGGATCAATGGATCATTGATCAGAAGGCCGGGAAGCATTGTCTCCATCTATATAAAAAAAAAGAAACCCTTATTTTGGAGGCAGCCACGAAATTGTCTCCCCCTTGGCTCTCATCTACAAGGGGAAGGGCTCGTCTATAGCCCCAAGAATCCATGTAGGAAGGGGGTTAGGGGGCGATGCTCCCCTTGGCCGGCCGGCCGCCGCCATGCGCCGCCTCCGCCTTGCCCTTTCCTCCATCACCAATTCCTCCTTGTATTCAGTGGTTCATTCTCCCATACACCTCTATACCCCTCTATGTAAACATGATGATTGATGCTATAAACTATTTTCCGATGATGTATTGCATGTTTGTGTAGTTCATGTTTGTCCTATGGTTGAATTATTGAATATCTTTGGTTGATTTGAGTTGTATGTCGATATGGTACAGTACTATGGTGCACATTATACTTGTGCGCGCATGGATCACATCATAGGGTTTGTAGTATGTGAAGAAAGTCGGGAGGTAGGGCCCGGAGTGACAGAAACCGGAGCCCCATCCCGGTTTTTGACATTATATGGGATAGAGGACCATATAATCTTAAGGCTATGGTTGGGTTTTTACCTTAATGAATGTTAGTATTTGCGGATGCTTGCTAATGTTCCAATCATATAGTATATGTAATCACAAGTTGTTGAGAACATGTGTGCTTTGCCTCTCCCACATAAAAAACTGCATCGAGGACGATGAACCGAGTAACTTCACTAATTAATTAGGGACAATTCCGCCATACTTTACACCACTTTTCCACACTAATGGTTCTGTTAGTTTATGGTCCTTTAGTGTGCTTTATTGCTGCATCAACTAACTTTTGCTTTCTTGTTCTTTATTATATTGCAAAGCTATCCTTTCATACCCGTATTGTTCATATAGTTTTATTTCCTAGATAGAGCAAACTTTCGGTGTGCATAGAGTAGTGTCAATGGTTGATAGAACTTGAGAGAATACTTATCCTACCTTTAGCTCCTCGTTGGTTTGATACTCTTGCTTATCGAAAAGGCTACAACTGATCCCCTACACTTGTGGGTTATCAAGGGCATTTCCCTCCAAAGTAGTTTTTGTGTTTAACGACGACATATTTTTGTCCTAACCATGTTCTTGAGCATAATACATACTATTCGAATGTATCACAAGGTGGTTGGGATCAAGTGAAAAGGGAAGTGAAGCGGTGCCCAATATTTTTCCGCATTTTCTTAGTCGTATGGTCAACCGTACTATCAAAGGGGAATGTTTCGAGTAAGGTATGGTGGAAACCAAATCACGTACACAACTACAAGTGTACCATTCCGGGCAAAAAAAAACTACAAATATACCCTTTTGGACAAAAAATACAAATGTGCCATAAACTTCCTGGAGCGAGAGAGAGAGATCACCCCTTAAATAGGTTGTATGTTTGTTGTTGTTCCAAGCCCGGTTGTACCGGGGTTTACCCGATTGTACCAGGCCCTCGGAAGTTCTGTAAACTTGTGTCGGGTTGTCTCCTAGGTCGTGCACTTTGGTGTAAACACCTTGGGGTCCCCGGAACTTAGGCCTGACACTTCTTCATGTTCTATCGGGCGCTCGTTAGTACCGTGCCGAGTTTTGCATCCAGGGCACTACATCGTGGTGCGCATCAGTGCAAAACGCCCTAAAAGGCCTGAGACTTGGGGTCGGAACAAGGCCCGGTTGTTCCAGGCTTGTACCCCGGTTGTTCCGGGGCATGTGAAGCACATAACAGACGGATTTTAAGGGGTCTAATTAGACCCCGTCTTTCCCAAGAGGAGAGGACGACTTCCAATCTCCCACTCCCTTGCCCCAATCTTCTTGATTCTTTGAGAAGTGAGAGAGGAGATCCATATCTAGGGTTACAAAGCAATTTGATTTCCCCCTGCTATCCTTGGTGGATTTTGTTACTCTTAAGTTGCTTGGAATCCTAGACGGAAGTGGTCGTCTTGGAGCTAGGCCTTGGTGGTGAGGAGATCCGGGACATTATTGGGATCCTCCAATTGAATTGTGGAGCAAGCCCCAACCTTGTTTGTATAGTTTTAGTTGCCGCCTTCAAGGGAAACACTTAGTGGATCGTGCCACTCCACCTTGGTGAAGGCACGAGGAAAATACGGCGAGCCTGTGGTGTCTATTTGGGGATCCTTATGACTCCACACCGCTCCCACAGAGACTAACTTCCCTTGGTAAGTGAACTTTGGGATAAATCTCCGTGTCCATTGTGTGGTTATCTCTCAACCCCTTTACTTGTTAATATCATTGCTTACTTGTGTATCTTGTATGATAGTTAATAACCTTATTCGGTGTGGTTGACTAGAGGAGGGTGAATAAGCGATTAACATTTTTCTTTTCAATTTAGGGATACAACGATAATTAATACTATCTAGATGTGCACTAGGTGGACAATCCTATGTGGCAAGCCTACAAGATATAACTGTAACAACCCAGATTTGGTACCCTAAAATATGGGCCAAATTTTCACTTTTTGTTTTGCTTTGCATCATGGCATACATATTTAAATTGCTAAGTTAAATATTGCAAACAATGGAAATCATTTAAAGCAATCAAACACTTCCCAAAAATCCCAAACCAAATGCAATTGCTCAACTTAGCAAACCAAATTATTCTAGAATTTCCAAATTGTCCAGGAAGTTCCAAGAATATATTTGTTTAAATCTTTGTCAAAGACAATTGCTTGTTAAGCAAAGTAATAAATATTGGAATTCAAAATTGGGTTAAACAAATGGATGATGTGAGTAGTGAACAAAATTGCAAAGCAACTAATAATATTTGTCCAGGAAGTCCTAACTAATAACAAATATGGTTGTGGCAATTATTAAAGCAATTGCAAATTCAATTATGTAAATAAAAGCCTAAAATGCAAGAGAGCAATTATTGAAATGTTACCACATGAAATATTTTCCAAATGGGCTGAAACTTTTACCACAGGTTCTAAATAATATATGTGGGCTCTGTGAATTTTTGCAGAATTTTTAAAATTATTTAAGAGCCTCAATTAAATGGAAATGGCTGCTGTTCTTTTAAAGAAATAAAAACAGAAAAGGAAAAGGCAGGCGGGGGGGTTTTGCAAAATCGCCGTCTTCCTCACGCTGTAGCGACCGCGTCCTCGACAGTCGCCGTTGCCGACGGACCTCGTCGCCACTGTCGCCGCTCTCTCTCTCCCCTGGCCCCCTGGAGCTTAAGATGCGCGTCCTCGACCGCGTGCTCCTCCTCCCCTCCTTTTTCCCCCACCTGCAGAAACCCTAGCCGCCCCGCGCCATGGCCGCGACATAGCCGAGCGCCGCCGCCACATCGCCGACGACCGGAGCTCCCCCAGGGCAAGCCGAACGCGCCATCGTCCTCGCCTCGTCGTCCTCGTCCTCCTGCTGGGAGCAATCGGAGCCGGGAGCACGGGACCGAGGCCATCGTCCTCGTCTTCTCCGGCACTGCCGCCGCCATCCACCGCAAATCGCCGCCGTCTCCGTACCCCTCCGGCCTCACCACCTGCACCAGTGTCACCAGGGTGAGCTTGCGCTCCTCCCGGACCTCACCGTCCCTCCTCTCTCCCCCTAGATCGACGCGTCGATGTAGCTCGTGTTTGGGCCGCCGCCGGTCGCCGTCATAGCCGTCGGTCCGGTGACCCATTTGGGGCGGCGCCGCCACCATTCGGTCGCCCTCGTCGTGGTGACTCCCAAAGACACGACGCACGCCCCCCACACGGCCTCCCTCGTCGGATCCGTCCACGACGCCGCCGCCGGTGACCATCGCGCCGCGCCGGTCCTGGCATCCCTGCCCAGGTTAAACCTGGCACTGGGCCGGCCGGTCGACGTGGCTACCACCGTGGCAGCCGGCCCACCAGTCAGTGCCTCTGTCTAGCCACTGGCCCGGTGCAAAAGCGTTCGGCCAAATTTCTGGAATTAAAATCAAAAACAGAAAATGAAGTTGAACTTTGAATTGGCATATCTTTTGAACCACTTGTCCAAAAATTGCAAATAATATGTCAAAATGCTCAGCACCAAAATGTCTATCTGTTAGTACCTTTGGGTAATTTAATTGGTCAAAATAAATTGCCTTTACTTGCTGAATACTAAAATGGCAGAAATAATATTGAAATTGTTAATTCCATAACTTGAGTTCTATTTGTCCAAAAATTGTGTTCAATAGCTCAAAATGATCAGTGGACAATAAGCTATCACTTCATGTCATTTGAGAGAGTTGGGGAATTAATTTTTAGTGCTGTTTACCAAAAATTGCTAAAATGGCAGATTTAAGTCCCGTTTTGAATAATTCATAACTTGGTGAATAATACTTCAAAAATTGCAAATGATATACCAAAATGACCAGCAAAGCAAATGCTATCTACCTATGTTAATATCACAGCATGCAAATAACTTTTACTTTGATGTCATTTTCGAATTGGTTAAAATGATTTCAATTGCTTAACCGTTTAAATCACTATTTCCTCACCGTTAATCGGAAAAATGCAAACAAGGTACCAAAACGATCAGTGGGTTAATATCTATCAAATAATGTCATTTTCATGCATATTTACCTCATATTTCAGTACTGGACATTTTGGATATTCACCTAATTCACTAAGTTAAAGATGGAGTTTTGACCCGTTAATCGCAATAATTATTTTAGGGGTTCCATTTAACTTGTGGGAGATGCCCAATACCTTTTCAATGCATAATATGACCATATCATCATGATTGTGCATTGCACCTTGTATTCTTGTTATTTATTTCCTTTCTTGTGTTGTTTGTGTTTCGGTAGATTCTGGAGTCGAGGTCCCACCACAATACCTTGACAACCAGCGCGACCAGTACTACCAGCAAGGCAAGAGCTAACCTAACCTTCTTGGCATATCTCATATTACCCAAGTATTTTATCCACCATACTATTATTGCATTCGATTCTGGTGACAAGTTTGGTCAGTGTATATAATATCCTATCAATTGCATGTTCCCTGAACCATTATCTGTTTCCCCACCTATGAACCATAGGTTGAAGTGTTGGCCGGAGATCAATCATATCTGTTGTATGTCATGCTTAGATATGCTTAGCCATGCTTAGTCGAATGCTAGAGTTGTCCGTTGATTATTTCCATAATTGTGAAGTGAATGGAATGTTCGGACAGTGGTGGAGACTTGTGTTGATAATTAATTGCTAAGAAGGCTGGGATGAGTTGCCATCGGGGATGGTGTTTTGTCTCGTTCTGGCCCCTAGGTGCGAGTTCTTTACCTCTTGAACCAAGACTAGCGTGCTTCCAAAGGTGGGAGTATGGGCTCCTTACTAACCGAATAATTAGTGCGGGCGTATCCAAGGGTCCTCTAGTTTGCGCTTTCCATTTGAGTGTGAGTTGCAGGTGGATGCTGAAGATGACGATGATGATGATGGTGGTGTTGATAGGAGTGGCGATGGGGCAGGGTGTTGAAATAGGCGCTGAACTTGTCCTGTCGTCACGATGACCCTTGGATAGTCTCATGCTTTGTAAAGGTTTAACCGCGCCTGCCCTGCCGGCTTTCCCCGGAAGAGAGCTAAATGATCAGGCAAGGGGTCGGACGGTACCAATGGTAAAAACAGTACACCCCTGCAGGGTTTAATCTTTTCGAAAAGCCGTGTCCGCGGTTATGGACAACTTGGGAATAGACGATAAGATCATAGATAACCTGAACCTTTAATCAAATGGCAGCTAGAGGTTGCATAATCAACGTGTGATAAAGGTTCATTTCCTCGAGGGTGATTCGAGGGAGTGCCTTGGTGGAGATAGTTGGAGTTGCTGATTACAGTAGGTTCCCCGTGAACCGAAGAGAAAAGTGTTACCCTCTTACCCCCTTATGAAAACCTTCTGATTAGACGATGCCATGAGTCCTAGTCTTCGGAAGGAAACAAAACTCGCTTTATGCAAAACAACCACTTATATAGCTTTGAAGCCTCTGTCTGCATCGGGCCTATATCGCCCTACTAATTCTTGCGAGTACGTCGTACTCAACCTTGCTTTGTTGCTTATTATTTGTTTCAGAGGAGGACGCCACCGAACTGGAAGGTGGGTTCTACGTTGACTTCGACGAGTAGTCTGGGGTTCCCAGGTGGCAGCTTGGGACGTCATGGAACAGGCTGGCACGGGATGTTTATCTGTAGGCCTCTTAGGCCATAATTTGGATCTTGTTGTTTAGACAACTTTAATTTGCTTCCGCTTGTTGTAATGATGGGTCAGTGACCTCTGATGTGTCATTTGCTATCTTTCTCAATTATATGAGTTGAACTATGATATCTTTGTGTCGTAGAGTCTGTGATGTGCCAGTTCGTTCCACAAGTCTCGGTCTCTTTACTATACATGGAAGCGATGTCTGAGCTTATGGCATGATTGAGGTGTTGTGTGCTGATGATCCATTCCGAGCACACCTGCCAAGGAGTATTGGCCTGGGATTGGTAAACCCAGTAACCCTCAATTGTGTAGCATGACCGGTTACACAACGTTCCACTGTATAGTTCTGGGGTCGGGGCGCTACAATAACAAGCAACTATATGTAACAAGGTAAGGTAAGATATAATCGCAAGGGTGGACACGAGGATGTAATTTTCGAAGTTCCTTCCATATTGGAACTACGTCTTTGCTGGAGGGGGGTGTGGCGCCACAAAGGCCACCAACCCCACAAAAGGATCGTCCTACTCTCCTTGAACTTCTCCCACATAAAGTAGGTCTCAGTCCACTATGAAGTCTTCTTAAAGGCGTTGACCAACCATTACACAAGGTGGGAGCTACTCCACAATGAGGCTCCCAACAACGATGCCACGCTACTTGCTATAGAGAACAGGTATCAGCAAGTGGGTGAGACAGAATGTAAAAATATCCAGTTGCTATGGAATTCTTGTTGTGCGGAAAGAACGGTGGGTTTTCATATCATATGTGAGATGAAACACTTAGCATCTAGTTTCCAGCGATGCAAGCTTCTTTATGCAATTATACAAGCAATTCTTAATGCGCAACTTATAGGTGCGCTAAAGAAGCGTTGGGATTAGATTTTATAGTAAACCTTTGTGTAATCTCTGGTTTTCTAGGCGTTCCTCTGACTCAGTGTTTAAATTTCTAGCTTTTCTGCAACAGTGACACCTATGTAAGCTACGGGATAGGACTCGGATGGACGATCTGCTCGAGGATATCCTAGTGGCGGCTCGTCACATCTCTACATCAGCTAGCCATTGAGTGATCACTCCGTATGGAGTTGTATCGCTAGCTTTTATTTTCCTAGTTGGGCATGGTTGTGATGTGGCCCCAGCAGACTTCATGTGTTTTCTTTTTCGCTTTGTGTTTCTTGAACCTTATACGGATGTGGTTGCTTCATTTATAAAGTGGGGAGAACACCTGTACGAGGAGTAATCTCTGGTTTTCTGATTAACATTATTCATTCACATAAGCTTTTGCCTATTGGATAAAAGCCTTTCAAAAAAAGGAGGGGCTCTCATTTCTCTCTCCTCACCTTCCTTTCATGAGAGCTCGCCGGCTGCTCCCGGCTCCTCCTCCCTCTTCTCCGGCGGCTCTGCCGCCTGGAGACGGGGGGGGGGGGGGGGGGAGGCCGGTCTGCTGTGAATAGTAGCCCTACTAGTAGATGTACACTTTGTGTGTTTTATCCCTATGTGCTTTCTCGTGTCATGCCGTTCGGACGTTTGTTGTGGCGATTAACGAGCCGTCATCCATGGTGGGTGCAGCAGCTGCTGCTCGTCGGGCTCTAGAGGAAGGGGATGAAGACGAGTGGTGGAGGCCTCACCGCTTCCCCCCTAAATAAGCTCGGGATGGAGCTGGTTGCTACAATTTTTCTCTTGCTTTATATTAAAGAATTGTGCGAGTAATCGTTATGCAGGAGACGGAACTGTCCATCCTGGTTATCACTTGCTTTATATTAAAGAATTGTGCGAGTGATATGTCCATTTTGCATCACTATTTTATATCATAATTTACTGTTATTCATGGATATATTTCATATTATAATGCAATACTTATATTATTTTACCTTATTTTGCATGTTTGATGATTGTTGGCGATTTAACCGCCAGAGCCCGGAATCAGCTGGAAAAGGCACTGTCAAGATACTATACTTCTGCATCGCCAAAAATTCCGCAAAAATTCAGGGATCAGTATTTTGCCAGATGACGAGAGATCAGAAGATGGACCAGAGGGGAGCCACCAGGGCACCAGGCGCCACTTGGCCGTGGCCCAGCCCTAGGCTTAGCCTAGGGCCCACCTGGTGGCCCTAGGTCGCTTCTGGTTCCCCCTTTCGCGTATTTGATCTATCTGACCTAAAAATCATCGGGGACGCTTCGAAGAAATATTCCGCCGCCGCCTCGGGGCAGAAACCACAGAGAGAGAAAAAGCTCTCTGGCAGGGAGAAATTGCCGGGGAAATTCCTTCTCGGAGAGGGGAGATCGTCGCCATCGTCATCGTCACAGGCTTCATCGGGATCATAATCAACATCATCCTCACCGATAGCACCATCATCCCCACAGCTCCACTCCGTTCCGCTGTTGCATCTACGGTTATACCTATTGTAGTTCATTGGGATCACTTTTCCGGTGTTGATTGCCTTGTGTAGTTGATGCTATTGAGTTTTATCAGTGAAATACTTTTATGACCAGATTGTTATTCATCACCTCTGATTATGATCCATATGATGTCTTGTGAGTAGTTCGTTTAGTTCTTGAGGACATGGGAAGTCTCGTTGCAAGTAGTGGAATTATGCTGAGTAATATTTAATGGTTTGATATTTAAGTTGTGGTGCTATTCTTCTAGTGGTGTTGTGTGAATGTCGACTACATGACACTTCACCTTTATGGGCCTAGGGGAATGCATCATGTATTTAGTTTGCTTGTGAGGTGGTTGCAGGAATGACAGAAACCTAAACCCCCGCCAGTAAACTAGTGCATGAGGGAGTGTAGGATCTCAGAGTTTAAGGTTGTGGTTAGTTAATTCTTAAATACTTCCTTGCATTTGCGGATGCTTGTAGGGAAGTGTAATCACAAGTGTGTTATAGTCCAAGTAAGGGTGGTTCATTAGCATAGGTTCACCCACACAACACTTAGCAAAACATTAAACATTAAGCAGCAGTATGAAGCGAAAGTGACTTGACATAACTCCCATGTGTCCTCAGGAGCGCTTAGCCATCATAAGTAGAATCGCCGGCTCGCCCTTTGTGCTAAAAAGGATTGGGCCACTTGCTGCAATAATTATTGTTCTCTTTTATTTATTCGCACTTTATTTATTTTTACTATAAAAACCCATAAAAAACCGTCTGTTAGTGTTTGCAGTGAAACCTTGCACGAATCTACAAGCCAACACTTTTGCTCCTCGTTGGGTTCGACACTCTTATTTATCGAAAGTACTCCGATAGATTCCCTATACTTGTGGGTCATCAAGACTATTTTCTGGCACCGTTGCCGGGGACTAAAGCGTTATTGGTAAGTAGAATTGGTAAGGAACACTTTTACTACAAGAGCTATTTTTATTTTTACCTGTTTCTCTACTTCATTATGGAGCCTTCTGAGTTTGAATCAACATTTGGAGACACCCTCTCCGCTGCTCTTGTGGCAGCAAGAGGTCCTCCACCCATTGAAAACGTTCCATTTAAAATACCTATGGGAATTGTTGATCGTGTTATGAGTAACCGTTATGCAGGAGACGGAACTGTTCATCCTGGTTATCACTTGCTATTTATGAAAGAAATATGTGGTTTGTTTAAGATTGCAGGTGTTTCTATAGAAGTAATCATGCGGAAATTATTCTCATTGTCGTTAAAAGACAAAGCTATGGAGTGGTATAGGCTATTGGATGATTCTCATCTATTGGATTGGGATAAAATAGTGCCTCTCTTTTATGCTAAATTTTATCCTCTGCATGAAATTCACCAAGACAGGAATTTTATTTATATCTTCTGGCCTCGCAAAGGAGAAAGTATTGCTCAAGCTTGGGGGAGATTGAAAGCTTTAATGCTTAAGTGCCCTATTCATGATATCCCCAAAAGCATTACAGTTACTAATTTTTATGCAAGACTTTCTCGTCATGACAAGGACTTGCTTGATGCTTCCACTACTGGATCTTTCACAAATAAGAAGATTGATTATAAATGAGATCTTATTGAGAGAATTCAACGCAATACTGAAGATTGGGAAATAGATAAGAGTAATGAATCAGGTATAATTTGTGATTATGAATGCATTAAATCTTTTGGTGAAACTCCTGATTTCTATGAGTTTAGTGCTAAATATGGTCTTGATTCTCAAATCATTGTTGATCTCTTTAATGCTTTTGCCTCTTACACTGATATTCCTAAGCAAAAGTGGAACAAATTTCATGAACCAATTAAAGAAATTGAAATTACTCCTATTCCTGAAAATGTAATACAGGTTTACACTCCTGATCCTATTTTGCATGTTTCATATGTTGAGAAATTGCCTTTTCCTGTTAGAGTAAAAGAACATGCTGTGATTACCAAAGTTGTTACGAAAATTGGAAAGAAAGCTAAAGAGCATGATGAACAACTCAAAGTTCAACCTTCAGTAGCTTTAGTTAAAGATTTAACAGGGGAAAATGTAGAAGGAGGCCATATAGTCTTTTGTGAGGATGCTTCTAACATTGTTAGGCCTCTTAAAGGTAATGTTAAAAAGCTTGGTGCTCCTGTGAAAATTGGTGGTCATTGCTATTATGGTTTGTGTGATATTGGTGCTAGTTCCAGTGCAATACCTTTTTCTCTATATCCAGAAGTAATGCATGAAATTGGGACTTGCGAAATTGAAGATAATAATGTGGTTATTCAGCTCACTAATAGAGATACCATCTCTCCGGTGGGAATTGTTAGAGATGTTGAAGTTTTGTGGTAAGACTAAATACCATGCTGATTTTCTAGTACTTGGTTCTGTTGCTGACAATTCTGGCCCAATTATATTTGGTAGGCCTTTCTTAAATACTTGCAGTGCTATTATAGATTGCAAAAAGGAAAATGTTTTTACTAAATTTGATAGTGAAAGTTATGAGTTTAATTTTTCCAAATTTGCTAAACAACGTCATGAAAAAGAATTGCCTAATGAGGACTGTAAAATTGAAAAGCTTGCTGCTATTGTTGTTGCTTGATGACACACAAGTATAGGGGATCAATCGCAGTACTTTCGATAAATAAGAGTGTCGAACCCAACGAGGACCAGAATGTATTGTCTTGTAGATACGAGTAAGGTTTCACTGCAAACACTAACAGAAGGATTTTTACGAGTTTTTATAGTAACAAATAAATAAAGTGCGAGTAAATAAAAGAGAGCAATAATTATTGCAGCAACTGGCCCAATCCTATTCAGCACAAAGGACAAGCCGGTGGTTCTACGTATGATGGCTAAACGCTCTTGAGGACACATGTGAATTATGTCAAGTCACTTTCGCTTCATACCGCTGCTTAATGTTTAATGTTTTGCTAAGTGTTGTCTGGATGAACCTATGCTAATGAACCATACTTACTTGGACTAGAACACACTTATGATTACACTTCCCTACAAGCTTCCGCAAATGCAAGGAAGTATTTAAGAATTAACTAACCACAACCTTAAACTCTGAGATCCTACACTCCCTCATGCACTAGTTTACCGGTGGGGGTTTAGGTTTCTGTCATTCCCGCAACCACCTCACAAGCAAACTAAATACACAATGCATTCCCCTAGGCCCATAAAGGTGAAGTGTCATGTAGTCGACGTTCACACAACACCACTAGAAGAATAGCACCACAACTTAAATATCAAACCATTAAATATTACTCAGCATAATTCCACTACTTGCAACGAGACTTCCCCATGTCCTCAAGAACTAAATGAACTACTCACAAGACATCATATGGATCATAATCAGTGGTGATGAATGAATGATGAACAATCTGGTCATAAAAGTATTTCACCGATAAAACTCAATAGCATCAACTACACAAGGCAATCAACACCGGAAAAGTGATCCCAATGAACTACAACAAGTATAACTCTAGATGCAACAGCGGAACGGAGTGGAGCTGTGGATGTGATGGTGCTATCGGTGAGGATGATGTTGATGATGATCCCGATGAAGCCCGTGATGATGACGATGACGATGGCGACGATCTCCCCTCTCCGGGAAGGAATTCCCCCGGCAGATTTCTCCCTGCCGGAGAGCTTTTTCTCTCTCTGTGGTTTCCGCCCCTGTGGTGGAGGTGGAATATTTCTTCGAAGCGTCCCCCGAGATTTTTAGGTCAGAGGGGTGATATACGCGAAAGGGGGGAGACGGAGGCGACCCAGGGCCACCAGGTGGGCCCCAGGCACGGCCCAAGGGTAGGCCGCGGCCAGGTGCCACCTGGCGCCCTGGTGGCTCCCCTCTGGTCGCCCTTCTGGCTCCTTCCATCATCTGGCAAAATAGTAATCTCCGATTTTTTCTGGAATTTTTGCGCTGTAGAGGTATAGTATCTTGACGGTGCCTTTTCCAGCTGATTCCGGGCTCCGGCAGTTAAATCACCAACAATCATCAAACATGCAAAATAAGGTAAAATAACATAAGTATTGCATTATAATATGAAATATATCCATGAATAACAGCAAATTATGATATAAAATAGTGATGCAAAATGGACGTATCAACTCCCCCAAGCTTAGACCTCGCTTGTCCCCAAGCGAATACTGAGCTCAGTAAACATGACCACAGGTTTATGGAGCGAAGTGTCGATAATAACGAATACGGACAAGAAGCATCAGTATTTACTAAACAAGCACACACTCATTCTAAACAGCAACTTTTTCTCATATCAAACTTAAAGAACAAGTGATGATTCAATCACATATAGAGGTGCACGGAGAAAAAACATAATTGAGTGATGGCAAACTGTGTTCTTGGTCAGAGAACATCTAACATATCAAACTTATCTTTCAAAGAGAATCTATATAAGAGCCATCATTTAGCATCTATCACGAGTTCAAATATCAAAGACTCCATGCATCATTGAAAACTTTCAAGAGTTATATTCTTGCAATAAAAGTATAAATACCATACGAGGAAGATGATTGTTCAGCAAAGCTCAACTTTCAACTTGTTTACCACAATGGTAATGTTAACTGCAATAAAACATGATCAAACATATTGCTGCAATATAATTGATTGTATCTCAACTCAACACCATTTGTTTGCTAGTAAAGGATAGAAGGAATAGGATAACTGACTCAACATAAAAGTAAAAGAATGGCCCTTCGCAGAGGGAAGCAGAGATTAGTCATGTGCTAGAGCTTTTTAATTTTGAAACAGAAGTAAAAAGGTTTTGAGATACGCATGCTTTCGTCAACGACTTCATACTGAAGAAACTAGCTAGCCCCCCATGTCAAGCAAGGCTTTTAGACTTTTGAGAGCGGCTGGTTTTGAGAGGAACGAGTACATTCCTCTTTCTCCTTTGTTTCACCACTAACCAATGTTTTAAACTGATTTCTCAGGCTTCATTGTGCGGAGGAGAATGGTGAGTTATATTTATATTTTGCTCAAGCCGCTCTTGGGTTGATTCAATTGAGGACGTAAACCATAAACACCGGGTGAAAGGGGAGAAATGACCTTGCTTGTCACAGGTTATATCTAGCTTCCCACTGCTTCCTCATTAGCTTAAAAATAGGGGCACAAAAAGGAAATTTTTGAAAGTTTTAAAGATAGCACATGAAATTTTTACTTGGAGTGGTAGGGAAATACCACATATAGGTAGGTATAGTGGACACAAATGGTAAAATTGTTTGGCTCAAGGATTTGGATGCACGAGAAGTAATCCCTCTCAATGCCAGGTTTTGGCTAGCAAGGCTTATAGAAAACATAAGTGTTGAGAGATACAAAAAATATATTACCAGGGATAAGATTGATCATACCTTAAGGAGCCATCTTCCCTGTCAGTATAAAGTCCTTATTCAAGAATATAAGGCTTTGAAACCGACAAATCTGTAAGATATCAAAGATAATATATTTGCAAGTGAAACTTTCTTCTCTAATTAAGCATCCAAGAATTGTTGCTACTGACCAATGCTATGTTTGCCAACACCCAAAAATAATTTCAAAACTGCACCCAAAGTGAGGCCTACACTCTTCCAAAGAGATCTAGAGATTACTTGCAAGCTAGAATAAAATAGTGCGAGAAAGTAAAAACAAGACTTCTCATTAATATTCCATAACGACAACCACACCAATGGATACAAAGCTAATACATGATAGGAGGACGACCACAATGCACACACTATTTCATATGATAACTTCTCTACTCAGGACATGAAACATGACTAGAAGATAAAAAAGGTAAAAGATAATGATGATACCGAGGCACTCCCCCAAGCTTGAAACAAGCTAAGGGAGTGCCATTACCCATGGCGTCCAAATTATTCCTTCGGTGGTGAGGGAGACCTCTCCATTGAATCATTAGTTTTCCAAGGCAAAGGGTTGCCATCGATGAGGGACATCTTGGTCTCTATCATCCTCAAATTTGCAGCTGAACTGATACGTTTAAATCTAGTTTCATACTCACAATTCTGATTATGGAGGTCATAAATCTGAGTCTGCAGCTGTGATGTCTCTCTATGAAGAGATAAGATCTCATCTCTTAGTTCTCCAATCTCCTTCTTGTGTTCAGTGACTAGTTCAGAGATCATGCGATGATTTGCATCCAACCCTCTCAACACCATCTCCTTGCACATGAAGACATCTTGCTCTACCTCTTCAAGCCTGGCCTTCGTGTCCCCCTCTTTCTTGGGTCCTTGAAGATCCTCCTGGTTAAGAACACCATCCTCAAGCCGCAGAACCTTCGGATGCATCTTCACTCATTAAGGTAGAGGTTGGCGACGTTCTTGACGAACTCATCCTTTAGCTCCTCGACTTCTTCCTTGTTGCCCCCGTGAGAAGACATCATGATCTAGGGCTTGAAAACCTGGCAGACACAACTCGAAAACAAAAAGCGTCGAAAACACAAGATACGGACCTATATAGAAAAAAAAATTCCGAACAAAAGGAAGGCGAGAAGACAAGGCGGAGTCGGAGGCGGTGTCCAGGGGCCCCAGGTGGGCCCCAGGCGCGGCCCAGCACTAGGCCGCGGCCAGGTGGCACCTAGTCGCCCTGGACTCCGACTCCGTCTCTTCTTTGACTTATAATTTATGATATTTCCTAAAAACAGTGAATATAAATTTTCTGGAATTTACGAGGAAGTTTACTTACGGGAACTGATACCTATTCCAATCTGACTCTGGATCCTTCCGGTATTTATTTTTGATGTATTCTTCCGGAGTCACAACTTGTATTATATCGACATCTTTTCCAAGTGGGTCACCATAAATGTAATGCTTGAGCCTCTTGCCATTAACCACTTGTGGTTTATCTCCATCCAATGAATTAATTTTATTGCACCGGAGCGATAAACTTCTTCGATAATAAAGGGACCTTCCCCATTTTGATAAGAGCTTTCCTGCAAAAAATCTGAGACGAGACCTATACAATAGAACTTTGTCTCCTATATTAAATTCTCTTTTCAAAATCCTTTTATCGTGCCACCTTTAACTTTTTCTTTAAACAATTTATCATTTTCATAAGCTTCACTTCTCCATTCATCTAAAGAACTCATATCAAACAATCTTTTTTCACCGGCAAGTTTAAAAACATCATTAAGCTCTTTAGTTGACCAATAAGCTTGATGTTCTAATTCTAGTGGTAAATGACAAGCTTTTCTATAAACCATTTTATAAGGAGAGAT
The DNA here is from genome assembly GCA_012064385.1 of Puccinellia tenuiflora. Taxonomy (NCBI): domain Eukaryota; kingdom Viridiplantae; phylum Streptophyta; class Magnoliopsida; order Poales; family Poaceae; genus Puccinellia; species Puccinellia tenuiflora. The sequence continues at coordinate 750,354 of QRDG01000434.1, read as the reverse complement.
TCCCATGGGATTTTTAAAAGCAGTCCTATAAGCCCATAAAGCATCATTAAGTTTCTTAGATCAATTCTTTCTAGATTTATTAACAGTCTTTTGCAAGATTAACTTAATTTCCCTATTAGTTAACTCCACTTGTCCACTAGTTTGAGGATGATAAGGTGAAGACACTCTATGATTAACATCATATTTAGCAAGAGTTTTTCTAAAAGCACCATGAATAAAGTGAGAACCTCCATCAGTCATCAAATATCTAGGCACACCAAACCTAGCATTTTCAAAGAGGTTTTATGATCAGCACTAGGAGTAGGAATTGCTTCTACCCATTTAGTGACATAATCAACGGGAACAAGTATATGAGTATTACCATGCGAACTGGGGAAGGGACCCATAAAGTCAAATCCCCAACATTCAAAAGGTTCAATAACAAGAGAATAATTCATAGTCATTTCATTACGTCTACTAATGTTGCCAACTCTTTGGCATTCATCGCAAGATAAATAAATTTTCTTGCATCTTTGAATAGAGTAGGCCAATAAAACCCTGATTGTAGCACTTTGTGTGCAGTTCTGTCTCCAGCAAGATGTCCACCATAAGGACTGATGTGGCATTTCCTCAAAATTTCTTTTTGCTCATACTCCAGAACACAACGCCGAATAATTCCGTCAACTCCTTTATATAAATGTGGGACATCCCAAAATAATGCCTCAAGTCATAAAATAATTTCTTCCTTGCTGATAAGTAAAATTTGGAGGAAAAAATTTGGAAACAATAAAGTTAGCATAATCTGCATACCAAGGACTTTCACGAGTGTTTACCTTTATGGCTGCCAACTGTTCATCTAATTCTTGCAACAAAAGAACCCATCTAATAAGCCGTGGCTTAGCATCTTTCTTTTCCATGAGATATTTAATAGCAGCATGATTAGTATGAATAGTTACTTTAGAGTCAACAATGTAAGGTCTAAACTTATCACAAGCAAAAACAACAGCTAAGAATTCCTTTTCTATAGTAGCATAATTCTTTCGAGCATTATCAAGAGTTTTGCTAGCATAATGAATAACATTAAGTTTCTTATCAATGCGATGTCCTAAAACAGCACCTACAGCAAAATCACTAGCATCACACATTATCTCAAAAGGCAAATTCCAATCCGGGGGTTGAACAACTAGAGCAGTTGTTAAAGCTTTCTTAAGAATTTCAAAAGCTTCTTTACAATCATCATCAAAACAAAAGGTACATCTTTTTTGCAAAAGATTAGTAAGAGGTTTAGAAGTTTTAGAAAAATCTTTAATAAACCTCATATAAAAACCAGCATGACCAAGAAAACTGCGTATACCTTTAACATCTCTTGGGCAAGGCATCTTCTCTATAGCTTCAACTTTTGCTCTATCGACTTCAATGCCTCTTTCAGAAATTTTGTGTCCAAGAACTATACCTTCATTAACCATAAAATGGCACTTCTCCCAGTTAAGAACAAGGTTTGTCTCTTCACATCTCTGCAAAACTTTATCAAGATTGTGTAGACAATTATCAAAAGAAGTCCCATAGATGGAGAAATCGTCCATGAATACTTCAACAATTTTCTCACAAAAGCCATGGAAAATGGCAGACATGCATCTTTGAAAAGTTGCAGGTGCATTACATAAACCAAAAGGCATGCGTCTATAAGCATAAGTTCTATAAGGACAGGTAAGAGTTGTTTTCTCCTGGTCTTGGTGTCTGACCGCAATTTGAGAAAACCATAATAACCATCAAGAAACAAAAATGACTGTTCTTAGAAAGTTTTTCTAACATTTGATCAATGAAGGGTAATGGATAATGATCTTCCTTTGTAGCCTTATTTAATTTTCGAAAATCGGTGCACATTCTATAACCAACTACAACTCTTTGAGGGATTAGCTCATCATTATCATTTGCAACCACAGTAATACCTCCTTTCTTAGGAACACAATGCACAGGACTAACCTACCTACTATCAGCAATAGGGTAAATTATACCTGCTTCAAGGAGTTTGAGCACCTCATTTCTTACCACTTCCTTCATTTTCGGAATTAACCTTTGTTGATGATCAATGACAGGTTTTGCATCAGGCTCGAGATTAATTATATGTTGACATATAGCAGGAGAAATCCCCTTAAGATCATCTAAAGTGTAGCCCATCGCACCTCGATGTTTCCGAAGTACTTCCAATAATATGTCCTCTTCCTGTCCTGAAAGTTTAGAACTAATAATAACAGGATAAATTCTCTTCTCATCAATAAATGCATATTTAAGATCATCAGGAAGAGTTTTAAGTTCAAAAACAGGATCTCCCTTAGGAGGGGTCGGCATCCCTAAGGATTCCACTGGTAAATTATGTTTAAGAATGGCTGGTTGATGGAGGAAGATATCCTCCAACTCGTTCCTTTCCTGCATAAAAACTTCACTTTCATGGTCCTCCATGAATTGCTGCAAAGGATCATTAGGAGCTACAACAATAGCAGCAAGCTTTTCAATTTTACAGTCCTCATTAGGCAATTCTTTTTCATGACGTTGTTTAGCAAATTTGGAAAAATTAAACTCATAACTTTCACCGCCAAATTTAGTAAAAACCTTTTCCTTTTTGCAATCTATAACAGCACTTCAAGTATTTAAGAAAGGTCGTACAAATATAATTGGACAAGAATTGTCTGCAACAGAACCAAGTACTAGAAAATTAGCAGGGTATTTAGTCTTACCACATAAAACTTCAACATCTCTAACAATTCCCACCGGAGAGATAGTATCTCTATTAGCAAGTTGAATAACCACATCAATATCTTCAATTTCGCAAGTCCCAATTTCATGCATTACTTTATTGCACTGGAACTAGCACCAATATCACACAAAGCATAATAAAAATGATCACCAATTTTCACAGATATAACAGGTGCACCACCCTTTTTAACTTTACCTTTTAGAGGTCTAACAATGTTAGAAGCTTCCTCACAAAAGACTATATGGCCTCCTTCTACATTTTCACCTGTTAAATCCTTAACTAAAGCTATAGAAGGTTGAACTTTTAGTTGTTCATAATGTTCTTTAGCTTTATTTCCACTTTTCTAAAAACTTTAGTGATCACAGCATGCTCTTTTACTCTAACAGGGAAAGGCAATTTCTCAACATAAGGAGCAGGCAAAATAGGATCAGGAGTGTAAACTTGTATTGCATTTTCAGTGATAGGAGTGATTTCGATTTCTTTAATTGGTTCATGGAACTTATTCCACTGTTGCCTAGGAATATTAATATAAGAGGCAAAAGTATTAAAGAGATCAACAATGATTTGAGAATCAAGACCATATTTAGCACTAAACTCATGGAAATCAGGAGTTTCACCAAAAGATTTAATGCATTCATATTCGCAAATTATACCTGATTCATTACCTTTATCTATTTCCCAATCTTCAGTATTGCGTTGAATTCTCTCAAGAAGATCCCATTTATAATCAATCTTCTTATTTGTGAAAGATCCAGCTGAGGAAGCATCAAGCAAGTCCTTGTCATGACGAGAAAGCCTTGCATAAAAATTTGTAACTATAATGCTTCTGGGAATATCATGAATAGGGCACTTAAGCATTAAAGCTTTCAATCTCCCCCAAGCTTGAGCAATACTTTCTCCTTTGCGAGGCCAGAAGTTATAAATAAAATTCCTGTCTTGGTGAATTTCATGCAGAGGATAAAATTTAGCATAAAAGAGAGGCACTATTTTTTCCCAATCCAATAGATGAGAATCATCCAATAGCCTATACCACTCCATAGCTTTGTCTTTCAACGACAGTGAGAATAATTTCCGAATGATTACTTCTATAGAAACACCTGTAATCTTAAACAAACAACATATTTCTCTCATAAATAGCAAGTGATAACCAGGATGAACCGTTCCATCTCCTGCATAGCGGTTACTCATAACACGATCAACAATTCCCATAGGTATTTTAAATGGAACATTTTCAATGGGTGGAGGCCTTCTTGTTGCCACAAGAGCAGCAGAGAGGGTGTCTCCAAATGTTGATTCAAACTCAGAAGGCTCCATAATGAAGTAGAGCAACATGTAATAATAAAAACATCACTTATAGTAGAAGTGTTCCTTACCAATTCTACTTACCAATAACGCTTTGATCCCCGGCAACGGCGCTAGAAAATAGTCTTGATGAACCACAAGTATATGGGATCTATCACAGTACTTTCGATAAATAAGAGTGTCAAACCCAACGAGGAGCAGAATGTATTGGCTTGTAGATACGAGTAAGGTTTCACTGCAAACACTAACAGAAGGATTTTTATGAGTTTTTATAGTAACAAATAAATAAAGTGCGAGTAAATAAAAGAGAGCAATAATTATTGCAGCAAGTGGCCCAATCCTTTTTAGCACAAAGGACAAGCCGGTGGTTCTACTTATGATGGCTAAACGCTCTTGAGGACACATGGGAATTATGTCAAGTCACTTTCGCTTCATACCGCTGCTTAATGTTTAATGTTTTGCTAAGTGTTGTGTGGGTGAACCTATGCTAATGAACCGTCCTTACTTGGACTAGAACACACTTGTGATTACACTTCCCTACAAGCTTCCGCAAATGCAAGGAAGTATTTAAGAATTAACTAACCACAACCTTAAACTCTGAGATCCTACACTCCCTCATGCACTAGTTTACCGGTGGGGGTTTAGGTTTCTATCATTCCCGCAACCACCTCACAAGCAAACTAAATACACAATGCATTCCCCTAGGCCCATAAAGGTGAAGTGTCATGTAGTCGACGTTCACACAACACCACTAGAAGAATAGCACCACAACTTAAATATCAAACTATTAAATATTACTCAGCATAATTCCACTACTTGCAACGAGACTTCCCCATGTCCTCAAGAACTAAACGAACTACTCACAAGACATCATATGGATCATAATCAGTGGTGATGAATGAATGATGAACAATCTGGTCATAAAAGTATTTCACCAATAAAACTCAATAGCATCAACTACACAACGCAATCAACACCGGAAAAGTGATTCCAATGAACTACAACAAGTATAACTCTAGATGCAACAGCGGAACGGAGTGGAACTATGTATGTGATTGTGCTGTCAGTGAGGATGATGTTGATGATGATCCCGATGAAGCCCGTGACGATGAAGATGACGATGGCGACAATCTCCCCTCTCCGGGAAGGAATTCCCCCCGGCAGATTTCTCCCAGTCGGAGAGCTTTTTCTCTCTCTGTGGTTTCCGCCCCTGTGGTGGTGGCGGAATATTTCTTCGAAGCGTCCCCCGAGATGTTTAGGTCAGAGGGGCGATATACGCGAAAGGGGGGAGCCGGAGGTGACCCAGGGCCTCCAGGTGGGTCCCAGGCACGGCCCAAGGGTAGGCCGCGGCCAGGTGCCACCTGGCGCCCTGGTGGCTCCCCTCTGGTCGCCCTTCTGGCTCCTTCCGTCATCTGGCAAAATAATAATTGTGTTGTATTAAAATAAGTTGGGTGGTGCCCCAAGCGAAGGCGGAATTGCAGCTAGTAGCAGTTTTCCCTCGTTTAACGAACCGAGGTTTATCGAACAAGTAGGACTTTGAAATCAACAACGAGGTGAATCTTGAAGATCTCTGGCGCTTGACCTTCAATAGACATGGACCTGCACACACTCAACCAAAATACTTTGCCCCCAACGGCAGAAAGGTTGTCAATCTTTCCGGTCTCACAGAAAACAAAGCGGTTAATTGTATGATGAAATAGATAAAATATGAAAAGTGACCAGAGGAATAATGATAATTAAAAGCAAGTAAATGAGGTTGTAAACAATGTAAAAAGATGGACCGGAGGCCATGGGTTCACTAGTGGAGTCTCTCAAGTATAAAATATGCATGTGATGGGTGAACGAATTACAGCTAGGCAATTGACAAGATCATGACACAAACCCAATTTAGCTATGTCAAAAAGGACATGATAATATTTATGGAGGCATCACGACAAGGAACAAAGTCCGTTGATTCCAACTACATCTTTGTCTAAAAATTCCACCGTGGGATCGCTATCCAGCCTGTCACCCAATGGTATTAAGTTGCAAGCAACAGACAATTGCATTAAGTAAAGTGCATGAAGTAAGCAATACTAATATCAAAAGAGACATTAACACCACTGTTTTACCCTTAGTAGGAACAGCACACCCTCGCCCTTAGACGTTTCTGTCACTCGTGCCCAGGAACAAAAAGGGGGCATGAACCCACTATCTAGCATAAATACCCTCTCTTGGAGATACACACAATCACTTGGCCAAAGTAACTACGCACATCGGAGAGCATGCAAGAACATAAATTACTCATATAAGAATCATGCACAATCTGAACATAACTTCATAATCCATCGGTTCCCAGCAAACACATCACATAGCATTAAAATAATCGATCTTGATCATGTTAGGCAGCTCACAAGATCATAAGACATGAAGCACAAGAGAGAGAGACTACCAACTAGCTACTGCCATGGACCTGTAGTCCAAGGTGAGACTACTCACAAATCATCCCGGAGGAAGGCATGAAGATGAAGAGCCCACCGGGATCGATCTCCCCTCCGGCAGAGTGCCGGGATCAGCTTCAGATTGGACCCCGAACTAGGGTTTTTGGTGATGGCGCGTCGGGGTCGAGTTTCTAGAAAACAATGGCCGCCTCGACGTTTTTAGGTCAAAAGGCAATTTATAGGCGTCGGAGGGGGCCGAGGAGGTGCCCCACGGGCAGGGGTGGGCCCCACCCGCGGGTCCACCTAGGGCCGCGGCAGGGGGGCGTGTCTGCCCTGTGGGTCGCCTCCGAGGCTCCCCTTCGGACTCCGTCTTCGTCTTGGCATAAAAATAATCCCCATAAATTTTTGTGCAATTCCGAGAATATTTCCAGAAGTAAAATTTTGAAACAAAAAGACAGCAAAAACAGGGAACTGGCACTGGGCATCTTGTCAATAGGTTAGTCCGACAAAATGCATAAAAATGATATAATTGACAGTAAAAACATGTGACAATATCACAAAACTAGCATGGATCACTCAAAAATTATAGATACGTTTGAGACGTATCACTAATCTCCGAATTTTTTTGGAATTTTTGGCGATGTAGAGGTACAGTATCTTGACGGTGCCTTTTCCAGCTGATTCCGGGCTCTGGCAGTTAAATCACCAACAATCATCAAACATGCAAAATAAGGTAAAATAACATAAGTATTGCATTATAATATGAAATATATCCATGAATAACAGCAAATTATGATATAAAATAGTGATGCAAAATAGACGTATCATTGCTCCTAATGATCCTTTGCACCAATTCATGCAGGACCATGAAAGTGAGGTTTTCATGCAGGAAAGGAACGAGTTGGAGGACATCTTTCTCCATCAACCTGCAATCCTTAAACATAATTTACCGGTGGAATCCTTAGGGATGCCGACCCCTCCTAAGGGAGACCCTGTTTTTGAACTTAAAACTCTTCCTGATGATCTCAAATATGCATTTATTGATGAGAAGAAAATTTATCCTGTTATTATTAGTGCTAAACTTTCAGGACAGGAAGAGGAGAGATTATTGGAAGTACTTCGGAAACATCTAGACACGATGGGCTACACCCTGGATGATCTTAAAGGGATTTCTCCTGCTGTATGTCAACATATAATTAATCTTGAGCCTGATGCAAAACCTGTCGTTGATCATCAATGGAGGTTAATTCCGAAAATGAAGGAAGTGGTAAAAAACGAGGTGCTCAAACTCCTCGAAGCAGGTATAATTTACCCTATTGCTGATAGTAGGTGGGTTAGTCCTGTGCATTGTGTTCCTAAGAAAGGAGGTATTACTTTAGTTGCAAATGATAATGATGAGCTTATCCCTCAAAGAGTTGTAGTCGGTTATAGAATGTGCATTGATTTTCGAAAATTAAACAAGGCTACGAAGAAAGATCATTATCCCTTACCTTTTATTGATCAAATGTTAGAAAGGCTTTCTAAGAATACTCTTTTTTGTTTTCTAAGAGAAAACAACTTTTACCTGTCCTTATGGAACTTATGCTTATAGACGCATGCCTATTGGTTTATGTAATGCCCCTGCTACTTGATACGTCTCAAACGTATCTATAATTTTTGAGTGATCCATGCTAGTTTTGTGATATTGTCACATGTTTTTACTATCAATTATATCATTTTTATGCATTTTATCGGACTAACCTATTGACAAGATGCCCAGTGCCAGTTCCCTGTTTTTATGCTGTTTTTGTTGCAGAAAGTTACTTCTGGAAATATTCTCGGAATTGGACGAAAATTTACGGAGATTTTTTATTGAAGAAATGAGGAAGGGAGCCAGAAGGGCGACTCCAGGGGACCCACACAGGCCAGGGGCGGCCCCCTGCCGCGGCCTAGGGCCCACCCACGGGTGGGACCCGCCCCTGCCCTGTGGGGCACCCCTCGGCCGCCTCCGACGCCTATAAAATCACATCCGACGCAAAAACCCTAACCCCCGAAGGAATTCCCAAATACGCAACAGAGCTCTGCCGCCATCGCCGACAAGTTTCGGGGATCAGATTGATCCTGTTCCGGCACCCTGCCGGAGGGGGGATCAACCGCCGGAGCCATCTCCATCGACACCGCTGCTTCCCGCGATGAGGAGGGAGTAGTCCCTCACCGGGGCTGAGGCTTATACAAGTAGCTATGTGGTTATCTCTCTCTCCCATGATGTGATCTTTGTTGTGATCATGAGATTTGTTAGTATAGTTGAATACATGATGTTTCCCTATGTGTAATGGATATGATTTTGCTCAAGTGATGTTATTTAGTACAATTTCCGGAGTCACCGTTGTGATCACGGTATCTCGGTGACAGTGTGGGTGCCGTGTGTGACTCTATGGATAATAGATTGGAAGGATCTTCATCATGAGTTTGTTCTTCATTATTGTTGGACTGAATAGATCATGAGGTTTCTTGATGCTTGTGTTATTGAAGAAAGAGACTATTCAAGAAATATGTTGTGGTGTTTGTTAGTACTATCTTTGGATGCGGATAGTGGCAGCATGAAGTGTCCATAGATGTGGAATACGAACTTTAAGGTGTGCTTTTCGTAGCCCTACGCAAGTCTCATCCTATTTGATCCGCGAAAGAATGATCTCCGAGTAACGTCTACCATGCATGTGTTTTTGTTGAACTATTATGTGTTTAATTATGTTAATGATGTTGAGAGTAGTCACTAGTGAAAGTATGAAGCCTAGGCCTTGTTTCCAAGCATTGATACACCGTTTTTAGTCACTTTTGTCACTTGTTTGCTTGCTTCCATTTTTATTACAGAATTACAAAATCACCTTTTACATCCAGATCACTTGCATTTTACCATCTCTTCGCCGAACTAGTGCACCTATACAACTGACAATTGTATTAGGTGTGTTGGGGACACAAGAGACTTCTTGTATCTTAATTGCAGGGTTGCTTGAGAGGGATATCTTTGACCTCTACCTCCCGTGGATTCGATAAACCTTGGGTTACTCACTTAACGGAAATTTGCCGCTGTCCTACAAACCTCTGCGCTTGGAGGCCCAACAAGTCTACAAGAATAGAAGTGTGTAGTAGACATCAAGCTAATTTCTGGCGCCGTTGCCGGGGAGGTGAGCGCTTGAAGGTATCTTCTTTAGATCTTGCAATTAAATCTTTTTGTTTCTTGTTTTTATTTCACTAGTTAGGCTTAATGGAAAACAACAAAAAAATGAGAGAGATTTATAAAATTTACCTTGAAATTGGTCATGATGCTTTTGAAGAGAAAATTAAAAAACCTATGGAACTTTATTTGCATAACAATCATGCTAGTAGCAATGTTATTAGTATGATTTCTTTGAATGCCATTGTTGCTAATGCTATGGAAAATTGCAAGCTTGGGGATGCCGGTTTTGATGAATATGATCTTTTTAGTCCCCCAAGCTTTGAGGAGAAAATTTGCTTTGATGATACTTTGTAGCGGACCTGCACTTAAAATTAGGAAGATCCCTGTGTATAGTGCAAACCCCTGGATCGATTCATTTGCACACACAATTTACGATGAAATATCACAACAATGTATCAATTATTACAGGCGAATCCAGACTTAGGAAAATATTCGATTACAACTTTGCATAGCACGAAGCTAGCTGGAAAGAGTAAACAGTGGAAAACATTATTCTGCATGGAGTCTCCATCATCTTCATGTAGCCACAGGCGAAACATGTTGGTTGCAGACTCGAAACCCTTAAACGATCCTCACTCATCGTCAGAACAACCTGCAACATTAAAAATGTTGCAACAAGGTGGGTCAGAACCATATAAAATGGAACTGGCAAGTGACACTTTGTGGACTCATAGAGGAAAACTCTAATAATCTATATGCATATTTGGCTTGTCGAGTTCCGAAGGCTATTTTGCATAAAGCCAATTTTTCCTATCTCTTTTCAAAACACTTTTTCATCTAAACGAGACAAGTATGGCATAAAAGCCATTGTCTCAACTACCCTTGTTCACCCATCAAGTTTTTAACTTAGAGAAATTAGAATGATGAGATCCTCCGTTGACGTCCTTGTCCAGCTTGCTCAGAAATGTCCGTAACCGGGGACACGGCTAAGTACTTAGTTTGATACTCTGCAGAGGTTGTGCACGTTCACCATAAGACCTCATCAACCCATTCTGACCTTGACCCTTCTTGAAGTGAAAAGGAAAGGAGGAGATGAAGACGAGACCTTTCCGAAGTGTTTTCCCGACCACTGCCGTCCTGACGCGCTCCACCTACAAACCTCTACCACCACCTGTCAGGCCGGGCCGGTTACACACTACATACTTAGTCAAGCCAGAGCCCATATGACTTATGGATGCATGGTAAGCTAACTAAACTCGGAGTAACATCGGTCTCTTTGTCCCTGGGTGGCCATCCACAAGTGCACATACTCAGGTAAAACCATAGACATGGCCCCGAGTAGCCACTCAACTATAAACCTCCATCCACATACCACATCCACCCAGGAGTTTCTTTAACTTAGTAGAATATTACTTTTTCACAAAACAACGTTTTGCATAGCATTTCTATAATTCTACCAAGTTATTATAGGATCATCTAGACCATCTAGTAAAGGGAGAAACTAATCTAAACATGTTTTTAGCATAGCAATACTAATAAACCTATCATTCTATTTTTCAAGTAATACTACAACATGCATATATCAAATTAATAGGACAAAGATATGCAAGTGTGCCACTTGCCTTGGCAACAAGAGTGACAGGAGTAGCAACCACCAAGGTCTTCGTGACTCTCCGAATAATCTAACAAAATTGCAAACACCCAAATAAACATACAAATCCACACATGTGACAAAACAAAAATTATGCCATGCATGAATGTGCAAAATTTATAACAACACAAATATAAATTTACTTTCTGTTTTCTAGTGGTACTATATGCATGATGCCACAAAACAAATTTTAATAATTTACTTATTAGGAATAAATCCAAAACACCTAAATAAGTGCAAACACACCAATTCTAAAGTTTCTGCATAAAAACATTTTAATAAAATATGATGAACATGCTACTGGAAAGAGGACATCATTACAAAGCCTCTGCAATTTGAATCACTCAATTTGGATTTGTAAAACTCATTTTATAGCCTAAACAAGTTAATACACAATCTACAAATAACAAGTTTATGCATGATACAAAAATTAACAAAACCTATACCACTGGATTCTACTCATTTTTTGTCAATCCATAGACATCAAAATCACTAAATTTGGATTTGTGGTTTAGGAGATATGAATTTTACAAGTTTGGATGAATTTCTGCCTAAAAATAGAAAAACGGAGAAAAGAATAAAAGAAATGGCCACGTGGCGCCCCCTGGTTGGCTGGTACCGATTCGGTATTAAAAATAATAGGCGGCCGTAGGATTGAGATCTAACGGTCGGGATCAAAAGGGCCTAAAGCGGGCGGCGCGGCCTCGCCGGAACCCTAGTCCGCGTGGCGGCCGACGGCGGCGACGGGCGTTCTGGTACAACCGAAGGGAGAGAGGGGGAGTGGAGAATACCACGACGGAGAGGAGGCCGAGGCGGGCTCGGTGGCGCGGGCGGCGATGACGAGGTGCACGGGCTCGTCGAGAATGGCTCGCCGGAGAAGCTCCCGCGGGCGGTGGCGTCGGTCGATGATGAACACGTCGATCTGGGGCACGATAAATCAACAAACCTTGTCAAAAGGATGCGCAAAGGAAAAGGAGGAAGAAAGGTAAAGAAGAGAGGGCACGGGGACGCCTGTCTTCACTGGAATCGACGAATTCCGCCGGCGGCCATGGCGGCTTTGCGAGCTCGAATGTGGACGGCCTGGTGGCGATTGAGGGGTGTGAGGTGGGGGCTTTGGAAGAGAAGAGAGAGGGCTTTAAGAGGGTGGCGGTGGTGCGGGCGTTAGCGCTAGCGTGAGTGCACAATCACGCAGGGGAGTCGACGGGGCGATGGGCGAGCTCCCGCGTCCTTGAGGACGATGCTGACATGCGGGACCCGCATGTCAGTGAGAGGGGAGGGAAAGGGGCGCGGGCTGCTTGCTGGGCCGCGGTGCTGGGACGATGCCGGGCTAGCCTGGCTTGGGCTGGGCTGGCTCGGGCTGGGCTGGCTCGGCTGCTCTCTTTTTTTTGTTTTGACAAAACATTTTCCTTTTTCTATTAACAGAAAAACTTTATAACTTTTGGAAATACAAGTTCAAATTGGTTCAAACCGATTTGAATAATTTTGTAAAATCAAAATAATCATTTTAAATACTTTGGAACCTTTTCCATAATATTTCAAATATTAAAAAAATCAAATAATGCATAAAGGCCTATTTGGCACCTTTATGTCATTTTATAAAATATGGTTTTATAATTTTCCTTTGAACTCGAATAAAAAATCCATAAAAATAATATGAGTAATATCATGTAGTATAAACCATGATATATTCATTTTTATTTATTTTTACACAAAATAAATTACCACAAATACCCTTGGCATTTTAAATGGTAATTGGTGATATTTTCCAAAGTCAAAATAAAAATCAAATCTTTTCCGTAATAATTTGATTAAATACTTTTTAGAAATCTTATTCTAAACTGAACACTTTGGCACTATGCTTGGCCATCAAATACATCCATAAAAGTCAAAATATTTAAGAGAGCATAGTAGGTCCCTTTTTATCATTTTCTCAAATAGGGTGTAAAGTGGAAATAGAATTTCCAACTTTTGAAATTTCCAATGCAACAAGCCAAGAAAAGATGAATGCATGCATGATTTTGGATTTACAAAACAAAATATAATAATTTTCAAAAAGTTTTTGATTTTTCTGATTTTTCAAAAATTGAAAATCTTGGGATGTTACATACTACCACCCTTAAAAGGAATCTCGTCCCGAGATTCGAAGAGGCTAGAAATAATGGGTTTGAAAACTCGGGGTTTTGACAATTTGGTGGGCTACCACCCTTAAAAGAAATTTTTGTTGGTAGTCTAGAACGTCAAACTTCAAACTGGATGCTTGAATAAAATGTATCATTTACCATACCAGGCTCATTGTATGATCTTTCCATGTGGACTTGGTTCACATATCCCTTGTCGAAAGGATTTGGCTTGGCAACTTCTGCAGTCTTCTTTTCAGGACATTCCGTTGAATAGTGCCCTTGTTTCTTGCAAATGTAGCAAGTGATGTGGCTGAGATCCTTCTTGGGTGCAGTATTTGGACGGTGATGTCCATTGTTGTTGGGAGCAGTGTGTCCATTACCCCTGAAATATCCATTGTTTCCATTTCCTTCTCGGAATCCACCATTATGGTTATGATCATGATGCTTGTGGTTGCTTCCTTCACTATGGTGGTTCCCATGTTTGTGTCCATGGCTCACATCGTACGAGGAGTGCTTCTTGAATGAAGGCTCAGAGTGATGTTTGTTGATACCCAGCTTCCTCTTCCTATTTTCAGCCTTCTTGATGTTATCCTCCAGTGTGATTGCTTGATCCAGGAGGGCCTGATAGCTTGGGGCGTATGCGACTGTCAAGGGAATTTTCAGCTCGTCACACAGTCCCTTGAGGAATTTTTCCTTCCTCTTGCCATCAGTGTCAATGTCTTCCGGGGCATAACGAGACAATGAATAAAAGTCATCCATGTACTCCTTGAGTGTCCAGTTTCCCTGTCTCAGACTTCCGAACTCTTCCTTCTTCAAGTTCATAATGCCCGAAGAGATATGGGCATTACGAAAGCCTTCCTTGAAGGTTTCCCAAGTCAAGCCAATCAGAGGGTGGGTGATTTGATAGGTTTCCCACCATTGAGCTGCTGGCCCCTCCAACAGATGAGCTGTGAATCTCACCATCTCAGTGTCAGTGCACTCACAAGCCACCAAGTCCTTGTGCACAGAACGAAGCCAGTCATCTGCCACAATAGGTTCAGTTGCAGTTGAGAACTTGTTAGGTCTGAGCTTCAGAAATCTTTCAAGTCTATCCACTTGAGGAGGTGGGGGTGGTGGCGGTGGTGGTGGCGGTGGCGGCGCATTCTGATTGGCCATGAATTGAGCCATCATAGACATCAGCTGAGTCTGCGCTGCAATCATCTGTTGAAGCATTGCATCGGTGTTGTTGTTCTCGGGATTACGTCGGGGAGGCATCTGTGGGTTTTAGCATAGATGAGTAAAAGATAGACAGATCTATAAGAAATACTCCTACCCATACAAACAGTTAACGCCAAAGACAACAATCAATCAAAAGTTCAACACAAACTTTTTGGTAGAAACGAACTAGTCGTTTGGAAGGAAAAACACACCAAGGTTCTGAAAAACAAAAGCGACAGTACTGCCATACCACAAGTTGGTAGATCAATACAGCATCGGAAAACTCATTATTCTAGTGAAGTGGTGGTCTATTCTATTTCCTTCTTGAGTGCATCGAGTTCTTCACCCATTTTTTGAGTTCATCAAGGTGCTTCTGAGTGTTGTGAAGTCTAAAACGAAGTCTTGCTCCAAGGTACTCGATGGCCTCCCATGCTGCACTTCTTGCTGAATCAAAGAAGGATGTGTGAAGTATTGGGTTGGTGAACATGCAGCATCCTTCGGTCTTATGGTCATCGTCTTTGCTCTTGTACAAATGGAGTTGCACCCACTAGTATTCTTGACCTTCATCCATGAAAGGAAAACCGTTGTATACAGCTTCTCCTTCAAATCCCAAGCTCTTCATGTTATCCTTAAGTGCTCTTGGAAACTCAGTCTCACATTGCAGGGTCAGGGTCATCTCCGGTCCTTTCTTGATGGCTTCCATGAGGCTGGACATCTACAACAAGATAAGATACTTAGAAAGAAATTTAGACAAGTTGGTTACAAGAATGACATCAGAAAAGGTTTGGACTCAGAGAAAATAAATTTTTTTGTCCTACGGGCTTTCTTATTTCTAACCAAACTTAGGGTTTCGAACCTACAGGCAACACAGTGCTCTGATACCATCTGTAGCGGACCTGCACTTAAAATTAGGCAAGATCCCTGTGTATAGTGCAAACCCCTGGATCGATTCATTTGCACACACAGTTTACGATGAAATATCACAACAATGTATCAATTATTACAGGCGAATCCAGACTTAGGAAAATATTCGATTACAACTTTGCATAGCACGAAGCTAGCTGGAAAGAGTAAACAGCGGAAAACATTATTCTGCATGGAGTCTCCATCATCTTCATGTAGCCACAGGCGAAACATGTTGGTTGCAGACTCGAAACCCTTAAACGATCCTCACTCATCGTCAGAACAACCTGCAACATTAAAAATGTTGCAACAAGGTGGGTCAGAACCATATAAAATGGAACTGGCAAGTGACACTTTGTGGACTCATAGAGGAAAACTCTAATAACCTATATGCATATTTGGCTTGTGGAGTTTCGAAGGCTATTTTGCATAAAGCCAATTTTTCCTATCTCTTTTCAAAACACATTTTCATCTAAACGAGACAAGTA
Organism: Puccinellia tenuiflora; assembly: GCA_012064385.1. Taxonomy (NCBI): domain Eukaryota; kingdom Viridiplantae; phylum Streptophyta; class Magnoliopsida; order Poales; family Poaceae; genus Puccinellia; species Puccinellia tenuiflora. Next base: position 734,382 of record QRDG01000434.1, on the reverse strand, counting down.
TGGCATAAAAGCCATTGTCTCAACTACCCTTGTTCACCCATCATGTTTTTAACTTAGAGAAATTAGAATGATGAGATCCTCCGTTGACGTCCTTTGTCCAGCTTGCTCAGAAATGTCCGTAACCGGGGACACGGCTAAGTACTTAGTTTGATACTCTGCAGAGGTTGTGCACGTTCACCATAAGACCTCATCAACCCATTCTGACCTTGACCCTTCTTGAAGTGAAAAGGAAAGGAGGAGATGAAGACGAGACCTTTCCGAAGTGTTTTCCTGACCACTGCCGTCCTGACGCGCTCCACCTACAAACCTCTACCACCACCTGTCAGGCCGGGCCGGTTCCAACTACATACTTAGTCAAGCCAGAGCCCATATGACTTATGGCTGCATGGTAAGCTAAGTAAACTCGGAGTAACATCGGTCTCTTTGTCCCTGGGTGGCCATCCACAAGTGCACATACTCGGGTAAAACCATAGACATGGCCCCGAGTAGCCACTCAACTATAAACCTCCATCCACATACCACATCCACCCAGGAGTTTCTTTAACTTAGTAGAATATTAGTTTTTCACAAAACAACGTTTTGCATAGCATTTCTATAATTTCTACCAAGTTATCATAGGATCATCTAGACCATCTAGTAAAGGGAGAAACTAATCTAAACATGTTTTTAGCATAGCAATACTAATAAACCTATCATGCTATTTTTCAAGTAATACTACAACATTCATATATCAAATTAATAGGACAAAGATATGCAAGTGTGCCACTTGCCTTGGCAACAAGAGTGACAGGAGCAGCAACCACCAAGGTCTTCGTGACTCTCCGAATAATCTAACAAAATTGCAAACACCCAAATAAACATACAAATCCACACATGTGACAAAACAAAAATTATGCCATGCATGAATGTGCAAAATTTATAACAACAAAAATATAAATTTACTTTCTGTTTTCTGGTAGTACTATATGCATGATGCCACAAAACAAATTTTAATAATTTACTTATTAGGAATAAATCCAAAACACCTAAATAAGGGCAAACACACCAATTCTAAAGTTTCTGCATAAAAACATTTTAATAAAATATGATGAACATGCTACTGGACAGAGGACATCATTACAAAGCCTCTGCAATTTGAATCACTCAATTTGGATTTGTAAAACTCATTTTATAGCCTAAACAAGTTAATACACAATCTGCAAATAACAAGTTTATGCATGATACAAAAATTAACAAAACCTATACCACTGGATTCTACTCATTTTTCTCAATCCATAGACATCAAAATCACTAAATTTGGATTTGTGGTTTAGGAGATATGAATTTTACAAGTTTGGATGAATTTCTGCCTAAAAATAGAAAAACAGAGAAAAGAATAAAAGAAATGGCCACGTGGCGCTCCCTGGTTGGCTGGTACCGATTCGGTATTAAAAATAATAGGCGGCCGTAAGATTGAGATCTAATGGTCAGGATCAAAAGGGCCTAAAGCGGGCGGCGCGGCCTCGCCGGAACCCTAGTCCGCGCGGCGGCCGACGGCGGCGACGGGCGTTCTGGTACAACCGAAGGGAGAGAGGGGGAGTGGAGCATACCGCGATGGAGAGGAGGCCGAGGCGGGCTCGGTGGCGCGGGCGGCGATGACGAGGTGCACGGACTCGTCGGGAATGGCTCGCCGGAGAAGCTCCCGCGGGTAGTGGCGTCGGTCGATGATGAACACGTCGATCTGGGACACGATAAATCGACAAACCTTTTCAAAAGGATGTGCAAAGGAAAAGGAGGAAGAAAGGTAAAGAAGAGAGGGCACGGGGACGCCTGTCTTCACCGGAATCGACGAATTCCGCCGGCGGCCGTGGCGGCTTTGCGAGCTCGAATGTGAACGGCCTGGTGGCGATTGAGGGGTGTGAGGTGGGGGCTTTGGAAGAGAAGAGAGAGGGCTTTAAGAGGGTGGCGGTGGTGCGGGCGTTAGCGCTAGCGTGAGTGCGCAATCACGCAGGGGAGTCGACGGGGCGACGGGCGAGCTCCCGCGTCCTTGAGGACGATGCTGACATGCGGGACCCGCATGTCAGTGAGAGGGGAGGGAAGGGGGCGCGGGCTGCTTGCTGGGCCGCGGTGCTGGGACGATGCCGGGCTAGCCTGGCTTGGGCTGGGCTGGCTCGGGCTGGGCTGGCTCGGCTGCTCTCTTTTTTTTTTTTTGACAAAACATTTTCCTTTTTCTATTAACAGAAAAAACTTCATAACTTTTGGAAATACAAGTTCAAATTGGTTCAAACCGATTTGAATAATTTTGTAAAATCAAAATAATCATTTTAAATACTTTGGAACCTTTTCCATAATATTTCAAATATTAAAAAAAATCAAATTATGCATAAAGGCCTATTTGGCACCTTTATGTCATTTTATAAAATATGGTTTTATAATTTTCCTTTGAACTCGAATAAAAAATCCATAAAAATAATATGAGTAATATCATGTAGTATAAACCATGATACACTCATTTTTATTTATTTTTACACAAAATAAATTACCACAAATACCCTTGGCATTTTAAATGGTAATTGGTGATATTTTCCAAAGTCAAAATAAAAATCAAATCTTTTCCATAATAATTTGATTAAATACTTTTTAGAAATCTTATTCTAAACAGAACACTTTGGCACTATGCTTGGCCATCAAATACATCCATAAAAGTCAAAATATTTAAGAGAGCATAATAGGTCCCTTTTTATCATTTTCTCAAATAGGGTGTAAAGTGGAAATAGAATTTCCAACTTTTGAAATTTCCAATGCAACAAGCCAAGAAAAGATGAATGCATGCATGATTTTGGATTTACGAAACAAAATATAATAATTTTCAAAAAGTTTTTGATTTCTTTGATTTTTCAAAAATTTGAAAATCTTGGGATGTTACATACTTTGCCTCCAATATATGATGATTATAATGATGAATGTGATCTTTTCAGTCCACGTACTATTGAGGAAAAAAATTATTATGATTATGATATGCCTCCTATTTATGATGATTACAATGATGACTATGATAGTTTTACTCCTACTATTATTAATGAGAAGGATTTTGCTTATGTGGAGAGTAATAATACTTTTATGCATGTGAATCATGAGAAAAATGCTTTATGTGATGGTTATGTTATTAAGTTTTCTTATGATTCTACTGAAAGTTATTATGAGAGAGGGAAGCGTGGTTATATAAATTTTCATTTTATGAAGTTTCCCCTCGTTATGTTGAAGGTTTTAATGTTGCATTTGCTTTGCCTTCCTATGCTTAATGCTTTATGCTCCAATGATTTATTTTCTTACAAGATGCCTATGCATAGGAAGAGAGTTAGACTTAAATGTGTTTGATATTTGCTTCATGATGCTCTCTTTTGCGTTCCAACTCTTATTCTTATGAGAGCATCATTAAAATTATCATGCCTAGCTAAAAGGCTTAAAAGAAAAGCGCTTGTTGGGAGGCAACCCATGTTTTCTTTTCTTTTGGTTTTTTGTGCCAAGTTTAGCCTCTAATGCATTGAAAGTGTGAGGTATTGTTTTGCTGTCCAAAAACAGATTCTGTGCGCCTGTTGCACGAAATTCCTAAAATAGCTAGAATCTTATCTTTTTCTGATAATTTTTTACAGGAAGACTGATGCTTTTATCTATCTTTATTTTGTGTTAAGTTTTTTTATTTGAGTTGCATAAGTGCCTTTAAGAATTCAATCTTTACAGACTGTCCAGTTTTGACAGATTCTGTCTTTATTTTGTATTCGCCTCTTTTACCATCGGTCAATGTTAAACTCTTGAGGGAGAGTGTCACATTGAGGATTAGTAACAGTAGCTAATGCCCAATGAAGTTTGTTTGCAATTTGTCTTAAGTTGAGCATATGTGCATTTTAATTTATGAGCACTAACCCTCTAATCAAATTATGAGAAGTTTTGTGTGAAGGGAGTTTTTAAGTTCCAAAGGAGAGGAATATGAAGAAATTGAGGATGGGTCAGAGCTCAAGCTTGGGGATGCCCCCATGGCATCCCCTCTGAATATCAAGAACCATCAAGAGTCAAAGCTTGGGGATGCCCAAGGCATCCCCTCATCTTCATCGACTATCATAAGGTCGTCTTTGTTGAACTTCGTTTTTATCACTTTACATATTATGTGCTATGCTTGGAGCGTCTTTTTACTTTCAGTTTTGTTTGTTTGCTGGTCTTATCTTTGTTGGATCCTATCTTTATTTGTGTGGGAGAGAGACACGCTCCGCTTTTCGTTAGAATACTCCTTTGCTTCGCTTATATCTTGTTGAATATTCTTAGCTACTATTGTTTACTAGTAAGCTCTCGCTTTTAGCTTTTATCTTGTTTAGAGCTGCTAGTTGTTGATGTTAAACCCTCTTGTTCTTCACTTATATTTGTTGGAGAGTTGTTATTGATAAATTGCTTTAATTGTCAAAATGACAAAATGCTATGCATGTGATATTGGAATGAAACGAAAGCCTGCATAGTATTGTAGATCATTGTGTGGATAATTGATACTTCTCATTTGTTTTGAGATATTAAGATGAATGCCTAAACTTGCTGGTTATTTGAGTGGAATTGATTAGTAAAGAAATACTGTTAAAAACTTGAAACTGTGTGGTGTTTCGTAGTTGTTAATTCATTAAGCTAATCTTTCCATCAAAAGAATTGTTTGGTCAACATTGGAGACGATGTGGTGATTTTATGGTTATGATTGATAAATGTCTTATGCTACTCTGTTACCGGTTAATTTTAGATGTTTGCTTCAAATACTTTCTTTGCTAAGCCCAAAAATTTGTACTGAGTGTATGGTTCACTCGTGCATCCAAATCCCAAAGCCAAACTATCTTGCCTGCTGAGTCCACCATATCTACCTATGCATGGTATTTCCTACCATTCCAAGTAATTTTGTCATGAGGGAGCAGTAGAGAGCTAGATATAACTCGTGACGAGCAAGGTCATTTCCCCCCTTTCACCCGGTGTCGATGGATTACGTCTTCACTTGGATCAACCCGAGAGCAGCTTAAGCAAAATATAAATATAACTCACCATTCTCCTCCGCGCAATGAAAATCTGAGAAATCAGCTCAAAACATTGGACAGTGGTGAAACCAAGGAGAAGGAGGAGCGTACTCGTGTCGGCACAGTGGAAACCAGGGTACCACGGGCCGGCCTGCCAGGGCCCACAAGATTCTTCAGAAGATTTCGCTAAGGACCAGGCTCTCCAAGCCTGGCGAGCCTCGCGAGGATTTTTTCCTCGCGAGGGACCTTTTCTCCTCGCCGAGGGTTTTCTCCCTTGGCGAGGGACCTCTCCTCGAGAAGGCGTCTCGGACGCCACTAGCAATTCTGCTAAGGACCAAGCCGAAAGGCTCGGCGAGGCCTTTTGCCTCGCGAGGCTTCCTTCCTCTCGAAGCCAGCTCTGCCTCCGCGGCAGAGCGCACATGGGCTCTGCGCTCATGTGCAGAGTGACGCGCGCGCCTGCGCGCGGTGACGACGACGCCGCAGTTGCCGTTTCCATGTATAAAGGAGTCAACAAAGCAGCACCAAGCAAAGCGGACAACGAGTATTGCCGCTTTGGTGATAAGGGAACCGTCTGCAGCTACGCTCCAAGGGCGACGTCACCGTGGGACCCGTTCCACCTCCGCAGCGCCAGCCCACCGTCCTGGTTGCCAGTGGCCTTTTTCAGCTTTGGTGACGCCGCTCCCCTGCCGTGGACCGCGTCCATGGACCTTACCTTTATGGTAGACTCCACCTTTTTGGTGCACCGCACCTCCTCCTTCATCGCCATGTGGTAGCCCTTCGCGCCCAAATGTTTGGGCGGAAGAGGCCCGAGACGCCTATAAAGGGAGGAGGAGCCCGTTCGGGCAAAGGGTTGAATCTTTGGTAGGCATTCTGGGTTCACAAGTTCACCATCTTGGAGCTCAGACAAAACCCTAGCCATTGTAGCCACCTCGAGCTCGCCAAGCTCACTCTGTACTGAAACCACTCCAAGCAAGTGCAATACAACTCGAAGCAGGACGTAGGGGTTTTTACCTCACCTAGAGGGCCTTGAACCTGGGTAAGACCGAGCGTCTATCTCTGCAGTGTTGTCCCGCAGCGAGTCCGACGAGCACCGTCGCCGGAGCACGTTGAGGGTTGTTTGATTCCGCGTTCAGCCCCTTACTCGATCCTTCGTGAGACACACCCAGTTCCTGGGACAGTTCTCCGATATTTGGCGCGCCAGGTAGGGGGCTGAGGCGCATCTTCAACCTCGACACCACCATGGCCGGCTCTCGCGCCGAACGACTCGCTCGCCGGACGGCTAGCGCCGCCACCGCTCCTCCTGCCGGCCGCCCGCGTGGCCGCCCGCGTGGGAGTGCTGCTCCGGAGCGCCACGTCGACCCCGAGCCCCGCATCGAGCACCCGGAGGACGACGACATCGACCACGCTGAGGACGACCTCAGCGACGAGGAGGCCTCCTCCCTGCACCCGTCGCGGGACCGTGCTGCTTCCTCGCTGGGCCACCCTGCGCCCAGCTCGGCGACTGCGCTTCTCATGGCGCAGGAGCTGCTGCAATACCGCCCCATGCCAGAGGCCAGGAGGCCTGGCTCAACCGCCTCTACGAGCTCGTCGGCGCCGCTCGCGTCGCCGCTCCCGCACCGTCTTGCTCGCTGGTCCTCTCTGCCCGCGCAGGGGACGTGGCACACGGCGCGCCTCATGCTCCCCCCGTTCCTCCTCGTCCCGCGCCCGCTTCCGCTCCGGCTCCACCGCAACCTGCTCCTGGGGCTCCTCCTCGCGACAACCGCGCCGCGTCGCACGCGTCGTCGCCGCACGACTGCCAAATCATGCAGTGAGCCCGGAGGACGCACGCGTGAGCATTGAGCGCAACCAGGATCGCCACAACCATGCCGTCCATGACGTCACCGCCGCAGGGCGCCACCGCCGCGCCACCCTCACCAACAGCACGGTCACCTACGGCACGACGGCCGCGTTCACTCGCAGCCTCCGTCGCGTCGTCTGGCCGGTCAAGTTCCGGCCGGATCTCCCTCCGCGCTACGACGGCAAGAACAACCCCCTGGAGTTCCTGCAGCTCTACACTCTAGCCATTCAGGCCGCCGGGGGCGATGACAAGGTCATGGCGAACTGGTTCCCCATGGCCCTCAAGGACTCCGCGTCCTCATGGCTCACCAACCTCCCCGCCGAGTCCATCAACACCTGGGAGGACCTCTGCCGGTGCTTCATCGCCAACTTCAAGGGCACGTACGAGCGCGGCCTCACGTACAATGACCTCCGCGCCGTGCATCAGAATCCTGGCGAGACCCTCCGCAAGTACATCCAGCGCTTCAGCCAAGTGCGCAACAAAATCCCCAACGCCACCGACGCGCAGGTCATTTCGGCCTTCCAGGCTGGGGTCACGGATGTACGGATGCTCGAGAAGCTTGGCATCCACGACAACATCACCACCGTCGTCAAGCTTTTCGACTTGGCGGACAAGTGCGCCAAAGCTGAGGAGGGCCGCTTGTTCGTCAAGAACGAGCCAGGGGACCCCGCCGAAGGGTCCAAGAAGAAGAAGAAGTCCACGGAGAAGCGCAAAACCACTGCGGTCCTCGCGGCAGAGCCGGACGCCAAACAGCCTCGCCAAGCTGCCACTCCAGCCACAGGACCCGAGAAGAAAGATGACCGCCCCTTCTGCGTCTACCACAACAGGCACTCCCACGCCACCGAGGCCTGCTACGACCTCAAGAGGCTTCGCGAGGCTCGCGAGGCTCGCGAGGCAAACGGTCGGCCGCAGGGCCGCGGAGGCCGCGGCGGCGGCCGCGGCGGCCGCGGGGGGCGACGCTGGAACAACAACTACAACGACAACTACCAGCAGAACCCCCAGGCCAACGCCGCCCAGCCCCTGAACGACAACCTCCCTGCCGAGACTCCTGAGGGCTACCAGGTGCCTCGCGGGGCCGCTTGCATCCTTGGCGGGGCTCAGGCCCCCAGCTCCAACCGCCACTTCAAGCAATTCGCTCGCGAGGTCGCGGCAGCCCTTCCTGGGGTTGAAGCCTCCAGGCCCCTCAAGTGGTCCCAGTGCCCTATCACCTTTGACTCCACCGACCACCCCAAGTCCACCTCAACCGTCGGCACCATTCCGCTGGTCTGCACTCCCACCATCAACAACATCGCCATCTCTAAGACGCTCATTGATGGGGTGCCGGCCTCAACGTCATCTCTGTTGAGACTTTCGAGAAGCTGCAGGTGCCCTACGAGCGGCTCATGCCCACCAGGCCCTTCTCGGGAGTGACAGAGGGTCTCACCACCCCCTTGGGGCAGGTGAGGCTCGCCGTCACTTTCGGCACTCAGGCCAACTACCGCACCGAGCTGATCGACTTCGACGTCGCGCACATCGGCCTGCCCTACAACACCATCCTCGGCTACCCCGCCCTTGCCAAGTTCATGGCGGTGACCCACCACGCCTACAACCTCGTCAAGCTCCCTGACTCGGGTGGCACCATCGTCATCCGCGGCGTGGTCTCGGACGCCTTGTACGCTGCGCAAGCGGCCTACAAGGCTGTCGCGGTGGCGTCACCCGCTGACGAGGACGAGGAGCCCCTGCCGAGGCCCTTGTCGAGGCCAACCCCGACAGGATCAAAGCCATAGAGCAGATGCAACCTCCTTGTCGCCTCAAGGACATGCAACGCCTAGCGGGATGTATGGCCAGCCTTGGCCATTTCATCTCCAAGTTCGGCGAGAGGGCGCTGCCATTTTTCAAGATCATGAAGAGGTCCGGTCCCTTCAAGTGGACCCCTGAAGCAGCAAAGGCCTTTGAGGACCTGAAGAAATACCTGGCGAGCCCACCCATCATGGTTGCCCCACGCCCTCGCGAGCCTCTGAAGCTGTATCTTGCAGCCACTCCTCAGACGGCAAGCGCGGTCTTGGTGGCTGAAAGGGAAGAGCCAGTCCTCGCCAAGCAGAACTCCGCCTCGCCAAGCCCAGAGCCACCCGACAAGGAAACACCCTCGTCAAGCCTCCAGCCTCATGCCGAGCCTCCACAAGCGGGGCCTCAAGAAACCCTTGCCGAGGACTCCACCAAGCCTGGAGAGGAGCCAGCGACTACCCTCGTCGAGCATCACGTCTACTTTGTCAGCACAGTGCTGCGAGACGCTCGCGAGCGCTACCCCATGCAGCAAAAGCTCCTCTTCTCGCTCCTCAGCGCCTCCAGGAAGCTACGCCACTACTTCCAGGGTCACCCCATCAAGGTGGTCACCTCATATCCCCTGGAGCAAATTCTGCGCAACCCAAACGCAACAGATCGCGTCGCAGGCTGGGGCATCGAGCTACAACCTTTCAAGCTGGAGTTTGACACCACCAGGGCCATCAAGGGTGGTGCGTCCCTGCCGAGGAAGGCCGCCAGCTCATCAACGACATCCACAGCGGAGAGTGCGGCCACCATTCTTCCTCGCGCACCCTTGCAGGCAAGGTCTTCCGGAGTGGCTTCTACTGGCCCTCTGTGCTTCAAGATGCAGCTGCCATCGTCCAATCCTGCGACGCATGCCAATTCCACGCCAAGCAGATCCACCAGCCCGCGCAAGGACTCCAGACGATCCCGCTCTCCTGGCCGTTCGCGGTCTGGGGGCTGGATCTCTTGGGACCCTTCCCGCGAGCGCTCGGGGGCTACCGCTACCTCTACGTCGCCATCGACAAATTCACCAAGTGGCCTGAGGTGGAACCCGTGCGCACCATACCGGCGAAGTCGGCGGTAAAATTCATAAGGAGCCTGGTCTGCCGCTTCGGCGTGCCCAATCGCATCATCACCGACAACGGCTCACAATTCATCAGCGGCGCCTTCAAGTCATACTGCGGCAGCCTCGGCGCCCAAATCTGCTACGCCTCGGTGGCGCACCCACGAAGCAACGGGCAGGCTGAGCGAGCCAACGCCGAGGTGCTCAAGGGCCTCAAGACGAGAAGCTTCAACCGCCTCAAGGCCAGTGGCAAGCACTGAATCGATGAGCTTCCCTCGGTGCTCTGGTCCATCCGCACCACGCCAACAAAGCCAACTGGTGAGACGCCGTTCTCCCTCGTCTATGGTGCTGAAGCTGTCCTCCCCAGCGAGATCACTCATGGCTCTCCACGGTCTTGGCGTTCAAGGAGGCTGAGCTGGACGAACTCCGCAACGACGACCTCCTGCTGCTTGAAGGGCTCCGCCGCAATGCGGCCCTAAGAGCGGCAAGGTACCAGCAAGATCTCCGCCGCTACCACAGCCGCCACATCCGCCCGCGCACTCTCGAAGCAGGAGACCTTGTCCTCAGGAGAATCCTCTCCAGGGCAGGCCTCCACAAGCTCTCGCCAATGTGGGAAGGCCCCTACAGAGTCGTGCACATCGCCAGGCCTGGCTCCGTGCGGCTCGAGACGGAGGACGGCATCCCTGTCGCCAACCCCTGGAACATCCAGCACCTGCGCAAGTTCTACCCCTGATCGCCCTCGGCGAGCAACTTTTTGCATCAAGGGAGAGCCTCGCGCCATCATCCTCCACGAGGAAAATTGCGGGCTCCCCTCTCTACTATACGCTGCCGCGGGCCGTTCGAGAAGACTCCCAAGCCACCGCGCCTCGGCAAGGTGACTTCTTCAAGCACCATGCCTTGACGAGGTGGATCCCCATGCCCAGCCATGGTGGACCGCAGGCTCTACAAGCCACCCCCGCATAGGGGCCCCCTCTGAGCTCTCTCTACATGCGTCGCCCCGAGCACGCCCCCTCGAGAGTCTCAGCCACAGCATGTGGAACCCCATGCCTGACATGGCGGATTTTTTGTGTTTCTGGCCATGCCAGTGTAATGAACCCATGTTTCGGGTCAATTTGAACCTTTGCGCTCTGCGCCAGCATATGTGGTTGCTTCGGTAAGCCTTTATGTTATTGCTGTTTCATCCTTGCTCGTATGATCCCTCCTGTGTATCTCGCGAGCGGGGGCTAGCATGGTGCCATGCCACGGGAGCATCCCGGCAGCGCCTCAAACCCAAGGGATCCGAGCTCTGAACTCACGGGTCAGCTTTCATGCATGTCAACTCCCAAGGAGCTCTGAACTCATGAGCCGGCTCCCGTGCACGTCAACTCACCAAGGACCTTGGTGCCTGTTCTCCTCGCGAGACACTCATGAAGGAACCTACGAGCGCGCATAAGTTCTAGCTATGTATTGCTTGCGGGTACGCCTATCTGTCAAAACGCAGGAAACAGGTCCAAGATACCTCGTCAGGGAACCAACACCCTCTCCAAGGCGAAAACACCTCGTCAGGGAACCAACACCCTCTCCAAGGCGAAAACACCTCGTCAGGGAACCAACACCCTCTCCAAGGAAAAACGCCTCGTGAAGCTAAGTCCAAACACTTGTTTGAATTTCCTCTCGCTGGTTTTTGCCCCTCGAGCCTCTTTTCTCTCTCCTATGCCTCATGGGCTGCTTGCACGTCAAAGGGGGGCCCCAAGCATCGCGCTTCGAGGAGCTCTTACCTCTTGAGGCCTCACGCACCCCCCGGCCTTGTGGAGCCCTGACTCTCGCATACCGAAGCGGCGGTGGTGTAGCGCTAAGAGAGGGTCCTAAGACGTAGAGCGAAAAAGATATGAGGGAAGAAGACAAAAGCCTCACGAGGGATATTCACCAAGCAAACACAGCTTAAAGCAAGTCTTTACAAAAGCTAATTACAAATAAATGCTAAGTTAATCCGTGCCTTTGCACGTTCAGACACAGGAGAACTCAGGCTGCCGCGCCTCCTGAGGTGCCCGCTCCGTCCACGACAGCCTCCGTCTCCTCCTCCAGGGCATCCTCCTCGTCATCGCCTTTGATCACGACTTGTCGCTGATGTTGACCGGCGGCGCCATCACAGCCTCGAGGTCAAGCGAGGGCTGGAGCCTCACGAGGTTGCTGAAGATGCGGCTGGTGGCGATGACGAGGAGATCGCGGCTCTCCTCCACGACGCGCTCGTCGAAGCCCTTCGCGGTCTCTTCAAGCTTTCCGAGGAATTGCTCGAAGAAGAATGAGTACGTGGCTTCATCGTCGATCTCTACAGAGAAGGAGGGGACATCGATCCTCAGATCATCCCCGACTGCGCGCGCGCGGCTCACCAAGCTTTGGAGAATGCGCTGGCGCTGGCGTGACATGGACTGGCCAATCTGGCGCTGGTCCCGTGCCCGCTCCGCGAGGTCCGCGGCCGGCCCCACCTGCTGTCGGAGCTCGTCCAGGTCTCTCTCCAGGGTGGCGGCGTTCCCCTCTGCGCGAGCCTGGGCCTCCCTGGCGTTCTCGAGGCAGGAGGTTATCCGCTTCTCCTCCTGCTCGAGCTCCTTGATGCGGTCCTGGAGCTCCTTGCGCTTGGACTTGAAGCGGTCCTCCTGCTTCGTGACCTTCTCCTCATAATCTTTGGAGAGGCCTTCGCGGACAAGTTTGACCTTGAGGTCGGCCTCATCCTGGATTCTTTTCCGCTTCACCTCGAAATCGGCATTGGCCTTTTCATGGCGCTCCGCATAGGTGGCCTCATTCATGGACACCAGGCCCTCGCGCTCTTGCAGCTGCCCCTCGCGGGTGGCCTGGGCCTCCTCGAGCAGCTGGGCCTGCTCCTCGCGTTGGCGCAGCTCCTTCTCGCGGAGGGAGAGCTCTCCCTCGCGTCGCGCCAGCTCTGCCTCGCGCGGCGCCAGCTGCCCCTCACGAGCATCCAGCAGCTCGCGGAGCTCCTTCAAGCTGGCCCTCGCGACCTCGGAGTCAGCGGCGAATTTCTGCTCCGCGGCCGCTAGCTCATCGTGCTTGGAGGCGGTCTCCACCTCGAGCGCTTCCCTGGCGGCGTCCAGCTGGTCCATCACCTCCTCCGCCTCCCGCTTGACGCTGTCGCGGGTCTCCTTGGCGAAGCGAAGGGCCTCTTGGCACTCCGCCCGCCGCGTCCTGCCGGCGGCACAACTCCACCCTCTCGTGGAGGAGGGCCCAGGCCTCGCCAAGCCTTGTCCTTTCCTCCGCTAGGGCGTGCTCTTCTTCAGTGAGCTGCTCCTCCAGCTCGTCGAGCGTCCGCCGCGCCTGGTTGAGGACGACTCGGCGACGAATTGCTTGGCGCGGCGGCTCCTTGAGCACCAAGGTTCCCGCACCACTGCTGGGTGCAGAGGCCTCGACCCTTGTCGAGGCGCCCGAGGCCTCCTGCCTTGGGCTCACGGCCGCCTCTGGTGCGGCCCGGGGCTCGTGGGGGCGCCTCCCTCGGCACCCGCTTCGGGTGCCCTCTGGGGGCTGGGCGTCCTCTCGCGCCCAGCTCCGGCGCCTGTGGGCTCCAGAGGTGCCTCTGCCTCCTGCTCCTCAGGGGCGTTCCCTGCCCCTTCCGTGACGGCCGCGTCCGCCACGGCCTCGGGCGCATCAGCCCCTCTCGAGGGAGCCTCCTCCTCCTCTGGAGGCGGCTCCATGACGATCTCCTCGTCCAATCTCTCCTCCTCCGTCTCGTGCTGGACGGGAGGAGTGACCGCCCTAGTTGGTGACGGCGGCGCCACCTCTTCGGTCACCTCCTCTGCGCGGTGCTCCACCGCGGGAGGAGTCGCCGCCCGAGCCGACGACGGCGCCGCCTCTTCAGCCGCCCCCTCCGCGCGTTGCTCCACCACGGGAGGAGTCGCCGCCCGAGGCGGCGACGGCGCCACCACTTCAACCACCTCCTCCGCGCGGTGCTCACCCGCGGGAGGGACAGCCACCTGCCGCGGCTCGTCAGCCGCAGGCGTCTCCGTGACGACGCTGGTGGCCTCTCCAAGCTTGCGGAGCCGCCGCCTCTTTGGCTCCGCAGGTTGCCTGAAAGGAAGACAAGTTGAAGATCCTTCAAGGGTTTTTCCAGAAGCAAAATGATAAAAGAAAAGAAGGGTCAAGGCTTACTCGTCAGCCATCACCCACACCCTCTTCTTCGCCTTGGGCGGTTGGGTGTTGCTTGCTCCGGCCTCCTCTTGAGGCGCCCTTGCCTCCTCGCGAGGAGCGCTCCTCGCGGTCGCGGCCCTCCTGTCGTGGATGGCCTTGGAGCGGGGCTCGCAGCGTCCTCCCCCGCCGCCGCTCGTCTCCTCCTCCTCCTCGACGCGTCGGGAGCGGGCGACGCGGAAGGCATCCTCCTCATCGCTGGAGGAGAGCACCTGGAGGTCCACCTCGGCGGGAGCGCTCCTTGAGGAACCGGCGGAGCCTCTCGAGGGGTTGGCGCCTCTCGACGCCTCGTCCTCGCCAACGGGGTCGGTGCCCCTAGAGGCCTCGTCCTCGCGAAGGGGTCCTCGCCTCTCGAGGCCTCTTCCTCGGCAGACTCTTCGGCCTCCTCCGGCTCCGGAGACTCGTCCATGTACTCCGACTCCGCCGCCCACGGGTTGGGCGAGGTCCGCGGTGTCCTGCGGGCACAATTCCCCACTCGTCGAACACGGGCATGCACTGGCGTTGCTCCTCGATGCTCTCCTCGGCAAAGCTGAGAAGTGGCCGGGCCTCCTCGTTAGCGGGAGACGGGATCTCCGTCGTCACGAAGAGGACCCCCATGACCTGGCGCAGCACCTCAGGCGTGAAGCCGTCCGCGCTCAACCGCATCGCATCCCCCCTGCCTGTGTACCGCCACACCGGCTCGGAGTGCCACTGGAGAGGAGCGATCCGGCGCCTCGTGAAGTCTCTTGCCACCATCTGGCCGGTGNGTGCCCCGCGGGCACAATTCCCCACTCGTCGAACACAGGCATGCACCTGCATTGCTCCTCGATGCTCTCTTCAGCAAAGCTGATGAGTGGCTTGGCCTCGTCGTTGGTAGGAGACGGGATCTCCGCCGTCGCGAAGAGGACCCCCATGACCTGGCGTAGCACCTCAGGTGAAAAGTTGTCCGAGCACAGGCGCATCGTGTCCTCCTTGCCTATGTACCGCCACACCGGCTCGGAGTGCCACTGGAGAGGAGCGATCCGGCGCCTCGTGAAGTCTCTTGCCACCATCTGGCCATTGACCCCTGCCTCGCGGATGCGCCGGATGCACTCGTACACCGCGTCGAGCCTCGAGCCCCTGAAGTCTGCGCTCGCCCAGCGCGCCCACTTCCTCGGGGGCGCCTGGGGCACCTCTAGGAGAGGGTTTGTCTTCTTGGCGTCGACGAAGAGCCACTTCTTGCGGAAGTCCTCCACCTTCTTCGTCACCTTGGTGATGGCGTTCTCACCGCACCAGGCGATGGGAATGTAGTTCTCACTCCTGGCGGCGGCGATGCGGAAGGAGACGCAGCCGAGCCGCTCATTGGAGGCAGTGCTCCGGAGGGAGTAGAAGCTTCGGAAGAGCGCCGCCGAGGGACGGATGCCAATGTAGGCCTCGCAGAGGTGGGCGAAGATGGCAAGGATAAGGATGGAGTTGGGGTGAAGATGAAGCAGTTGGATTTGGTACACCTCCAGAATCGCCAAGAGGAAATCGGAAAAGGGAGGAACAAGACCGGCGTAGAGAGTATGGAGGAAGATGGGGCAGAACCCCTCGGCGAGCCTGCTACCGGTCGGCCTCATCTCGGTGGCGCCGTGCTCATTGGTGCTCGCCGCCACCAGGTGGCGCACCTTTGCTATCGCCGCCGCGGTGACGCGGGTCTACGGCAGCGCCTCCTCGAGGGCAGCACCGCACTCCGCCGCCGCAGACGTGCCGGTCCGCATCGCGGATTTGCCCTTCGGGTCGATGTTCACTTTCTTGGGCGCCATTGGTCGCCGGAGAAGGAGATTTGAAGCCGGAGCGCTCTGGAGAGATTGGAGGCGTTGGAAGAAGTGTGCGGAGGAGTTATGGGAGAAGTGAAGGGTGCAGTCTACGCGCCCAGGCTTTATTGACCGGCCTGCCAGGGCCACAAGATTCTTCAGAAGATTTCGCTAAGGACCAGGCTCTCCAAGCCTGGCGAGCCTCGCGAGGGACCTCTCCTCCTCGCCAAGGGTTTTTCCCTCGGCGAGGAACCTCTCCTCTAGAGGGCCTCACGGATGCTACCTACGATTCTGCTAAGGACCAAGCGGAAGGCCTCGCCGAGGGTTTCCTCCCTCGGCGAGGGTTCTTTTCTCGCGAAGCCAGCTCTGCCTCCGCGGCAGAGCGCACATGGGCTCTGCGCCCATGTGCAGAGTGACGCGCGCGCCTGCGCGCGGTGACGACGACGCCGCAGTTGCCGTTTCCATGTATAAAGCGGTCAACAAAGCAGCACCAAGCAAAGCGGACAACAAGTATTGCCACTTTGGTGATAAGGGAACCGTCTGCAGCTACGCTCCAAGGGCGACGTCACCGTGGGTCACATCCCACCTCAGCAAGCGCCAGCCCACCGTCCGGCTGGCCAGTGGCTTTTCCAGCTTTGGTGACGCTGCCCCCTGCCGTGGACCGCGTCCATGGACCTTATCTTTATGGTAGACTCTACCTTTATTGTGCACCGTGCCTCCTCCTTCGCCGCCATGTGGTAGCCCTTCCCACCCAAATGTTTGGGGGGAAGAGGCCCGAGACGCCTATAAAAGGAGTAGGAGCACGTTCGGGCAAAGGGTTCAGACTCTGGTTGGTTCAAGGGTTCGCAAGCCCAAACCCTAGATCTGAGGTTAGCAGTAGCCATTGTTAGCCACCCAGAGCTCGCCAAGCTCGCCCTGTACTAAAACCTTTCCAAGCAAGTGCAATACAATCAGAAGCAGGACGTAGGGGTTTTACCTCACCTAGAGGGCCCTGAACCTGGGTAAGACCGTGCGTTCCTCTCTGCAGTGCTTCCCCGCAGCGATCCAAGCTAGCACCATCGCCGAGGCACATTGAGGGTTGTTTGATTCCGTGTTCAGCCCCTTACTCGATCCTTCGTGAGACACACCCAGTTCCTGGGACAGTTCTCCGACAATCCCCCAAGCTAAGAAGGTCAACATTGCTAGTGGGAGTGCCACAAGGGGCAAAACCACTAGTGATGACTTTGCGGGAAAGACTAACCCACACTACATTATATTTGTTGATTATTCTGAGGATGTCTATGATAAGTTTGTTGGTCCTAGAAATATGCCTATTGCTCGTTCTATTTGGGTTCCTAAGACCCTTGTTGCTAACAAAAGAGGATCCTTTGAGAAATGGGGACCTAAATCAAAGCAGTGATTTCTTGTAGGACTATGCTTCCGGTGGGTCAAAATGGGTGCTTGATAGTGGTTGCACAAAACATATGACCGGAAGCATGGAATTAATGATGGATTTGAGACCAAATCTAAATGAAGCAACCGTCACTTATGGAGATCGATCAAAATCTGAGGTATTGGGCTTTGGCAAGGTGGTAATCGCTAGGGATATCACCCTAGTGAATGTCATGCTTGTCAAAGACCTTGGTTTTAATTTACTTTCCGTTCATGCACTTAATAAGATGGGTTTCGCCGTCTTCTTTGATATTGATGTTGTGGTACTCTTGTGGAGCAAGACTCTAAAGGTCGCTTTCGTTGGGTACGTCGAGGATGATTTGTTTGTGGTTGACTTCTCGGGGAAAACCACTTCAAATTCGATGTGCCTATTCGGAAAGGCCAACAAGGGTTGGTTGTGGCATCGCCGCCTAGCCCATGTCAACATGAGAACTTTGCAAAGTCTCCACAAGGGTGGCAACATTCTCGAACTAAAAGAAGATATCTCTTTTTCCAAAGATCGTGTTTGTAGGGCTTGTGTTGAAGGCAACATGCATGATTCTCCTCACCCTTCCAAGACTATTATTTCATCCAAGAGGATCTTGGAGCTCCTCCATGTGGATCTTTTTGGTGCCGTTCCCGAAGCAAGTCTAGGTGGGAAGAAGTATTGCTTGGTGATTGTTGATGACTATTCAAGATTCACTTGGGTTTATTTCTTCAAGTCGAAGAGTGAGACCCAACAAACCTTCATCGACTTCTCCATTGAAATGCAACGTCAACACAATGTCCCCATATTGGCAATTAGAAGTGATAATGGCTCCGAGTTCAAGAACTACACCCTCAATGAGTTTCTTAGTGAAGAGGGCATTCATCATCAATATTCCGCAACCTATACCCCTCAACAAAATGGTGTAGCCGAGAGGAAGAACCGGACTCTTATGGATATAGCAAGGTCCATGTTAGCGGAGTTTAAGACTCCGTTGAGTTTTTGGGCACAGGCTATATCAACGGCATGTCACTCATCCAACCGGCTCTACTTCCGCAAAGGGTTGAGCAAGACCCTGTAACGCCCCGACCCAAGAATTATACAAAGAGGCTATGTAACCCTCAGGCTATGCTACAGAATCGAAGGGCATGGGATTACCGCTCCCACGCAACCCCTCGATCGTGCCATTGACACTGGCATAGCTATCAATGTATAAAACAGAGATCAAGACTTGTGGAACAACTGGCACATTGCAGACTCTACGACACAAAGCATATAGCAACTCATATAACGAGAAGAATACAAATATTACATACAAAAGGGGTCACAGACCCAACAGTTCATCAAGCGGAAGCGAAGTAGCGTTGTCTATTACAACAAGATCCAAATATATGGCCTAAGAGGCCTACACATAAAGCATAACCCAAGACAGCTCGTTCCACGGTCCCAAGCTGCCACCTGGGAACCCCGAACTACTCGTCGACGTCCACGAAGAACCCACCTGTGTGCTCGGTGTCGTCCTCCTCTGAAATACAAATATAAAGGCAGCAAAGAGAGACTGAGTACGACGTACTCGCAAGTTTAGTAGGGCGATATAGGCCCAATGCTGACGGAGGCTCTAAAGTTGTATATGTAGCTAATTTGCATAAATCTAGATTTTCTTTTCAAAAGAATTAAAAGACCCATGGCATCGACTACTCAGATTATTTTCTGAAAAAGGGATAAGAGAGTAACTTTCCTTCGGTTCTCATCGAACCAAATAGTACCAGGAATCACACTCATCACCACAAGGCACTTCCCCGAATCACCCTCGAGGAAATGAACCTTTTGTCATACGTTGTAATTGCAACCTCTAGCAGCCAAGTTTTAATTTGGTTAAAGTTGTTTATGATCCCGTAAATCCATTCCCAAGGCGTTCATAACCGCGGACATGGCTTTTCGAAAAGATTAACCCCGCAGGGGTGTACTAATTTACCCATTAGTACCGTCCGGCTCACCTGATTGGCCCTCTTCCGGGGAAGGCCGGCGAGTGGGCGCGGTTAAACCTTTACGTCGCGTGAGACTATCCAAGAGTCATCTGTGGCGACAGGGCAAGTTTACCCAGCCTATTTCAGCCCCTGCCCCATCGCCACGTCCTAAACACAAATCCTCCGCAACATTTTCTCTTCCACTCACACGCAAATGGAAATTCGAACTAGAGGACCCTTGGATACGCCAACACAAGTTATTCAGTTAGTAAGGTGCCCATACACCCACCAATGGCAGCACGCTCAAACCTTGAGTCCAAAGACAGGAACTCGCACCTAGGGGCAAGAGTGAGGCAAAACACCATCCCCGATGGCAACTCACCCAAGCCTTTTTAAGCAAATTAATTAAGTACCAACAACAACCACCATGTCCGAACATTCCATCAACATCATCATTAAGGAATTTAATCAACGAACATAAATAGAAACATTACTAAGCATGGCTAAGCATAGCTAAGCATATAAGCTACAACAATTATATCTTTGTCTCCGGCCAACACATCAACCCTAGGGTTCATAGGAGGGGAAGCATGTGATGGTTCGGCGAAAAACATGCAATCATAGGATATTCTAATATTGACCAAATAGACATTGGAACCGAATGCAATATTATGGTGGATAAAATAAGTTTATAAAACATTAGGATGCTAGATGCCAAGAAGTTTAGGTTATCTCTTGCCTTGCTGCCGGGGCGTGTAGTACGGCTCGTCGGTGTAGGTAGAGGGACCCTCGACTCCGGAATCTATCGATACCCAAAAATAATACAAAGGAACACATAAATCACACGAACACAAGGTGCAATGCTCAATCACATGATGACATGTCAAATTGATGCAAAGATACCATATAAATTACATAGCAAATTGAATGGAGAGCCGAATAATTAGTGCAATTATTTGGAATCAACCCCATATTTATCTTAGTGACCACCCTATTCATAAATTATTACATTATTAGAGAAGTGACTCAAATATGCATGGACATGACATGAACGGATAGGGTTTGTCCTTCTGATCATTTTGGTACCTTATTTGTAATTTTCTGAGTACTGAAGAATAAATAGCGATTTAAATAATTATTTGAATTTAATTCGTTTAATCAATTAAAGGATAACATCAAAGTAAAATTTGTTGTTATGATGTGAAACTAGTATGATTAGATAGCAATTGAGTTGCTGATCATTTTGATATTTTATTCACCATTTTTTGTTAATTATTTAACAAGTTATGATTTTTCCCAATTTGGTATTATTTGTACCATTTTAGGATTTCATAATTAAAGGCAAAATTATTTTCCCAATTGAGCATGGAAATGTTACTAACAAGTAGATATTGTTTTTCTGAACAATTTGATATTTTATTTGTTAAATTTGAAGCAATATTTAAATAGTTAGCAATTATTTGAATTTAGCTAATTAACAGATTTTGCTGTTTGGGCCGGCCCACAGGTCGGCCCAGGCCGGTTCCCAGGCCGGGATGGTGCCTGAGACGGTCGGCCTCAGAGCCGGCCCAGACCGGGGCGGTGCCTGAGGCTACCGGCCTCTTGGCCGGCCCAGGCTGGCGTGCAGGCCGGGGACCAGCCCGAGGGGTCCGGCCCTCTGGCCGGCCCAGGCCGAGAGCGAGGCCGGGCACTGGCCCAAGCCGGCCGGCCTCGTGGCCGGTCTGGCCTGGGGCCAGGCCGGGCGCGCGTGCACGGTGACGCCGGCGAGCAACGACGACCAAACGGCAGCGAGGAGAGGGAGCGGGGAAACGCGCGAAAGGGAGGCCAGCTTACCCGGAAGCACGCGTGCGTGGTGGTGCGGCGAGGGGCTGGTCGGTGGCGACGGATTTGGGCCGGCGAAGCTCGGCCGAGGCGGGGAAGATGTCGCGGACGCGGACGTCGGCTACAGGCCTCCCCGGTTCGATTCTTCCGGCGGGGAGGGAGAAGGAGACGCGGCGGAGGAGCAGGTGCCCGTCGATCTGCACGAGGCGGCCCCAATCGTCGGCGGCAAGCTCGGCAAGCACGGCGGGGACGGCGGGAGCTCGGACGGGAGAGAGAAAGTGGCGAGGGAGCGGGCAATTGGGGAACGGGGTGAGGAGCAGGTGGGGGTCCTCGTCGACCACTGTAGACAGGAAAAGAAAATTTTCCAGGGAACCCCCTGGCAACAATTTTTATAAATTGCAAAAAGGTCCTGAGGCAGTTTAGTGGATTTTATTTAGGACCTAAACCATTTTTATCAATTTCACAAAAAAATCTTGTGGGCTCCACTTAACCTTTAGGTGCTCCACAAAAATTGGTGAGGCAAAATAAAATGTTTTGGCCAACCTTTGTTCACAGTTTTTAAATATAGTTATTTTTGACAATTTCCAACTTGTATTTATTTGAAATACTTAGACATTTCCAAAAATACTGAAAATATTCATGGAGGCTCTAACATTAACATTGAAGCTCCCCATGATTTTAGTTTGAATTTTTGGAATGTTTAATTTGGTTTCAAAACTAGAAATTGAATTAAGCCAATTTGAATTATCAAATTTATTTCCTTGCTTAATAAGGAACTAGCATGATGACCCGCGCATTTGCGCGGCTAGTTTTCTCTCAAAAGAGTTACGTATGTTTATTTGATAAATATTGGATTTGTGCGTTTGCATGTTACGATATTTATTGAGCGTTATTTTGACCACAAACTTGATTGAAAATATATAAGTAATACACCACCAAAAATATATAGTTTTATTTATATTTAAAACAATTTTTATAGTGGTATAATTTTGTGACATAAATCTCATATTTTGTTAGCTAAATTGATGGTCAAAGCTTTTGTTCAAAACGTGCAGGGCATTATGGTCAAATTTTTTTTCAATATTGAATGAGTATTACATGTAAAGTAGTGCCGAATATTTTGGTCCACATAGTGATGTCAATGGACAAATATTGTTAGGATACAGTTATCGACTATGGTCCAATATTGTATAAGTAATCTTATGATCAATGCTCATAAAATAACATGTAATGTATTTTTGGATGATTCAACATTAGAGTGTTTGCTTGCTTTTTCAGGTTCTTTCATTCACTTATTAAGTCCCTCATTGTAAAATACATGATACTATAGATATGACAGAAACACTCGAATATGCAATTTGACCATTACTAATTTTGCGATTAAAATGTTCCTAAAAATAAAGGAAAGTGAAAATTGGAAAAAACAAATTCAACAAAAAATTATACTGTTTTCTTTTTTCTTATTAATTTTTCAACTGGTTTAAATGTGTAAGCACAAGTTAGAGAAGTTTGACTCCAATCATTTTTCACTCTCTCCTATTTTTCATGAAGCGATATTACTTTAAACAGTCTCCATGTTACCCCCATTGACACTTAAATCTAATCTATTTATTACACTCTCATTCACATATATTTTTTCTATCATTTAGAACAATTAGGCCGCTTACATGGCTTATTTCTGGCATCTTAACAATCATCTCTTTTATTATGTATCTTCACCCATATAATCTTTTCCAATCCAGTGACACCCCTAAATTTTGTAACATCACTTCATCGATGCTTGGAGTCTCATCAAACATTGTGTGTGCATGCATAACCTTCAAAAACCACTCAGATCTAGGCACCTAAACAATAATCCTGCACCACAAAAAAGTAGGCCTTGGTGTCTAGCTGAATGTATAAAATGTATAATACAGTACTGTTATTGCCATCTTGTTGCTACTCCTTGTGTGTAACTGGATATACACAATTGCTCCCTTAATAGCCGGAGTTTTGTCTAGGTATTTTACTTCAAACACCAAGCCCCAAAAATATGTATAGAAGATCTGATACAATCCACAATCAGTTAACAATAGTAACGCCCAGTATCAACACCTTCTGTGGAGGATGAAGTCAACGACCCACAGTGCAAAAGGCCACAGCGAGAATAATGCCTAGAATTAAAAGGCCGAGTTATCAAAGCCTCCTCGCAAAAGAAAAAGGCGGGCAAGCTCGAATTTTGAAGTTAGCCATGGTTGGTCCAGCTCTTAGTTCAGAGGATTTCATTAAGGAGACGGCGCGTCGAGGTGGGAGCTATCTTCCTACTTGCATCAGGCAGATCAAGACCCTCGCCGTCGTCGCCGGATGGGTGTGTGTCAGTGCGGAAGATGTTGTTGCCTCTGGTAGTATCTAATAAGCTGTTCGGATGTGTGCATCAGGCAAAGTCCGAATTCCATCAATCGATCCATCTTGGATGTCTACATGGTGTATGAATGAGGCAGTATTAAAACCTGACGAAGTTAATGTGTATGCATGGTGAGGAGAGTCGACTGGCTGAGTGCACCGGCATGCCAGCTTGAGCTCTTGAGGACATGCTAAGGATCGGAATACACCAGCGGGCGGTGGCAGCCACGCTTTGTTGCACGTAACACATCTAAATAACTATGTTTCTCGGTCAGATTTATCAAAAGACCTTGTCCTATCTAGATCTTGTCTAAATACATCCATTTAGAAGTCATCTACTCCCTCCGTTCCATAATATAAGATGTTTTAGGCTTTTTTCACATTTGTATTTGTACCACATGTATCTAGACATGTTTTACTGTATGTGTTCACCCACTTTCCATTCTTTTAGTCCGAATCTAGACAACATGTGAAACATCTAAAACATCTTATATTGTGGAACGGAGGGAGTAGTAGATAAAACAAATTATTATTCTTGTACCTAGCCATGTAGGTTTAGACGTGACAATTTTTTGCTCAACACCTATCTTCTTCCATCACGTTCTCTCGGTTAGATTTGCCAAAATAAAAACAATGCGATGGGTAGTGTCCTGGTCCAACACATATGGTATTTGACCTTGTGTCCTACACATTTTTGGTTGCACGTAACACATCTGGTTAACTTTTTTTTTCCTACACATTATGCTTGTACGTGGCTGTGTATGATGTTGTATGTTCGGAAAAGGTTGCATCGTGACAACTTTTTGCGTAACACGTGTTGACATTAAATCTCAGCCATTAAAATTAAGATCAATGAAGCATATATTTTTAGCCTATGTGGGTGAACATGGTAGCTTTATTTTCTATTGTTTTAAGTATATAATAGATTGCTTCATCAAATGAATTTAACATGCACACTTGGAACTTCCTGAACAATTTGGGAGTTCAAGTTTATTGGTTTGCTAAGTTGAGCAAATTCATTTGGTGGAGGGTTGTGGAAGGTTTGCTTTCCCATTTCAATTTTCTTCCAAGTGAGTGTTAGAAATAGCAATTACATATGGATGCCATGATGCAAACATGATAAGGAAAAAGTGGAAAAAATATTCGTATTTTTCATTACAAAGTTGGGGCTGATACAATTCTACCCCCCTTACAGGAATCTCGTCCCGAGATTCTAGTCTTGAGTGAAGAAGGCGGGGTATTCCTGGCGAAGGCTAGTTTCTCGCTCCCATGTGGCTTCTTCCTCGGAATGGTTAGACCATTGGATTTTGAGGAACTTGATGGTCGTGTTGCGGGTTTTCCTCTCCGCTTCATCCAAGATGCGGATAGGATGCTCGCGGTAGGTCAAATCCTCCTGGATGTCCAACACCTCATGATCAACCCCACGGATTGGATCCTTGAAGCAACGACGGAGTTGGGAGACATGGAACACATCGTGCACATCCGGGAAGTTGGAGGGCAACTCAAGTTGATAGGAGAGATCTCCTCGCTTGGCTATGACGGTGAAAGGGCCAACGTAGCGAGGTGCCAATTTGCCCTTGATTCCGAAGCGACGAACGCCTCGGAGGGGAGAGACTCGAAGATAGGCCTTGTCACTAATTTCATAGTGGACCTCTTGATGGTGCTTGTCATAGTAGCTTTTCTGCTGGGATTGCGCAGCCTTGAGATTATCCCGAATGACACGGACTTTCTCTTCAGCCTCATTGATCACATCAGGACAGAAGAGTGGCCTCTCTCCAGTTTCAGACCAATTCAGAGGAGTCCGGCATTTTCTCCCATAAAGAACCTCAAAGGGAGCCATTTGCAAACTGGCTTGGTAGCTATTGTTGTAGGAGAACTCGGCGAGGGGTAGATATTTTTCCCAACCCTTACCGAAGGAGATGACACATGCCCAAAGCATGTACTCAAGAATTTGGTTCACCATTTCAGTTTGACCGTCAGTTTGAGGATGATAAGCTGTGCTGAAGTTGAGACGGATTCCCATAGCATTTTGGAAAGCCTGCCAGAATCTGGATACGAATAGGCTCCCACGGTCTGAGATGATCCTCAGTGGAACACCGTGGAGAGGAACAATGCGGGCAACATACAACTCGGCCAATTGCTTTGCATTTATGTCCTCGCGAACCGGAAGGAAATGGGCTACCTTGGATAGGCAGTCGATGACGACCCATATGGCATTATTGCCCTTTTGTGATCTTGGGAAGCCGGTGATGAAATCCATACCCACTTCATCCCATTTCCACTCGGGAATGGCTATGGGGCGAAGGGTACCAGCTGGCCTTTGATGTTCAGCCTTCACTCGGCGACAGACGTCGCATTCAGCAACATACTCGGTGATCTCGCGCTTCATGCAAGACCACCAGAACTGCCGGTGAAGATCTTGATACATTTTAGTGCTACCCGGATGAATAGAGATGGGTGACTCGTGAGCTTCTGAGAGGATCAACTCTTTTGTGTTCCCACTTTTGGGCACCACTAGGCGGTCACCGAAATAGACAACACCATTGTCATCAACCGAGAAACAATTGGCCTTCCCATTAGCTATCTTCTCTTTGATCTCGAGGATTTCAGCATCATTTTGCTGGGCGGCCTTGATATCATCCTCGAGAGTGGATTTGATCTCGAGGTTAGCTAGATATCCGGAGGGAACAATCTCCAGATTTAACCGAGCAAATTCCTCGTGGAGAACCGGTTGTGCCTTTTCAACCATCACGGTGTTGCAATAGGCCTTGCGACTCAAAGCATCGGCCACGACATTGGCCTTGCCGGGCTGGTAGTTGAGGGTCACATCGTAGTCTTTGATTAATTCTAACCATCTTCTCTGCCTCAAGTTCAGATCCAGTTGGGTGAAGAGATATTTTAGACTTTGATGGTCGGAGTAGATCTCGCAACGGTTGCCCAATAGGTAGGGCCTCCATTGCTTCAGAGCATGAACCACGGCGGCAAGCTCTAAATCATGAGTTGGATAAATTTTTTCATGTGGCTTGAGTTGACGAGAGGCATAGGCGACCACATGGCCTTCTTACATCAAAACACAGCCCAAATCTTGGAGTGATGCATCACAATAGACGACAAAGTCCTTCTCGGTGTCAGGAAGGACAAGCACCGGGGTGGTAGTGAGCTTGACCTTGAGAGTTTGGAAGCTCTCTTCCGCTTTATCGGTCCATATGAACTGTTTGTTCTTCTTGAGGAGGTCGGTCAAAGCTTTGGCTATCTTGGAAAAGCCCTCAATGAATCGGCGGTAATAACCCGCCAATCCAAGGAAGATTCGGATATTTTTGACGGATTTGGGAGTTGGCCAATCCAGGATTGTCTGAATCTCCAGCAGCTGACACCACATGACCGAGAAAAATGAGCTCCTTTAGCCAAAACTCACACTTGGAGAACTTGGCATGGAGGCGGTGATCTCGAAGCTTGGTCAACACTAGTCGAAGATGCTCAGGATGCTCTTCTTCAGTTTTGGAATGGACAAGGATGTCATCGATGTAAATAATGACAAACTTTTCGAGGTACTCGTGGAAGATAGAATTCATCAGCCTCATGAATGTAGCCGGAGCATTGGTGAGGCCGAAGGACATGACGGTGTACTCATATAACCCATAGCGGGTAGTGAAAGCCGTCTTTGGAATATCCTCCTTTCGGATTTTTATCTGATGGTAGCCTGACCTCAGATCCATCTTGGAGAATACCGTTGCACCAGCTAGTTGATCGAATAGGTCAGTTATTCTGGGAATAGGGTACTTGTTCTTGATGGTCACCGCATTCAGAGGGCGGTAATCAACAACCAGCCGAGGAACATTGGTATCCCTCTTCTTGACAAAGATGACCGGGCAGCCCCAAGGTCAGCTACTCGGACGGATGAATTCTTTTTCTAGCAGCTCATCAAGTTGCTTCTTCAACTCAGTTAGCTCTTCCGTTGGCATACGGTAAGGCCTCTTGGAAATTGGGGCGGTTCCCGGAACCAGCTCAATCACAAACTCCACGCTACGATCAGGTGGCATGCCGGGCAACTCCTCCGGAAAAACATCGGGGAAATCACACACCACAGCAACTTCATGCATTTCAGGCAGTGAGGTTCCCTCCAGGAAACATAAGCTGATCTCCGGTGAGAGAGGAGTGGCAGCAGACGGAGTTGCGGACGAAGATGACCAATAACTCACCAGCCCGACGGTTGGGTGGACCACGGTGACAGACTTGGCAGCACAGTCCAGGTTGGCCTGATATTTGACTAGCCAATCCATCCCCAGAATTACATCTAGCCCATCTAACTTTAGTGCTATCAGCTGGAATAGAAAAGACCAATAGCCTATGGTGATCTAGACGTCCGGAGCAATCCATTTAGTGTGCCAGCTAGAGCCTGGGGTTTTGACCACTAGCGGGGAATCCATATTCACAAATGGTATTTGATGGTTGTGTGCAAACGCTATGGATATGAATGAATGCGATGCTCCAGCATCAAATAAGACTGAAGCTGGATAATCATTGATTCGAAGCATACCCATGAAAACTCCAGGGTCCTCTCCGGCTCCTTCAGCCGAGACGTGGTTCAGGCGGCCACGGCTGATGGTCATGGCCCTGGCGGCTGGGGTAGAGGGTGCTGGTGCAGGTGCTGTGGTAGCCGGTGCCTTCTGGGGGCACTCCCTGGAGTAGTGCCCCGGCTGGCCACAAGCGAAACAAGTGGGCCTCGGTGGTGGTGGAGGCAGTTGAGGGCGGAAGCCACTTCCAGCCGCACCCAAGGTCGAGGTAGCTGGGCAAGGCGGAGGTGGCCTGAACCCTGAAGGCCTTGGCGCGAAAGGTGCACGAGGCACGGCGCTGAAGGGCACAAAGACCCTGCGCTTCTTGCCCTCCGAAAAAGAGGAGCTCTGGTTGTCAGTGGGAGCTGGCCTTTTGGAGGCCTCCAACTCCTTCCTACCTTGCTCCATAGTGAGAGCTTGGTTGTAGAGCTCCTGGTAGGATTGGAACTTGAAGGGTAGGATCTCGTATCGGAGGCGAGGGGCGAGCCCCTTGCGGAAGAGGTATTGCTTGTCCTCATCATTCGTCATGTCCCGAGGGGCGTAACGGGAGAGGTGGAGAACTCCCGCCCATAGGCTTGGACGTCCATGCGTCCCTGAGGTCCATGATGGGCTTGGGGATATATGCCGCACGGAAGGCGGTGCGGAACTCCGCCCAAGTGAAGACATGGCCCGCGTCAAAAATTGACACGTGGCTCTCCCACCAAGAGCCAGCGGCTCCAGTCAGCAGGTAGGTGGCGAAGTTGACTTGTTCCGCCACCGGAACGTGTAGAGCAGCAAACTTGCGCTCAAGAGCCCGAAGCCAATCATCCGCATCAAGCGGCTCCTTAGCTTCAGAGAAGGTGGGAGGTTGGGACCGCAAGAACTCGGTAAGAGTGTTGCAGTCGTTGTTCCTCCTGGCCCCTTGTTGCACCAGCTGCTCGAGCAGACGCTCATTCCGCAGCCGGTTCTCCTCGATGGCCATCAAAACCTCCGCCATTGAGGGTGGCGGCGGTGCCTCAGGATTGCTATGTTCCCCACGACGGGTAGGAGCCATTCTGAAGATTTGGAACAATGACATAGTTAGTAATCAACTCCGAACAATTAGGATAGATCATTTGAGTCCTTCCAGATATAGAGAATTAAGATGGCAATAAAACCAAAAGCAGATTTAGGCAACCACGGGTGACATCACGTCATCGCGGCGATAGCAAACCGATGTAACTGACTAGAGACAAACAAACGACAGTAGAACCCAAACCCCGAGAACCTACACTCTGACACCAAGCTTAAAACAAATAGAGATAAGAGATCAGAGTAGAGCGAGTTGGATGAGGAGTAAAAAGAATCCTAAGAAGGTTTTTACAACTCATTTTTAGGTTATAAATAATTTTCAACTAGACTCGACATCGACCAATAGAAAGGGTTTCCTACAGGCAGTCCTGCTCTGATACCAACTTGTAATGCCCCAACCCCGGAATTATACAAAGAGGCTATGTAACCCTCAGGCTATGCTACACAATCGAAGGGCATGGGATTACCGCTCCCACGCAACCCCTCGATCGTGCCATTGACACTGGCATAGCTATCAATGTATAAAACAGAGATCAAGACTTGTGGAACAACTGGCACATTGCAGACTCTACGACACAAAGCATATAGCAACTCATATAACGAGAAGAATACAAATATTACATACAAAAGGGGTCACAGACCCAACAGTTCATCAAGCGGAAGCGAAGTAGCATTGTCTATTACAACAAGATCCAAATATAGGGCCTAAGAGGCCTACACATAAAGCATAACCCAAGCCAGCTTGTTCCACGGTCCCAAGCTGCCACCTGGGAACCCCAAACTACTCGTCGACGTCCAGGAAGAACCCACCTGTGTGCTCGGTGTCGTCCTCCTCTGAAATAAAAATATAAAGGCAGCAAAGAGAGACTGAGTACGACGTACTCGCAAGTTTAGTAGGGCGATATAGGCCCAATGCTGACGGAGGCTCTAAAGCTGTATATGTAGCTAATTTGCATAAAGCTAGATTTTCTTTTCAAAAGAATTAAAAGACCCATGGCATCGACTACTCAGATTATTTTCTGAAAAAGGGATAAGAGAGTAACTTTCTTTCGGTTCTCATCGAACCAAATAGTACCAAGAATCACACTCGTCACCACAAGGCACTTCCCCGAATCACCCTCGAGGAAATGAACCTTTTGTCATACGTTGTAATTGCAACCTCTAGCAGCCAAGTTTTAATTAGGTTAAAGTTGTTTATGATCCCGTAAATCCATTCCCAAGGCGTCAATAACCGGGGACACGGCTTTTTGAAAAGATTAACCCTGCAGGGGTGTACTAATTTACCCATTGGTACCGTCCGGCTCACCTGATTGGCCCTCTTTCGGGGAAGGCCGGCGAGTGGGCGCGGTTAAACCTTTACCTCGCATGAGACTATCCAAGAGTCATCTGTGGCGACAGGGCAAGTTTACCCAGCCTTTTTCAGCCCCTGCCCCCATCGCCACGTCCTAAACACAAATCCTCCGCAACATTTTCTCTTCCACTCACACGCAAATGGAAATTCGAACTAGAGGACCCTTGGATACGCCCGCACAAGTTATTCAGTTAGTAAGGTGCCCATACACCCACCAATGGCAGCACGCTCAAACCTTGAGTCCGAAGACAGGAACTCGCACCTAGGGGCAAGAGTGAGGCAAAACACCATCCCCTATGGCAACTCACCCAAGCCTTTTTAAGCAAATTAATTAAGTACCAACAACAACCACCATGTCCGAACATTCTATCAACATCATCATTAAGGAATTTAATCAACGGACATAAATAGAAACATGACTAAGCATGGCTAAGCATAGCTAAGCATATAAGCTACAACAATTATATCTTTGTCTCCGGCCAACACATCAACCCTAGGGTTCATAGGAGGGGAAGCATGTGATGGTTCGGCGAAAAACATGCAATCATAGGATATTCTAATATTGACCAAATAGACATTGGAACCGAATGCAATATTATGGTGGATAAAATAAGTTTATAAAACATTAGGATGCTAGATGCCAAGAAGGTTAGGTTATCTCTTGCCTTGCTGTCGGGGCGTGTAGTACGGCTCGTCGGGGTAGGTAGAGGGACCCTCGACTCCGGAATCTATCGATACCCAAAAATAATACAAAGGAACACATAAATCACACGAACACAAGGTGCAATGCTCAATCACATGATGACATGTCAAATTGATGCAAAGATACCATATAAATTACATAGCAAATTGAATGGAGAGCCAAATAATTAGTGCAATTATTTGGAATCAACCCCATAATTATCTTAGTGACCACCCTATTCATAAATTATTACATTATTAGAGAAGTGACTCAAATATGCATGGACATGACATGAATGGATAGGGTTTGTCCTTCCGATCATTTTGGTACCTTATTTGTAATTTTCTGAGTACCGAAGAATAAATAGCGATTTAAATAATTATTTGAATTTAATTCGTTTAATCAATTAAAGGATAACATCAAAGTAAAATTTGTTGTTATGATGTGAAACTAGCATGATTAGATAGCAATTGAGTTGCTGATCATTTTGATATTTTATTCACCATTTTTGGTTAATTATTTAACAATTTATGATTTTCCCAATTTGGTATTATTTGTACCATTTTAGGATTTCATAATTAAAGGCAAAATTATTTTCCCCAATTGAGCACGGAAATGTTACTAACAAGTAGATATTGTTTTTCTGAACAATTTGATATTTTATTTGTTAAATTTGAAGCAATATTTAAATAGTTAGCAATTATTTGAATTTAGCTAATTAACAGATTTTACTGTTTGGGCCGGCCCACAGGTCGGCCCAGGCCGGTTCCCAGGCCGGGATGGTGCCTGAGACGGCCGGCCTCAGAGCCGGCCCAGACCGGGGCCAGGCCGGGGCGGTGCATGAGGCTACCGGCCTCTTGGCCGGCCCAGGCTGGCTTGCAGGCCGGGGACCAGCCCGAGGGGTCCGGCCCTCTGGACGGCCCAGGCCGAGAGCGAGGCCGGGCACTGGCCCGAGCCGGCCGGCCTCGTGGCCGGTCAGGCCGGGCGCGCGTGCACGGTGACGCCGGCGAGCGACGGCGACCAAACGGCGGCGAGGAGAGGGTGAGAGGGAGCGGGGAAACTCGCGAAAGGGAGGCCAGCTTACCCGGAAGCACGCGTGCGTGGTGGTGCGGCGAGGGGCTGGTCGACGGCGACAGATTTGGGCCGGCGAAGCTCGGCCGAGGCGGGGAAGATGTCGCGGACGCGGACGTCGGCTACGGGCCTCCCCAGTTCGATTCTGCCGGCGGGGAGGGAGAAGGAGACGCGGCGGAGGAGCAGGTGCCCGTCGATCTGCACGGGGCGGCCCCAATCATCGGCGGCAAGCTCGACAAGCACGTTGGGGACGGCGGGAGCTCGGAGGGGAGAGAGAACGTGGCGAGGGAGCGGGCAATTGGGGAACGGGGTGAGGAGCAGGTGGGGGTCCTCGTCGTGGGCGTCTTGGCCACGGGGGACGAGTGGACGACGACCACGGGTGGGGGCATGGCGGCATGGCCGGTGGCATGGCGCCAGTGCCGTCGGCCACTGTGGAGAGGAAAAGAAAATTTTCCAGGGAACCCCCTGGCAACAATTTTATAAATTGCAAAAAGGTCCTGAGGCAGTTTAGTGGATTTTATTTAGGACCTAAACCATTTTTATAAATTTCACAAAAAAATCATGTGGGCTCCACTTAACCTTTAGGTGCTCCACAAAAATTGGTGAGGCAAAATAAAATGTTTTGGCCAACCTTTGTTCACAGTTTTTAAATATAGTCATTTTTGACAATTTCCAACTTGTATTTATTTGAAGCACTTAGACATTTCCAAAAATACTGAAAAATATTCATGGAGGCTCTAACATTAACATTGAAGCTCCCCATGATTTTAGTTTGAATTTTTGGAATGTTTAATTTGGTTTCAAAAATAGAAATTGAATTAAGCCAATTTGAATTATCAAATTTATTTCCTTGCTTAATAAGGAATTGCTTCATCAAATGAATTTAACATGCACACTTGGAACTTCCTGAACAATTTGGGAGTTCAAGTTTATTGGTTTGCTAAGTTGAGCAAATTCATTTGGTGGAGGGTTGTGGAAGGTTTGCTTTCCCATTTCAATTTGCTTCCAAGTGAGTGTTAGAAATAGCAATTACATATGGATGCCATGATGCAAACATGATAAGGAAAAAGTGGAAAAATTATTCCTATTTTTCATTACAAAGCTGGGGCTGTTACAGACCCCCTATGAGATCCTCACCGGCAACAAACCTAACATCTCCTACTTCCGTGTCTTCGGTTGTAATTGTTTCTATTTGATCAAAGGTTGTCGTTTAACTAAATTCGAAAATAAATCTCTAGAGGGTATTTTTGTTGGTTACGGTGCCGAATCCCACACTTATAGAATCTATGATAAAGCCTCATGGCGTATCATAGAATCTTGTAGTGTGGTGTTCGAGGAAAATGATGGCTCCCGAGTGGCGCAATTTCATGTTTCCGATGTAGATGATGAAATTCCTCAAGATGCCATAAGAAGAATGGGTGTGGGATTTTTCCACCCCGTTGAGGAACCCCTTGTGGTGGATCGAGAAGAACAATGCTCTACTCAAGTGGAGCCTTCATCTTCATCAGATTTACAAGCAACTGCTACTGGAGCCAATGATACACCTGATCAAAGACAAGCTCAAGACCCTCAACAATCGGTTCTGCCTCTTGTCGCCAGGCCGGAGTCTCCGGCCATCTTGACCGGAGAATCCGGTGGGCCGGAGATTCCAGTGCCCCAGGCCGGAGACTCCGGTCTACATCAAGCAGAAGGCAGTTCGGCTCAAGATCTTGGTCCTTCCACCTCTTCCAATAATGATGATATGCTGTCTGGGGATCAAGGACAGCTCACCAGTCAAGACGGGGACCCAAATGATCAAGATGATCAAGTGATACCTCCAAGATATAATGAGGATATCGAAGCCCATCGTCGAGCTAGAGTTGCAAGAACCATGGCACGTCGTGAACATTTCCTTGAGAAGGTGATTGGTGATGTGAGAGGCAAAGTGTCCACCCGGAGGCAATTGGCGAACTTTAGTGATCATCAAGCTCATATTGCCATGATAGAACCGAAGAAAGTGTCCGAAGCTCTTGAAGATCCGGATTGGTTGCAAGCCATGCATGAAGAACTCAACAGTTTTGAGCGCAATAAAGTTTGGAAGTTAGTTGAGAAGCCTAAGGAGTGCCGCAATGTTATCGGTACAAAATGGATTTTCAAGAATAAGCAAGATGAACATGGCATGGTTGTGAGGAACAAGGCTAGATTGGTGGCTCAAGGGTACTCTCAAGTTGAAGTCATTGATTTTGGAGAGACCTATGCTCCCGTGGCTCACCCTGAGTCCATCCGTATCCTTCTTGCTTATGCATCTCGTTATAACTTTAAATTGCAACAAATGGATGTTAAAAGTGCCTTTCTCAATGGACCTTTAAAGGAGTTGGTGTTCGTTAAGCAACCCCCGGGGTTCGAGGACCCCAACTTCCCTAACCACGTCTACAAGCTTGATAAGGCGCTCTGTGGACTTAAGCAAGCACCACGTGCGTGGTATGAGCACCTTAGAGAGTTATTGTTAGACCGTGGATTTGAAGTTGGGCAAATTGATCCCACTCTTTTTACTAAGAGTGTTAAAGGGGAGATTTTTGTATGCCAACTATATGTTGATGATATTATATTTGGCTCGTCTAACAAAGCTTTTAATGATGAATTTTCAAAGCTTATGACCGATAGGTTTGAGATGTCTATGATGGGTGAGTTGAAGTTCTTCCTTGGATTTGAGATCAAGCAATTGAGAGGAGGGACTTTCATTAGCCAAGCAAAGTATATTCAAGACATGCTCAAGAGGTTCAATATGGTGGATGCTAAGGAGAAGAAGACTCCTATGGATACCAAATGCCATCTACAACTTAACCCAAAGGGTATAGATGTGGATCAAAAGCTCTACCGCTCCATGATTGGTTCGTTGCTTTACCTTTGTGCATCTAGACCCGATATTTTGTTGAGTGTAGGTGTGTGTGCAAGGTATCAAGCGGCTCCTAAGGAAAGCCACATGTTGGCGGTCAAAAGAATCCTACGATATTTGGTTCATACCCCAAGGTTTGGTTTGTGGTACCCAAGGGATTCATCTTTCACTCTTCGTGGGTTCACGGATTCGGATTGGGTCGGTGATCAAGTTGATAGTAAATCAACTTCCGGGGCTTGCCAATTTCTTGGTAGGTCCTTGGTGAGTTGGTCTTCTAAGAAGCAAAATCGTATTTCACTCTCCACCGCCGAAGCCGAGTATGTGGCCGCCGCTAGTGCATGCACTCAATTGTTACGGATGAGGCAAACTTTAAAGGAATACGGTGTCAATTGTGACAAAGTGCCTCTTTTGTGTGACAATGAGAGTGCTATCAAGATCGCCTACAACCCGGTGCAACACTCAAGAACCAAGCATATTGAGATTCGCCATCATTTCATTCGAGATCATGTTGCCCGTGGAGACATTGAGCTAGCTTATGTGCCAACCAAAGACCAACTTGTGTAACAGCCCCAGCTTTGTACTGAAAAATACGAAGAATTTTTCCACTTTTGGCATTCTTGTTGCATCATGGCATGCATATTAAATTTGCTACTTCTAACCATCCATATATGCAAGCAATTAAAATGGGGAAGCAAACTTCCCAAACATCCAAACCAATGCAATTGCTTAACTTGGCAAATAAATCATTCTTGGACTTCCAAATTGTTTAGGGAGTTCCAAGTTTACATTTTATAACCAACTCTCAAATTCCAAATATTGCCAAATAAGAAATGAAATTGAGAATTCAAAATTGGCTCGGTTCTATTTCTATTTTTGCGACCAAGTGAGCTTTCCAAAAATTCAAAATAAAATCATGGGGAGCTTCAATATTATACAGGGAGCCTCCATGAATAATTTCATTATTTTTGGAAATGCTTAAGTGCTCCAAATAAATACAATTTGGAAATTATTAAAAATTGCCTTATTTAAGCCCTATGAACAAATGTGGTGCAGAACATTTTATTTTGGGGCACCAATTTTTGTGGAGCTCCTACATGTCATGGGGAGGCCCCCTGAATTTTTGCAGAATTTATAAAACTGTTTAAGTGCCTCTTTTAAAATCACCAAACTCCTGCTGGACCTTTTTGCAATTAATAAAATTGGAGCCAGGGGGTTATCGCAAAATCCTTTCTTTCTTCCTCACTGTGCCGGGAACGGCACTGGCGCCATGCCGCCAGCGCCTGCCCGCGCCCATGCCGCTGCCCCCACCCGTGGACGCCGTGCCCCGTGGCCAAGACGCTCCCGACGCGTTCGCCACTTGCCCCGCATCCCATTCCCCCCACCTGCCCCGCTCCATCTCGTTCCCTCTCCACCCGAGCTTCCGCCATTGCCGCCGTGGTTGCCGAGCTCGCCTCCGTCACCTAGGTCCACCACGAACAAATCGACGCCGGTAGGAAGCACTGCCTCGAGCTCCTCTCCATCCCCACCAGCGGAATCGAACCGGGATCGCCCGAATCAACGCCGGCGTCCTCTTCTTCCTCCGCGTCGGCCGGGTGCCGTCGAGCATGCGCCCGTCGATTTCCGCCCATCCACGCCTTCACCGTCTACACCTTAGGGCTCAGGGTGAGCTCCTCTCTCATTTTGGCTACCTCTCGCCCCCTCTCTTCCTCTCCCGCCGTCGAATCGCCGCACGTCGCCGCCGTCCTGCACGCCACCGTGCATCCGGCCTGGCCCCGGCCTGTCCGACCTGAGGCCAGATGGCTCGGGCAGGGGCCCGGCCTGGGCTCGGCTTGGGCCGGCCAAAGGCCGGCCGCTTCGGCCACCCTCCTGGCCTGGAAGCCCAGCTTGGGCCGGCAAAAGGCCGATGGCTTCGGGAGCCTGCCCGGCCTGAGGCCCGGCCTGGCCGGCACAAGGCCGGCCTGTCTACAAAATAGTTTTCCTTTTTGGAAAATAAAAATTAAATAAAACAATTGATATCTTTTTGAATATTGCTTCAAAAATAGCAAATAAATTATCAAAATGTTTAGAAAAACAAACTCTACCTGTTAGTATAATTGTAATGGTCTTTTGGATCTATTAATTTTTCTGTTTAGTAAAAATTCCTAAAATGGCATAAATAATACCTAAATTGGGAAAAATCATAACTCGAGAAATATTTAACCAAAAATGGTAAACAAAATATCGAAGTGATCAACATGTCAAATATTATTAAATCATGCTTATATCACATCATGCTCACACATTTTCTTATGATGTTATTCTTTAATTGATTAAAGGAATCAAATTCTAATAATTATTTAATTCACTATTTATTCATCGAAACTCGGAAAATTACAAATAAGGTACCAAAATGATCGGAAGAACAAAACCTACTTAATCATGTCATG
Organism: Puccinellia tenuiflora; assembly: GCA_012064385.1. Taxonomy (NCBI): domain Eukaryota; kingdom Viridiplantae; phylum Streptophyta; class Magnoliopsida; order Poales; family Poaceae; genus Puccinellia; species Puccinellia tenuiflora. The sequence continues at coordinate 697,178 of QRDG01000434.1, read as the reverse complement.
TTCATGCATATTTAAGCCATTTCTTTTGTAATGTAATAATTTATAAATAATGTGGTCACTAGGATAAATATGGGGTTGTTTCCCAATAATTGCATTAATTATTTGGGACTCCATTTAATTTGTTAGATAAATTAAATGGTGATATCTTTGCATAAATTTGACATGTCATCATGATTGTGCATTGCACCTTGTCTTCGTGTGATTTATTTGTTCTTTTGTATTATTTTGGGTATCGATAGATTCCGGAGTCGAGGTTAACCCTACCTACCCCGACGAGCCGTACTACACGCCCCGGTAGCAAGGCAAGAGATAACCTAACCTTCTTGGCATCTAGCATCCTACTGTTTTATAAACTTATTTTATCCACCATAATATTGCATTCGATTCTATGTCAATTTTTGGTCAATACTAGAGTATCCTATGAATGCATGTTTTTCCCTGAACAAATACATGTATCCCTACCTATGAACCATAGGTTTGATGTCTTGGCCTGAGACAAAGATATAATTGTTGTATTTATATGCTTAGCAATGCTTAGCCATGCTTAGTCAAATGCTTAGTTGTCCGTTATTTATTTCTATAATTTATGAAATTGGTGGAATGTTCGGACAATGTGGAGGATGTGTGTGGTACTTAATTAAATTGCTAAAAGGCTTGGATGAGTTGCCATCGGGGATGGTGTTTTGCCTCATTCTTGCCGCCTAGGCTGAGAGTGCTTTTAGCTAGAACCAAGAACCGAGCGTGCTTCCAACAGTGGGGACATATGGAATCCCCTTTAACTAAATAACTTGTGCGGGCGTATCCAATGGTCCTCTAGTTTGCTATTTCCATTTGCGTGTGAGTGTGTGGGTGGAAAAGGAAATGATGAGGACGGTGGTGTTTAGGACGTGGCGAAGGGGCAGGGTGTTGAAATAGGCACTGAACTTGTCCTGTGGCCACAGATGACTCTTGGATAGTCTCATGCGAGGTAAAGGTTTAACCGCGCCCACACGCCGGCCTTCCACGGAAGAGGGCAAATCAGGTGAGCCGGACGGTACCGGTGGGTAAATTAGTACACCCCTGCAGGGTAAATCTTTTCGAAAAGCCGTGTCCACGGTTATGGACAAATCTTGGGAAAGGAGGATTAGCTCATAGAGAACCTTAACCCTAATTAATTAATTAATTTGGCAGCTAGAGGTTGCAACTCAACGTGTGTTTAAAAGGTTCATTTCCTCGAGGGTGATTCGGGGGAGTGCCTTGGTGGAGATGAGGGGTTGATGGCTACCATTGGGTTCGATGAGAACCGAAGATGAAAGTTTACTCTCTTATCCCTTTTTGGAAAACATTCTGAGTAGTCGATGCCATGGGTCTTTTATATCTCTCAAAAAGGAAAACTAGCTTTATGCAAAATAGCTACTATACAGCTTTAGAGCCTCCGTCATCATTGGGCCTATATCGCCCTACTAAACTTGCGAGTACGTTGTACTCAGTCTCTCTTTGCTGCTTTTGTAACTTGTTTCAGAGGAGGACGACACTGAGCAGCCAGGTGGTTTCTTCCTGGACATCGACGAGTAGATCGGGGTTCCCAGGTGGCAGCTTGGGACATCGGAACAAGTTGGCAGGGTTATATTTTATTTGTAGGCCTCTTAGGCCATATGTTGGATCTTGTTGTTAGACAACGCTACCTCGCTTCCGCTTGATGTACTGTTGGGTCTGTGACCCCCTTTTGTGTGTAATTTGTATCTTTCTCATATATGAGTTGCGATATGATTTTGTGTCGTAGAGTCTGAAATGTGCCAGTTGTTCCACAAGTCTTGATCTCTGTTTTATACATCGATAGCTATGCCAGTGTTTATGGCACGATCGATGTGTTGCGTGGGAGCGGTAATTCCATGCCCTTCGATTGTGTAGCATAGCCCGTGGGTTACATAGCCTCTCTATATAATTCCGGGGTCGGGGCGCTACAACTTGCCGATATTTTCACGAAGCCACTTGATGAAGCAAGATTCACTTATTTGAGGAATGAGCTAAATATCGTGGATTCGAGGAGTTTGGCTTGACCATCTTGCACACACATCTATAGGTTGACTCAATATTTGGTTTAGGTGTGGGCATGAATTTAGGGGGAGTGTTGTCCTAATAAATTTGGCTCTCCCTCCCCCCCAATATGCCTAAAGTAAAAATTCATTTGTCTCTATTTTCAAATTCATGAATTGTGAGCTTAAATGACGAGTGTTGGTTATGGACCGAAGATATATCTTCGCGGTGTCATGCCATAAACTCTTGCATGGTGGCCTAGGCCACCGGCCTCTTCCTTATGAAGAGTTGGTTCTTTTGGTGTTTTATATTTGCAAATCTCTTGTTCTTATGGGAAACTCACTCAATCTTGGTATTTATTGATTTTGGCTTTTGCAAGTTGAGTGTGAAGTACCATACCAGTTTGTGAAGTCTATCCCAAGCCTCTCCTTGCCCCAAAACTTGCTCCTCTTGCCACATAAATGTCCAACACTAAACCTGGCTTTTCTGTGTTGTGCTGGCCGGAGACTCCGGTGTGTGGCACCGGAGACTCCGGTCTGAGCAGAGTGTCCGCCCTAAGCCCCGAAGACTCCGGAACCCCGGAGACTCCGGTGTGCTTAGGCCGGAGACTCCGGTCTCGGCGTTTTCCAGGGGGTCCAAAAAGGGGATCGGGGTGGGGGTTGATTCACAACTCCCTCTCCACCCCCGACTCCAACCTCTCCCCTGCCGCTGCCCCAGCCTGGAGAAGCACCTCCGGCCGCTCCCCGCCGCCGGAATCCGCCGTCCAGCCGGCCTCCCCTCCTCTCCCAACGTTGGGGAACCCTCTCCCCACCATTGGTGACCTCCACCATGTCGAGCAGCGGTACTTTCCTCTCTCCCTCTCTAGGTTTCTTCCTAGATCTTGGATACAGTGTGTAGTTATGCTCCCTATGGTGTAGAATATTTTTCTGGCTCCTTTTCATCTCAATGTATCAGTTTTAGAATCTTTAGCATCAAGTTTTGACCTAACCCTAGATTCTCAGCCTCAGGGCCGGAGACTCCGGTCTGTACCAGACCGGAGACTCCGGTTCGGCCGGAATCTCCGGCCCCTGAGACCGGAATCTCCGGTGTAGATCATCTTCTGGTGTTTTCGATTCTCCAAGTGATGCATCTTTTTCCCTCCTGGACATGTATGCTCATCCCCATGCTACCCCCTCTCTGTTTAATCACAGGTTCTTCGCGTGTCAAGAAACTTAGTCACAATCCCAATAAAGTGACTCGGAAAGAAAAAGAGGGGTACTCGGGCCTATTTGGACCCGACCGAGGATGGTGGCTGGGTTCAGCGTGACAGAGGAGCAGCTGCTAGAGAGGCTGCGCAGAAAAGGGCTGAGGAAGCTTTTCTTGAAGAAGAGAGGGCAAAGAAGGCGAGGTTTGACAATTTGACCACCGTAATCGGAATGGGTAAATCTGAGTTTCGGTCCATGAGGATGCAGCCTTTCTTTGACTTGCCACAAAATTCCACCAACCCTCACTTTTGGAGAAGAGAGCAACAGTTAGTGATGAGGGACATTTATGACAAGCTGTCGGGCCCCAACATTGTATGTGTGCAAAAGGTACTCAATCTCTCCGCTCTGAGCACCAAACCGTATTTTCAAGAGGCCGTATGGATTGTTCGTAAGCTTGGGTTGGAGCATCACATGACCCTTCAACAAAACTATGATATCAAGTTGGTGCATCAGTTCTTCGCTACAGTTTAGTTTGGGCAGGATGAAGATGTTTCCTTGACTTGGATGACCGGGCCCATCAAATGCGTGTCCTCCATGTCAAGGTTTGGTGAATTGCTTGGTTATGTGTTCCGCAAGGGTGAAGCCTCTCAAGGAAGGATTATGCACACGGAAGGGGTTCAATATGATAAGGGCAAGATGACACCGCTCTCTATCTCAACAAGTCTGCCATTGGTTCCAACAAAGATCTCCTTCCCACCTTCGACATTCTCCTCCGCATGTTTAGATGCAACATTGCACCTCAAGCCGGGAATGTGGATGCCATTCGTGGAGGGCTTGTCAACCTCCTCATTCATTCCTATGCGGTGCTTCAAGCCGGAGTCAATTGCCAAGGGTATGAGATTGATGTGATGGATTTCATCAGGTGTGAATTGCATTGGGCTGTCCATGAGATGAAGAATCCGATATATGCACCTTATGTTATGAAGCTTATTCTTGACCAAGTGCCCAATCTCAATCGTGAGCACTTTACCGTTCACAAGGCCGGCTCTCTTCAAGTTCTCAAGCATGACAAGCCTTCTTCATCTAGTGCTCCCTCTCGTGTCCCGTTTGCCTCAAGTGAAGAAGAAGAAGATGTTGCTCCCGTTCGAAGGAGAAGTAAGAATGCCGACCCCCCCTCCTGGCTTTGCTAAGGGCAAGGCTGATGTGGCAAAGAAGGTAAAGAAGCTCTCATGGTTTGAAAAGGTGATGCTTAGCATGAATGTGTGCCTCCACAAGGAAAATTACCAAGCTCACAAGGAAAGGAAGTTGATTATCTCCAATCAAAACAAGTTATACAAGGAGTTGGAGAAGAAGAGGGACAAGACTCCTCCAATGGTTGTCGAAGAGGAGCAACAATCCTCCGAAAGTGAGAAGACTGTGAGCTATGACTGATGGCATGCAAATCAATTCCCTTGCGCTGATTTTGACTTTGAGGAGGTGTCCTCCATGCCTTCTTCCTCGCGCAATACCGGCAAGTCTCCAATGGTTCATAGGGAGATTGAAGAGGATGATGATGACAAGGCTAGTGGATCGGAGTATGATGATGATGATGACACCGAGGAGGACTCCGAGTGATCTTCAAGGGATCGTTAGCATCGCCTTTCTTCCTTTTTGGTGTCTCGATGCCAAAGGGGGAGAAATGGTTCTAGTAGGTTATTCGTGGGATTTGCATGGGTCGGGCACAAGCATTTGCTTTTGTCATTCCTTGAGATCTTGTGTCCCTTTATATTTGTGCTGAACCTTATGTGTTAAGAGTTGAACTTTATTTGCTTTATTTGCTACTTCTATGTGAGTTGTGGATCTTGGTGTCTTTTTATTCTGAGGAGACATGATATTGGATATTATCTATGGTTGAGTTATTTGTGAGGTGAGATATGCATTGGAACAACATCAACATTTTATTCTCATGCACAAGGTATGATTGTTAACACAAAACTCAACCCTTATAATGTCATGTCTCTTTGTCATATATATATATATATATATATATATATATATCATGTCATATTTATTTGTGGCATCCTCTTCCTATATGTGTGTGTCTCTTTATGTGTGTCTTGATTGATATGCACACATTTAGGGGGAGGTTCTATTTTTTTTACATGATATGGTCTATTTGTTTGCAAATCCTAGTGTTGTCATCTAACACCAAAAAGGGGGAGATTGAAAGAGCATTTCCTAAACCCTATTGATTTTGTGTGTTAGTTAACAACACTAGTGATCATCTGATATGATGCTAAGTGGTGCAGGTTAATTGTCATATTTCTACCCTAAGCATCAACCACCAAAAAGGGAAGTTTTGGCAGGGTTTATTTGCTACAGGACAATTCTAGGCCGGACTCTCCGGTCTACCTGGGCTGGAGTCTCCGGCCCCTGGATTTCTCTGCCTTGTGCCAAGTTGTGGTGTGGCTCTGTTAACACTCGGAGCATCACCGAGGATGCCCCGGAGTCTCCGGGAGGCCGGAGTTTCCGGCCCTTGGTGACCGGAGTCTCCGGCCTATTGAGCATCATCGACAAAGTCTCTGCAGGGCTGCGGAGTCTCCGCCCGCACCGGAGTCTCCGGCCCTTCCCCGAGTGAACCAAGTGTGGTGCGGTTCTGGTGCCTATCCGGAGGGACCCCGGAAGGAGCCCGGAGTTCTCCGGCCTACACCGGAGTCTCCGGCCACTTAGGCCGGAGTCTCCTGCCCTAGTGGACTCCAACGGCTAGAAATTTTCAGAGGGGTTTAAATACCCCTCCACCTACCTCAAGACAGCTAGCTCGTCCAGCATTTAAGAACCTTAATATCTGAGAGCTCAAAATNAAATCGAAGAGATCTCCCAATCCCTCCACCCAAATTCGTTGATTTTTGGAGGATTGAAGGAGAAGGCCCCGATCTACATCTTCACCAAGTCGTTCTTCATTCCCCCCTCATTCACTTGAGGATTTCGTTTCTAGGGTTAGCATTGTGTTACCCTATAATTCTTGTGCTTACTACTTGTTGTAATTGTGACAGATGTGTTGATTTGGGAGCCCCAATTAAGTTGTGGGTGTGTGCCCCAAAACATTGTAAAGGCTCCGGATTCCGCCTCGAAGGATTCCGATAGTGGAAGGTGAACCAAACCCTCGGGTGCGATTCATCGGATAATAGGGTGAGGCCTTTGTGGCATCTTGAGTAGGCCTCTTGTGGCGAGCTCACACCCCTCCAACGAGACGTACTCCCTTAACAAGGAGGAACTCGGGAATACATCCTTGTCTCCGCGTGCTTCTACTTTCGGTTATCTCTTTCCCTTAGTTGTCTTTACTTGTATCGTTAATTGCCTAGTTGTTTTAGTTTGCTTCTCATATAGGTAAATTCACCGTAGTTGCATATCTATAGAATTTACCTTTGTGTTAAGCCTAAAATCAAAAAATAATTAAAAATTGGGGTAGCACCTATTCACCCCCCCCCTCTAGGTGCCCATACGATCATTTCAAAAGCCTGTATAGTTTTGTAGATCATGGTGTGGATACTTGATGCTTCTCAATTGTTTTGAGATGTTAAGTTGAATGCTTAAACTTGCTGGTTATTTGAGTAGAATTGATTAGTAAAGAAATATGGTTGAAAGCTTGAAATTGTGTGGTTTTTCACAGTTGTTAATTCATAGTGCTAATCTTTCAATCAAAAGAATTGTTTGGTCAACAAGGGAGACGGTGTTTGGTTGAATTATTGAATATGTTTGGTTGATTCGAGTTGTATGTCGATATGGTATAGTTCTATGGTGCCCATTATATATTTATGCGCGCATGGATAACATCATAGGGTTTGTAGTACATGAAGGAGGCCGGGGGGTAGGGCTGCCGGAGTGACAGAAACCTAAGCCCCTGATACGTCTCAAACGTATCTATAATTTTTGAGTGATCCATGCTAGTTTTGTGTTATTGTCACATGTTTTTACTGTCATTTATATCATTTTTATGCATTTTTTCGGACTAACCTATTGACAAGATGCCAAGTGCCAGTTCCCTGTTTTTGTATTTCAGAAAATTTACTTCTGGAAATATTCTCGGAATTGGATGAAAATTTACGGAGATGCGACGGAAGGCACCAAGACACCAAAGGGCAGCCCTGGGGGCCACCCACAGAACAGGGGCGGCCAGCTGCCGCGGCCTGGGGGCCACCCGCGGGTGGGGCCCGCCCCTGCCTGTGGGGCACCTCCTCGGCCCCCTCCGACGCCTATAAAATCCCTTTTAATCTAAAAACGTCGTGGCGGCCATTATTTTCCAGAAACTCGACCCCGACCCGCCGTCACCGAAAACCCTAGTTCGGGGTCCAATCTGAAGCTGATCCCGTTACTCTGCCGGAGGGGAGATTGATCCCGGAGGGCTCTTCATCGCCATGCCTTCCTCCGGGATGATTTGTGAGTAGTCTCACCTTGGACTACGGGTCCATGGCAGTAGCTAGTTGGTAGTCTCTCTCTCTTGTGCTTCATGTCTTATGATCTTGTGAGCTGCCTAACATGATCAAGATCGATTATTGTAATGCTATGTGATGTGTTTGCTGGGATCCAATGGATTATGAAGTTATGTTCAGATTGTGCATGATTCTTATATGAGTAATTTATGTTCTTGCATGCTCTCCGATGTGCGTAGTTACTTTGGCCAAGTGATTGTGTGTATCTGCAAGAGAGGGTATTTATGCTAGATAGTGGGTTCATGCCCCCTTTTGTTCCTGGGCACGAGTGATAGAAACGTCTAAAGGCGAGGGTGTGATGTTGCTACTAAGGGTAAAACAACGGTGTTAATGTCTCTTTTGATATTAGTATTGCTTACTTCATGCACTTTACTTAATGCAACTGTCTGTTGCTTGCAACTTAATACCGTTGGGTGACAGACTGGATAGCGATCCCACGGTGGACTTTTTAGACAAAGACGCAGTTGGACTCAACGGTCTTTGTTCCTTGTCGTGATGCCTCCATAAATATTATCATGTCCTTTTATCATAGCTAAATTGGGTTTGTGTCATGATCTTTTTCAACTGCCTAGCTGTAATTCGTTTCCCCATCACATGCATATTTTATTTACTTGAGAGACTCCACTAGTGAACCCGTGGCCCCCGGTCCATCTTTTTACATTGTTTACAACCTCATTTACTTGCTTTTAATCATCATTATTCCTCTGGTCACTTTTCATATTTTATCTATTTCTCCATACAATTAACCACTTTGTTTTCTGCGAGACCGGAAAGATTGACAACCTTTCCGCCGTTGGGGGCAAAGTATTTTGGTTGAGTATGTGCAGGTCCGCGTCTGTTGAAGGTCAAGCGCCAGAGATCTTCAACATTCACCTCGTTGTTGATTTCAAAGTCCTACTGGTTCGATAAACCTCGGTTCGTTAAACGAGGGAAAACTGCTACTAGCTGCAATTCCGCTTTCGCTTGGGGCACCACCCAACTTATTTTAATACAGCAGCAGCCCCATCCCGGGTTTTGACATTGTATGGGATAAAGAGGACCATATGATCTTAATGCTATGGTTGGGTTTTAACTTAATGAATGTTAGTAGTTGCGGATGCTTGCTAATGTTCCAATCATATAGTACATGTAATCACAAGTAGTTGAGAACATGTATGCTTTGCCTCTCCCACATAGAAAACTGCATCGAAGACAATGAATCGAGTAGCTTCACTAATTAATTATGGAAAATTCCGCCATGCCTTCCACCACTTTTCCACACTAATGGTTCTGTTACATTATGTCACTTTATGTTACCTTATTGCTGCAGCAACTAACATTTACTTTCTTATTCTTTATTATCTTGCAAAGCTATCCTTTCATACCCATTTTATTCCTATAGTTTTATTTCCTAGATAGAGCAAATGTTCGGTGTGCGTAGAGTTGTGTCAATGGTTGATAGAACTTGAGAAGATATTAATCCTACCTTTAGCTCCTCTTGGGTTCGACACTCTTACTTATCGAAAAGGCTACAAACGATCCCCTACACTTGTGGGTTATCAAGAGCAATACCACAACCAAAAGTGCATCAATGTCCTCTCTCTTAAATGGCACCACCACCACCAATTGGCATCATTTACCTTGCGTGCATTTCCAGCGCGTTGGTGGTGGCACAGTGGACGATGTTGGCTCAGGCTCCAATGACATCGCCGGTGCCCGGGAAGGCGCCACGCAGCTGGACGTGCGGGTGCAGGGGAAGGTCGGGATGGCCTTTACGACTCTTGCGCTCTCATGGCCCACGGTGTTGCGTGTCGGCCTCATCTTTTTCGTATCGTCATGACGAGGGCGATGGAGGGGGATATACCTCCTCAATCGCGTCGACGGTGGCATGGGGTGGGGGTGCAATGGTGATACCAAACCTAGGCATCGTGCAACGTTGGGCTTGGTGGCGACCGTGTTAGGATGTCCAACGGGCGCGGGGTCAGTGGACGTGTGGCAGGGACATCAACCCTGGCCATTGCATAGCCTTGGGCTTAGCCGCGACCGCACCGAGAAGAGGATGTGCCACGGGCACGGGGGTATGGCCGCGACAGCAACCCTAGGCATCGCGCAACCTTGGGCTTGGCTGCGGCTGCGACAGGAAGAGGGTGTGGGACAGATGTGGGGTCAACTGGGGCTTTGGGAAGGTTGTCGGTGAGACCTCCATGATCAGTGCAGTTGCCGAATACGGCTGCGGTCAGTATCAGGGAAGAGGAGGGGGACTTTCCTGCTTGGTTGTTGCCCCTCCTGCGTAGTTTTGGCAATTTAGGAATCAGACTTTGCATGTCATAGTTGACAATTAGAAGAGAACTCTTAGTTAGAGCATCTCCAAGAGCAATTCTATTTGGGATTTGCATATACCTGATATAGTAAGAGGAGAGAGAAGATTTAGCAACCCAAAACTTTTTTGCCCAAGAGCCTTGCTATAAGATTTAGTAATCAATTCAATAACATGTCGGGAGCGGGGTTGCGCCCGCGGTAGCATGATCCACCTGTCAATGGGACAAAATCATGTAGGGGACCACCTTTTTGGTTTGTATTTGCGGATTTGTCAATTGTGAGCTAAACTTTAGCAAGCTCGCTATAATTTCTGAGCGGGGACCACTTATATAAATGCTTTGGGGCTTCTATTCTGGTCTAGATTGTTAAAAATATAGTTTTTACAAATTTAGGGTAAATATACCAATTTTCTTGGAGATGCTCTTAGCTTCTGGGACCATTTTTGGCAATCCTCTTAGAGCTCCAATTTTTCTACCAATTAGGGTCCCATATACTAAGTCTGTGTTGAATATATGAGCAATTTAGCATATGATTTAATCCACGAAAATAGGAAACTATTCACGACGGGAAAAATGAGTATTAAACTAATCATGTGATCTACTAATACAATAGACATAGAGATCAAATCTACAACCAATACTATGAATAGAAACTGTAATATGATCTCGAACAGTAAGGACAGAAACACGTACAGTGCAGCGGGAGTGGAACCGCTGGCATCCCTGTTGTCACCCATGTCGTCGATGAAGAGGTTGCCGAGGTCGGAGAAGAAGACGTCGTTGGGGAAATAGTCGTTGTCAGTAGTCGCGCGAGTGCGCTCTCCAAAAACCCGATCGCCCCTCTCCCGTACAGGAAACATTTGAAAGAACAAACGATGTCCGAGATGTCGCCTAAGGGGGGGGCATAGGCGATTAACACTTTTTCTATTTAGGGGCTTGATAATTGCGGAATAAAACTATGTGTTTAAATTAACAAGCCAGCAACCTAAAATTCTAGGTTACCTAAAGTGCACCAACAACTTATGCTAAACAAGGCAAGCAACAAGGTGATAGCAAGATATATAAATTCAAGCATGAAGGTTATCACAATGTAAATTGCATAAGTAAAAGCTCGGGTATAGAAATAACCGAGGCATACGGAGACGAGGATGTATTCCCGAGTTCCTCCTTGTTAAGGGAGTACATCTTGTTGGAGGGGTGTGAGCTCGCCACAACAGGCCTACTCAAGATGCCACAAAGGCCTCACCCTATTCTCCGATGAACCTCACCCAAGGGATTGGTTCACCTTCCACTATCGGAATCCTTCGAGGCGAATTGCGGTGACCCCGCACACCACTGCATATTGTAGTGTACAAGTCGTTGACATAACACCCACGGAAGGACTTATCCGCAAATATTACATCCCTCAGAGTAGTACAACAGAAACATTGCGGGTCCACTTTATTACACACTGCTAAAGATTACAAGCCAGAAGTGTACAAAAACTTCATCGTCTTCCTCCGACATGGGAGGAATTTCAACTATAGTACGGTTGAGTGAAGTCAACTTATTAACGATAGAAAGAAGCAGACTAAGAACCATCGGACTCAACAACCTAAGTAGTACTAGTCTAGTATTGTTTGGTCCGGTTCCTAAGATAGGAGACTAAGTCTCGGGCTCATCATCATCGCCTCCATAAGCAATCAGGTAATCGACGCCTTCCACTCCTCCGGATAGATCAGGTTCCTCATAGAACACCTCATCCTCGTGGTAAGCTCCATAGTTCTCCTTGATTGCCTCCTCAAAGTCTAAGCATGGGGTCAAAAAGGAAAGGGTGAGCAACAACGTTACTCAGCAAGTTCTGAATAGATATAGATAAGGTGTATCATGCACTAGCTACTGCCAAAACCTCAGGTCTTTGGCATAGATGCAAGTTTTTTTTTGTAAACATTTCTTCAAAGGATAGATTTTATTCTGAAAACTATGTCCACAATCTCCACCGGTCTTGTGAATCCAAATGGGACTCCATTCCGGCCTCGATCTCGTAGTTCCATTCCGGGAACACGGTTGTGATATCACAAATTTTTGTTTGACTCTGCAGAGTTGCATCACTTTACCCAACAGTTGCCTGGCCCTATATATGCTCTCTTTACACTCCATGAGTGTTATAGCCAAGGCTCAGGACATCCAGCCATGTGGAGCTTCTCCCAAATCAACACACATCTGCCCGTTTATGATGCGGTAGGGGAATCATGTTCCACGCATACCCATAACCCCTCCCAAGCTTCCCCACCAATTACCCCCGTCGGGCAGGAAGAGCACGCGCTTCCACGCTGTTGGCCGCCGCAACGACCCAACCCGGTGTAGGCCTGCCGAGGATATGCGGATGAGAAAAGAAGCCTCTGACTGACCCCGCCCATACAAAGTCCGTTGGTTGATGCTTTTACTACGGCGAAAGGATCACTGGAACAGGGGTTATTAGTTCCTAAGGATATATACCTTCCCATACGATGGAACACCGTACCTATTCATCTTACCATTGTTCCACCGCCAACCAATAGTATATACCTCATCATTCGAAAATACTTTTTCCTTTTTGATGCAAGTGAAAGGAACGTATAAGTAACTTTGCAAGTACTTTGATAAAAATACATCAAACGGTATGCAAGAATGAACTTGCCTTGAGACTGACAAGTAGTGCAGTCTAAAGCTTCCGGCGATTCGTGAACCTCGTGTTCTGAAAATCAACATCATTGTCTTTATAAGACAATGTTTGAAAATCCAATTCATGCTATTATGCATAGATGAAATGATTGTTGAAGGTTTTGGAAAATCCCCCCCTTCATATTTTAGGATGATTTCTTTCTTTTTTGTGTGTTTTACCTAGGATGAGTTACGGAACAATCATTTACAGAATGGTAATTTATTTTACTTTTAGAAAGATAATTCAATTCATTTCCACTGAAGGATCCTTGAATATTTAAAAAAACAATTCAAATCATGTCCACATAAGGATCTTTGAATATTTTGGAAAATAATTCAAATCATTTCCACTTAAGGATCTTTGAATTTTTCACACAAGCAATATTTTTCAATAAATCCAGTAAAAATCATTTTTGGAATCCTTACAAAATTTTGGGTTAACAACATATTTTTATTTGATTTTTAGGATTTTTATTTTGGATTTAAAATTTAAACCATAACTAGGGTTTGATTTGAATTCAGCAATTTTTAGAAATTACAATTAAGTCCCTGGGTTACTAGGTTGAACCAGGTCAACCCGCACCGGTTCGGTCGGACCGGACCAGTCCGACCCACTCTCTCCTCCCCCTCTTCTCTCTCGCTCCCGAGGTCGCTGCGATCCCCTAATCGCCTCTACCATCGCCGGCTGATTCCGACGTGCTTCGGTCGTCTCCGCCGCCGTGCTAGGGCACAATCGAGAGCTCTCTCCACGCTCTATCATCGCTTCCCCATCGATCTGCTTTTCTCCGATGCCTGTGACCACACGCAACTCAACCCTAGATCTAGGGTTTCGGTGACGGCGCCGCTCCGCCGTGCTTCTCCTTCTCCCAGCTCTCTCGCCATGGCTTGGCGACGAGCTCCACTCTCTGATCCCCCACCCCACGGTTCCTCTCCTTCTCCACCGACGCGGTCGTGCTGGACCTTTCCCTTGATAAGGGTTTGGTTGCAGTGCGATTCGTCGTGCTCCCGACTCTCGCTTTGCGTTGCCGCCGGTGTGGAGCTAGCCTCCGTGCCGCTGTGGTGCTGGGTGGTGTTGCTGTGGTGCGGCTCCTCCCTTGGTCCTCCGTCATGACCACACGGGCACTGCCCCGTCGTCATGCCGTTATGGCCATGGGCATTTGGTAAGGTTTCCTCTCTCACCTCTCTCTGCTCTCCGCTTCTCCTAGGTCCCTCTCTGGACTAGCTTAGCTTCTATGCTGCTCAAGATTTCCTCACTGGTACTTAGCAAAATTTGTACTGGTGCCCTACTTTGCTTTGTTGGTTGAGAATATGTGGTGCCATGATGCTTGTATACTTATCTGAGGTGTGAGCGGTGAAGATTGGAATTAATTTAGGTGATTTGCTCTGGCAAAAATGATTGGAGAAGAAATAATTGGGCTTTGGCTTAATCTGATGCTGTGGCTTGTGCTCTGTGCTGTGAAATGGTGTGGAGTTAATCTATAGCTAAAATTTAGCTGTGCACGATGTGATGCCTCCTCTGGAGTTACACATAAGCTGGCTAGGATTTAGCTTTTGGAAATCTTCTTTTAATGCTTTCCTGTGCTTCTTCTAGTGTACAGAGATTTTAAGACCAGTTATTCCAGTTCCCTGGTTCACTGGCTTGTGTGTGATTTGTGAAGAACAGATGCTTTACACTCCTCTCTTCCCTTCCCTGCATGCAAACATGCTTAGCTTGGCTCTGTCATTATCAGAGTTAGCTAATTCTCTCCTTCTCTGCCTAAAGCACTCAAAGGATCAACCTGCTGTTGATGAGTAGCTTGGTCTTCTGGCTAACTGACAACCTGCGTCTTGTGGCTAGCCTGCTCCTCCTCGCTGCTTCAATTTTCCTAAAGTGTATAGTTCTAGCTGCAAGATTTGATGTGGCTAATGTTCTTGATGATGAACATTTTCAGAGATGTGTGTGATGTGCTTGGCTGTGTGATGCCTTGTGGATTCGGCTGGCTGCCCTATTTATAGGGTTTTTAGGTGATTCTGGTGGTGACACCAGGATAATTGCATGTGTTGTGTAAGCTGCTTGCAGTGGCCCTTCTTCTACCTCGAGTTGCCACTCTGTTATTATTTTAAAGGGGTTCTCATCCCCTGGAGAATGAATTTCTGTGCCTGGGCATTGTTTACTCCAGTATGGCTAATTCTTCCACCTCTTTGATCCTATCCTTGCTCTGCCGGCTGTTGTTGTTCATTCTGGTTATGAAATGGCTCAAGTCCATCCATTTGAGTTATGAGATGGATTCAAATCCACTTGTGGATTACTCTCAGCTAGGATCCTTGCGCAGGGAGTTATCCCTCCACCTCACTTGATCTTATCAAGCTCCTGCCGACTACTGCTATGTACTATGGTTATGAACTGTTTGGCATCCCTCTGTTGCCGTAGAATTGATATATACTTGATGGATTTGGGTGGCTTCTCTGGTGGGCTAGAATTTGTAACTTGGTTGTGACTGTCTTTACCTGTGGGCTTTAAGGAATATTGGGTCCATTTATCAATTTAATGGTAAATGTGACACCACAATTAAGAAGGTGGATTTAAAATTTATATTTGGCAGAGATGATTTGTTTTGTTTCCTGGTTGCCTTTGGAATTTTTTTTGGAGATGATCATGTATTCATGTGATAACCAGCTAGTCCCTCAGGTTGCCTAAGTTGTAATGCTGGTTCTGCCTTTGCCCCTTTTACATGCTTAATGCATGCTGAGCATGATCAAATTGCCTCTTGTTGGATATTTGATTTGATTTTTGTCTGTGAAATCAAATGTCAATTCCAGTTCATGGAGTTTGACAATCTGCCAAGTATTAAAGCAACAGCCAGTACCAATGTACTTGGCTATATTTCTAACCTTAACAAATTCTTTTCTTTGTGAATTGTGTTTGGTTTTGCAGGTTTGGAGCTTCTGAGGATTAACTAAAGGATTTAGTTTATAGGATTTTCTTTTATTTTACTTTTCAGTAGTAAATTTGTATAAGGACCTGATACTGTATGATATTATTTATTTGTAACATATTTGTGGAACAATTCCACTTGTAATAAGCTATATGATGTATAGGATTTAATTTGTATGAAATTGTCTTTGGAATGTAATGATGATGATTGAAATTTTGTGGAGGATTAAATTTTGTATTACAAAGAATATGATTCTTTGAATATTAAGATAATGTATTAGTTGAATATGAAGGTGAATTCGGGAATTAAATCAAAAGTTTGAGAATGAGAATAGGGATAAGATTTACAAGTGTTGATACCTTGTATTCAAATTTAAATTTACTTTAGTAAACTTTCAATAGAGGTGATAACCAACCTCTCTTTAAAACTAGGATTTCGAAATAGACGACTAATGTCAGATCGATGTGTCTCGACTACTAATCAGTGATAAGTTTCCAAATCATCGACGTTCGTCAGAGTTCGACTTCTTAGTCCTCTTTGCATAAAAGCGCGAAAATTATTCGGACTTTTCAAACATGCATGAATGCAAAGATGCAAACTTCCTATTTCTACCCTTTCGGAACCTATAACTGCGGGGTATTACACGAATTCCAGAGCCCTTTTACACCGTTCTTGGGGCACACACCCACAACTCAATTGGGGGCTCCCAAACTCGTGCCGAAGCTTCACAGCTCGAAGTATTCGCGACACCTCCAAACCGTCTAGGGTACACAATGCACCCAAGAGGCACAAAGCTCTTGGGAACACAATGCACCCAAGAGTAACAAGCTTCTCAACCTTCAACTTCATGTATCACCGTGGAGAGAGCAACCCGATGCAACTAATGCAAGAGGCAAGAACACACAAAGTGATCAAGTCCTTCACTCTCAAATTCCAACCAAGCAACAAATGCTTTGGGGGAATAAGAGAGGAAGAACAAAGGGGATGAACACAAAGCAACCCCAAAATCTAGATCCACTAGGTTCCCCTCACTTAGAGGAGATTTTGATTGGTGGAAAGGTAGATCTAGATCTCCTCTCTTGAATCCCTAAATTTGGGCAAGAATCATTGGAGGGATTGAGAGGAATCAAACTCACAAGGTTAGCAACAATGGAGGTGAGAGGAAAGCAAGTGAGCAAGACCAGCAACCAGGTTTTGGGGGAGGGAGGAGGCTTTTTATAGCCTCCCCCAAAAACTAGCCGCTGGAACCTGTCCAGGCCGGAGACTCCGGACTAAGTGGCCGAAGACTCCGGTCTGCTGGATCATCGGGGAGGGCCGGAAAGTCCGGTCCAGGGGGCGGAGACTCCGGGGACCCTCCGAGGGGTGCTCCGGACCCCTACCAGAGCCGCACCACACAAAAGCGACACGGCTGAGAAAAGCACAGGGCCGGAGATTCCGGGTCCCTTGGGCCGGAGACTCCGGTGGGGCCGGAGACTCCGCCCCATATCCGGGGTACCTCCGGACCAAGTCCAGAGACGCACCACACAAAAGCGACACGGCTGAGAAAACCACAGGGCCGGAGACTCCGGTGGGGTTGAAGACTCCGCCCCATCTCCGGGGTACCTCCGGACCAAGTCCAGAGACGCACCACACAAAATCGTTCGGCAGCGAAAACAAGAGAGGCCGAAGACTCCGGTCATTTGGGCCGGAGACTCCGGGACATCTCCAGGGTAGATCTAACAGAAAAATCAGAACCCCATAACTTTTGCAAATGAACTCCGTTTTCGATAATCTTGGACTCGTTGGAATCATCACAATGAACACAACAAGATTATGCAGAGAAACATCATAGTCCAATAATATATTGTAAAACCAAATGGGGAAAGTTTAAAAGCACTTTTTTGCAAACCGAAAGTTTAAAAGCTCTTTTTCGCAACACCAACTCTACTTCTTCTTAATAGGCTCCTCAACTTGAGGAGCATTGGCTTGAGTCTTCTTAGGAGGTGGCCGTTGGTCAAATTGTGGTTGAGCACGAGATTGAACAAGAGGCCGCTTCCCTAGTTGCTTCTCACTAAGAGGCTTTTTCTTCATTGGGCAATCCCGAACATGGTGCCCTTCTAGCTTGCACTTGAAGCAAATGATGTTGGCCGGATTCTTGATTTGAACTTGGCCCTTCTTATTCTTCTTCTTCTCAACCTTGGACTTGTTCTTGTTGTTGGAATTGAATCCAAGTCCACTCTTGTCATTGGGGGAATGTTGCACACTCAACATGTTGTCAAGTGCACGCTTCCCTTCATGATGCTTTTCCAAGCCTTTCTTCATAGAAGTGACTTTGGCCTTGAGCTCTCCTCTTTTCTCTACATGGTTAGGGATAACACAACAACTAGAGGAGGTAGATGCATCATTGTTAGAGCAACAAGGCAAAGAAAGTAATTCATCACATGATGTACCAACATTTTTAGTGGATGAACTACTAGGACTAGCACATGGCAATATAGCATTTTTGGTTAAAGTTGTGCTATCATCCACATGAGTCTCATAAGACGTTACCTTGGTGGTGAGGGCCTGATGAGCTAACTTTAGACTAGCATAGAATGCTAGAAGATCATCATTAGATCTAGATAGCTTTTCATGACTTTCTTCCAACTCCCTATACTTGCTAGTTAGCAACTCAAGTTGAGCCCTTAGCTCAACATTCTCCTTCAAAGTAGATGCTTCACAAGAAATAGAGTTAGTAGCACAAGCATCATTTACATTAGGAATAGAGGAAGACAACTTGGCAAGATCATCATTTAATCTAGCATTTTCATTTTTCGTGACTTTATATTTAGCATGAGCATGGTCACGTTCTTTAATGATTTTAGCAATTATTTCATTATGAGACTCCTCGATAGATTCTAATTTCTCCTCCAGAGAAGCATGAGTCTCATGCTCTTCCTCAAGAGCATCTTCTAACGATGCCTTTTCCATAGAATCATCTCTTTCGATCTTACCCTTTTCTTCAAGGCTTGCTTCCAAGGCCTCAATACTCTCCCCGCGCTCAATTAGCGCCTCCATGATTTCAAAGAGAATAGCTTGAGCATTTTTATTGTTAGGGAGGGCTTTAAGAATCATTAGACCTTTATTTTGTAGGAGAGCATTAACCTTTTCCACATCATCTTCTTCATCAATATTATCATTATCATTACCATTGTCATTACTAGAAGAAGATTTAGCCATAAGGCAATGAGTGATGGATGAAGAAGAATAATTAATTTTTGAACTACTCAAGTTCAAATCTTGTTCCACAATTAATTGGGTTTCCACTACATTATTATTCATGCAAGATTTAGAGGAAACACAAGCATTTTTATCATTGGAACAAGACAAAGCAAGCATATCATCATTAGATTTATCTAAGCAATTTTTGGATGATATACAAGGACTATCAACACTAGCATGTATGACATTTGGAGTGCTAGAAGAGTTTAAGTCTAAAGATGAGGCGTTGCAACAAGATAGAGATAGAAGATCATCATAAAAGAGCTCACTATCAATATTGCAAAGCCTATCACTACTCACCATTACATTGGTTTGTGGCTTACCACATTTTGGTGAAGTAGACAAAGACGAGAGCTCGTCATGGCCGGAGGTGGAGGGAGAGCAATCATCCTCAATAGAGTTGGACACTCCATATTTTTCTTGTAGCTTGGTCCAAAGCTCATGAACATCTCGGAGAGGCATGATTGACTCGAAAACTACAATACTCACAAATTTGCAAAACTCATTAGAAGCTAGAGCATCTAGATATAAGTTTTTCTCATCCTCTAAAGTCGTACTTTCATAATCCTTTGGAGGAGAAAACCTATATCTAAGATACGCTCAATATTGGGGTCCAAGACCCGTAAGTGATTAAGCATATGAGTTTCCAAACATTAAAATTTGTGCCATTAAATCTAAACAAGGAATTGTGCACTAAATCCCTAGACGACATCTTTACTCTCTAGGCGGTAAAGCCAAACAAGAGAGACGAGGCTCTGATACCAATTGAAAGAATGAACGATGTCCGAGATGTTGCCTAGAGGGGGGGGGGGGGATAGGCGATTAACACTTTTTCTATTTAGGGGCTTGATAATTGCGGAATAAAACTATGTGTTTAAATTAACAAGCCAACAACCTAAAATTCTAGGTTTACCTAAAGTGCACCAACAACTTATGCTAAACAAGGCAAGCAACAAGGTGATAGAAATATATATAACTTCAAGCATGAAGACTATCACAATATAAATTGCATAAGTAAAAGCTCGGGTATAGAAATAACCGAGGCACGCGGAGACGAGGATGTATTCCCGAGTTCCTCCTTGTTAAGGGAGTACGTCTCGTTGGAGGGGTGTGAGCTCGCCACAAGAGGCCTACTCAAGATGCCACAAAGGCCTCACCCTATTCTCCGATGAACCTCACCCAAGGGATTGGTTCACCTTCCACTATCGGAATCCTTCGAGGCGAATTCCAGAGCCCTTTTACACCGTTCTTGGGGCACACACCCACAACTCAATTGGGGGCTCCCAAACTCGTGCCGAAGCTTCACATCTCGAAGTATTCGCGGCACCTCCAAACCGTCTAGGGTACACAATGCACCCAAGAGGAACAAAGCTCTTGGGAACACAATGCACCCAAGAGTAACAAGCTTCTCAACCTTCAACTTCATGTATCACCATGGAGAGAGCAACCCGATGCAACTAATGCAAGAGGCAAGAACACACAAAGTGATCAAGTCCTTCACTCTTAAATTCCAACCAAGCAACAAATGCTTTGGGGGGAATAAGAGAGGAAGAACAAAGGGGATGAACACAAAGCAACCCCAAAATCTATATCCACTAGGTTCCCCTCACTTAGAGGAAATTTTGATTGGTGGAAAGGTAGATCTAGATCTCCTCTCTTGAATCCCTAAATTTGGGCAAGAATCATTGGAGGGATTGAGAGGAATCAAACTCACAAGGTTAGCAACAATAGAGGTGAGAGGAAAGCAAGTGAGCAAGACCAACAAGCAGGTTTTGGGGAGGTAGGAGGCTTTTTATAGCCTCCCCCAAAAACTAGCCGCTGGAACCTGTCCAGGCCGGAGACTCCGGACTAAGTGGCCGAAGACTCCGGTCTGCTGGATCATCGGGGAGGGCCGGAAAGTCCGGTCCAGGGGGCGGAGACTCCGGCCAAGCCGGAGACTCCGAGGACCCTCCGGGGGTGCTCTGGACCCCTACTAGAGCCGCACCACACAAAAGCGACACGGCTGAGAAAAGCACAGGGCCGGAGATTCCGGGTCCCTTGGGCCGGAGACTCCGGTGGGGCCGGAGACTCCGCCCCATCTCCGGGGTACCTCCGGACCAAGTCCAGAGGCGCACCACACAAAAGCGACACGGCTGAGAAAAGCACAGGGCCGGAGACTCCGGTGGGGCTGGAGACTCCGCCCCATCTCCGGGGTACCTCCGGACCGAGTCCAGAGACGCACCACACAAAATCGTTCGGCAGCGAAAACAAGAGAGGCCGGAGACTCCGGTGGGACCGGAGACTCCGGGACATCTCCGGGGTAGATCCAACAGAAAAATCAGAACCCCATAACTTTTGCAAATGAACTCCGTTTTCGATAATCTTGGACTCGTTGGAATCATCACAATGAGCACAACAAGATTATGGAGAGAAACATCATAGTCCAACAAAATATTGTAAAACCAAATGGGGAAAGTTTAAAAGCTCTTTTTCGCAAACCGAAAAACCGTTTCTTTTGCAATTGAAGTCCGAATGAAGCAAAACCAATTTTGTTGGAAAGAGGACGACAAAAGCAACCTTTGAAAATGGAAAACTAGCAAAGGAGATTTTGCAAAGGGTTGGAAAGGTGAAACCTTCCAAAAGGATGAACCGGCAAAATCTCCAATACCGAAGATGCAAAAAGAAGACGCATATGCAAACCGTTTTTGGTGATCTTAGCCTTGTCATAACACGCACGACAAGCACCAAGACCACACCACGATAAGAGTCAAATAAGAACCAATGAAGATGATCTCAAGGATGCAAGGATGCAAAGGGTTGAGCTCTCCACGAACGATACGATCAAGTTACTCGGTCGAGAGCCCCTCTTGATAGTACGGTTATCTATCCTATAATCCGATCTCTCACTAAGCATCATGAGACCGGTAAAAAAGAAACCCTATCAAGATCATACCTTTGCCTTGCGCATTAATCCACTTGAGGTCGATGGAGACGATCTTCATCTCCTCAAGACGAACCATCTTCTTGATTGCGCTTCGCTTGGTGAAGATTCACATGGGGCTCCCCCATACACCAAGATGGATGAAGCACCACTTCGGCATATCTTCACTTGGCCTTTGTCTTGATGATGAACACCTTGGCCTTGATTAACAAATAATCTTCTTCCCTTAACCTCGACTCCAACACATGGAGAACAAGCAAGACCGTGACTCCAACAAATGGAGACAAGCAAGCTAATGGACACCTACAAATATAGCTCAATGCAAATATTAGTCCATAAAGATTGTCATTAATTACCAAAACCATGCATGGGGGAAACCATGCACTTTCAACATGATCACAAGAGGGGGTAATGAGATCACAATATTCTGGAACAGTGTGAAACCATATTTTGTGGCAGCTGCTAGGGTAGACGTCAGTCTGACTATATAACCCCACGTCCGAGTAGGTAACAGCCCCACGATCCAAAAGAATCGGTTAAGTGATTAACGCATCCGTTAATTACTAAATAATGACTCATTATTTATTCCGAATAGCAAAAATTAGACAACATGCATAGCTTAGTCCTCGACTCGGTTCATTCCCAAAACCTGACGCGACACGACGCGTGGCGAGGCGGACGACGGAGGAGGAGCACGCCTATTCTCACTCACGTACTAGTGGTAGAAAAGCTCACCTTATAAGGTGGTGGAACTCTCATCAGCATGAGACTAAACTTAGTCCCACCCTTTAAATGTATGAATGGACCATATAAATTTCAGAATTTAGTTGGACTTTAGACCAAAGATCCAATAATCGAATACTAGTAAATTCCAAAGTCTTTTGGAGACTCTCTAAGCGAAGACTCCCTTTGACGAAGTAAATCTCATCTAACATGGCCATTTGCATTAATTTTGAGATTGTTCCACCGTTCTTCGCCTCGCTCGTAAACCTCCGGTCTCCACCAATCACTACAGGAACGGCTAGCTATGCCGACGGCTTTTTGCCGTCGGCACAGGCTAATTTGCCGTCGGCATAGCTTGTGCCGACGGTGGCCGTCGGCGTATTGCCCCGTAGGCATAGAGCCTTTTGTCGTCGGCATAGAGCAAGGCCGTCGGCGTAGATTCCGTCGCCATTTTATTTTCCAATTTTTTTTAAAAAAAATAAAAAAAATCAACTTTTTTTCTAATTATTTGTTTCAAATTTTTTTCAAATTTCAAATTTTCCATTTTTTTTTCAAATTTCAAATTTCCCACTTAGCCACACACTTAATCTCAGGTCAAAGTATTTACCTTAGTCAAACTTCCCGTTCGGTCACCCATCCTCAGATTGCTCTAGCCCAAGCACGCTTAACTTTTGAGTTCCTTCCAAATTAGCTTCCAGATGAGATGTTAGAACTTACTAATATTAGTATCCTATCAACCATATTAAC
Source organism: Puccinellia tenuiflora (assembly GCA_012064385.1). Taxonomy (NCBI): domain Eukaryota; kingdom Viridiplantae; phylum Streptophyta; class Magnoliopsida; order Poales; family Poaceae; genus Puccinellia; species Puccinellia tenuiflora. Next base: position 673,985 of record QRDG01000434.1, on the reverse strand, counting down.
CCATGGGGCATGATGTTACACTTTTTATTGTTTAAATTTTGAAAATTTATTTGAATAAGTAACAATGATTATGTAATAATATGTTTTGAATAAATAACAATAAATTTTATTTTACTTTATTTTCTCCTTTTTACTTAATATGGAATAATTAATATCTTTAAATCCGTAAATCGAAATTTAACAAATAAAATGTCTAAATCGATTAGAAAAATGAGAGAAATCCAAATATGACATCCATATCATCTTTTTCATCATGTATATGACTTTTTGCAACATATTTTTGGTACTTGCTTAATAAAAAAAGTCACTTTGACACTTAAAAAATGAAAAATGATATTTATAAAAATATTTCAAATAATAATTTTTGGCAACAATGTTTGCCATACCAAGACACACTTATGTGTCAAATATGGGAACATTATCACAAACTATGGCACGGGGATGATCATATCTACGTCATTTGACTCGAAACTTATACATGTTTATATATGATTGATCTTTTTGTAAAGAAGTTTTTTGGTAACTTTGTCAAAACTCAGGTTTATCATTTTTCCTAGCAACTAGTACACATAAAAGGAGTCCATGCCAAAGGATTTAATTTATTGAGTATTTTTTCACTTTCTTTTATTTTGTTCAAAAAATGGTCAAAATGGTTGTCGTGCCTGTTCATCCAAAGGGGTCTCATTTTTTAAAACGATCTTTGGTTCTGTGATATAACCACTACTGGTGTATCTTAAAATGATTTTTTAAAAAATTTCAGAGCAAACTATCACACACTTGTAGTTCAAAATTGAATTACTTTCGAAAAATAGGCATAAAGTCATTTAAATAGGCGAAATGAGGTAGAAACCGAGAAAATTCCTAATATTTCTGTATTATCGATAAAATATGGCCTACTTTGTGTGAAAATTGTATATGTGCCATTTTGCACCATATTTATCGTACTTGCTTCACAAAAAATGTCATTTTTGACAATTAAAAAATGAAAAATGATATTTATAAATGTAATTTGAAAAAAATTAGTTCTGCAACATTGTTTTTCATACCAAGACACACCTATGTGTCAAATATGGACACATTATCACAAACTATGGCACGAGGATGATCATATCTACGTCATTTGACTCGAAACTTATACTTGTTTATAGATGATTGACCTTTTTGTGAAGAAGTTTTTTGGTATCTTTGTCAAAACTCAGGTTTATCATTTTTCCTAGCAACTAGTACACATAAAAGGAGTCCATGCCAAAGGATTTAATTTATTGAGTATTTTTCACTTTCTTTTATTTTGTTCAAAAAATGGTCAAAATGGTCGTCGTGCCTATTCATCCAAAGGGGTCTCATTTTTTAAAACGATCTTTGGTTCTGTGATATAACCACTACTGGTGTATCTTAAAATGATTTTTTTTTAAAATTTCAGGGAAAACTATCACACACTTGTAGTTCAAAATTGAATTACTTTCGAAAAATAGGCATAAAGTCATTTAAATAGGCAAAATGAGGTAGAAACCGAGAAAATTCCTAATATTTCTGTATTATCAATAAAATATGGCCTACTTTGTGTGAAAATTGTATATGTGCCATTTTGCACCATATATGTCGTACTTGCTTCACAAAAAATGTCATTTTTGACAATTAAAAAATGATATTTATAAACGTAATTTGAAAAAAATTAGTTCTGCAACATTGTTTGTCATAACAAGACACACCTATGTGTCAAATATGGACACATCATCACAAACTATGGCACGAGAATGATCATATCTACGTCATTTGACTCGAAACTTATACTTGTTTATAGATGATTGACCTTTTTGTGAAGAAGTTTTTTGGTATCTTTGTCAAAACTCAGGTTTATCATTTTTCCTAGCAACTAGTATACATAAAAGGTGTCCATGCCAAAGGATTTCACTTTTGATTATTTTTCCACTTTCTGTTATTTTTTAGAAAAAATGGTCAAAATGGACCCGAGCCATGATTTGTGATAAAGTGTCCATTTTTGACACATAGGTGCGTCTTGGTATGGCAAACATTGTTGCCAAAAACAATTTTTAAAATATTATTATAAATATCGTTTTCTATTTTTTAAATTTCAAAAGTGACTTTTTTATTAAGCAAGTACCACAAATATGTTGCAAAAAGTCATATACATGATGAAAAAGATGATATGGATGTCATATTTGGATTCCTCTCATTTTTCTAATCGATTTAGATACTTTATTTGTTAAATTTCGATTTATAGATTTAAATATATGAATTATTTCATATTAAACGAAAAACAGGAAAAAAAATAGGTATGGCGACGGCAAAGCCGCGGCGTAGCCCTGTGAAGTTGTGCCGAAAGCCGTCGGCGTAGCTCCATACGCTAGCCTACGGCCCACCTATGCCGACGGTGGCCGTCGGCACAACCACCCTACGCTGACGGTGGCCATCGGTCCTAATTTGACTACACCGACGACATTCTTTGTGCTGACGGCCAGCTCGACCGGCTGGCCTGCTAGGAGGCTAAGTCTGAAAGAACAAACAATGCCCGGATGTCGCCTAGAGGGGGGGGGGGTGAATAGGCGATTAAAACTTTTTCTAATTAGGGGCTTGATAATTGCGGAATAAAACTATGTGTTTAAATTAACAAGCCAACAACCTAATATTCTAGGTTCACCTATGTGCACCAACAACTTATGCTAAGCAATTCAAGCAACAAGAAGATAGCAAGATATGAACTTCAAGCACGAAGGCTATCACAATGTAAATTGTATAAGTAAAGCTCGGGTATAGAAATAACCGAGGCACGCGGAGACGAGGATGTATTCCCGAGTTCCTCCTTGTTAAGGGAGTACGTCTCGTTGGAGGGGTGTGAGCTCGCCACAAGAGGCGTACTCAAGATGCCACAAAGGCCTCACCCTATTCTCCGATGAACCTCACCCAAGGGATTGGTTCACCTTCCACTATCGGAATCCTTCGGGGCGGATTCCGGAGCCCTTTACAACTTTTGGGGCACACACCCACAACCCAATTGGGGGCTCCCAAACGTGCCGCAGCTTCACAACTCGAAGTCTTCGCGGCACCTCCAAACCGTCTAGGGTACACAATGCACCCAAGAGGCAACAAGCTCTTGGGAACACAATGCACCCAAGAGTAACAAGCTTCTCGAATCTTCAATCCCACATATCACCGAGGGGAACTCAAACCTATGCACCAAATGCAAAAGGCAAGAGCACAAGTGCTCAAAGCCTTCACTCTCAAATTCCAACTAAGCAACGAATGCTTTGGGGGGAATGAGAGAGGAAGAACAAAGAGGAGAACCACAAAAGAACTCCAAGAACTAGATCCACTATGTTCCCCTCACTTAGAGGAGAGATTGATTGGTGGAAATGTAGATCTAGATCTCCTCTCACTTTTCCCTCAAAAATATGCAAGATTCATTGGAGGGATTGAGAGGGGGGCAAGCTTTTCAAGGTCAACAATGGTGGGAGAGAGAGAGGAAAACGTGCTGCCTTAGATGGGGAACCATTGGGGAAGAAGGCCCCTTAAATAGGTCCCCCGAAATCTGACCGTTATGTGCAAAATCGTACCCAGCGGTACTACCTCTAGGCTGGCGCTACTACCACTGGGGCGGTACTACCTCTGCTCCAGCGATACTAGCTCTGGGACCCTTTTTGACTGAGAATGATGATTCCAGCGGTAGAACGTGGCTGCTACCGCCGGGGTACCGGGGGGATACCAGTACGCAAAAAGGGCGCACCGGTACCACCAACGGTACCGGGCGCTGTGCAGCAGCAGTTCCGCTCCAGGTGTAGCGGTACTACCGCTGCCGCAGCGGTACTACCGCCGGACAAAAAAACTGCAGAACAACCGGTACGAGAAAAATCATAACTTAATCATCCGGACTCCGTTTTCGATGATCTTGGGCTTGTTGGAATCGCAGCGAAGAGTTCTACAAGATAATGCGGAGAAACATCATAGTCCATCAAGGGAGGATAAAACCAAATGGGGAAAGGTAAAACCTCTCTATAAAAGAACAACCGGTAAATCCTCCAACATAAGGAACCCAACAAGTTTTTCATCCGAACTCTGTTTTCTATGATCTTAGGCTTGTTTCTAAGATAATCACAAGCCCTACAAGATCATTCATATAAACATCATAGTCCATCATGTGAGGAGAAAACCACAAGAAGAGAGTTTGACCTCTCTTACAAGTGACAAGCCGGAAAAACCTCCAATATAAAAAACGCAAGAAGATATTCATGAAATCCGTTTTTGATGAACTAGAGCTTGGTATGGAGATGAACACAAGCTCTAAATTCTCACATGGATAAAAGCCAAATAACAACCAAGAAAGATGATTGCAAGGATGCAAAGGTTTGAGCTCTCCACGAATGATACGAACAAGATATACGGTCGAGAGCCCCTCTTGATAGTACGGCTATCTATCCTATAATCCGGTCTCTCACTAAACATCATGAGACCGGTAAAATAAAAACCCTATCAAGATCATACCTTTGCCTTGCGCATTAATCCACTTGAGGTCTCCTCAAGGCGAACCAACTTCTTGATTGCGCCTTGCTTGGTGAAGATTCGCATGACGCTCCCCCATACACCAAGATGGGGAAAGCACTCCTTCGGCATATCTTCACTTGGCCTTTCTCTCGATGACGAACACCTTGGCCTTGATCAACAAATGATCTTCTTCCCTAAACCTTGACTCCAACACATGGAGAACAGGCAAGACCTTGACTCCAACAAATGGAGACAAGCAAGCTAATGGACACCTACAAATATAGCTCAATGCAAATATTAGTCCATAGAGATTGTCATTAATTACCAAAACCATGCATGGGAGCAACCATGCACTTTCAATCTCCCCCATTTTGGTAATTGATGACAATCCCTTTTTAAGAGGGTTTATATAACGAATAGAGCATCCTTGCAAGACAAACGAGCAAGGATGCAAGCGCATGCATGGCAAATGCAACAAAAGCATAAAACCCAAATTCCCTTAAACCCTCTAAACTTCTCCCCCATTGGCATCAATTGCCGAAATGGGAAGAAAAATTTAGAGAGACAATATAATGTGAGTTCCTCCATAAAGGTGATGGCAATCCCTTTTAACGAATAAATTAGAGGAAATCAAACTATATTGAGGATCAAAAGATTGCAAAAAGATGAAATCATTTTAAACATCTCCACAAAGTAGAAAAGCAATCAAAAAGATCCAAAGTGAGATTTCTAAATAAAAACGGAGAAGCTCCCCAATGTTCATGCACAACTAAGGAGTGCACAAGTATGGAATCCTCACTCCCCCAAAATCATCTAGAACACTCAACAAGTGCAATTGTGCATAATGCAAAAGCAAATCATAGCACTTGCACCAAAGATGTGGTTGAGCCATAAAAAGATACCAATTTTCAAAAATTCAACATAAGATAGGCCCAACCGAGATAAAGAGATCTTTTAAGGAAATATATTCACAAGCTTAGGGATACCAATTGGAAACTAAAACCAATTGAAAATGCCAAAAGCTAGTGAGAGCATTTAGCCAATAAAATTCAACATGCTCACCATGGTAGGCAAGAAGTCAAAGATCTTGAAAAATACATGAGTGTGCAAAGATACCAATAAACAATAAGACAAGCACTCATGAGACAAATTTGGAACCACCAAAGAATTATAGATGAAAAACAAGGTGGCTCAAAAGAAATAGGATACCAACTAAAAGATGACCTCTCTCATATGTATAGGTTTCTTATTAGACAAACCATTGAAGATATACATCCGCAAAGAAACATATACATACAAAATGGTCCGGGAAAAGATAACAAGGTATCCAAAAGGAAGTCATAAATATACAAATGAGATTGTTGCTTAAAAGCATAGCACATAGCTCAAATTTATCTCATTGTACATAAAAGGACTTCAAATATATCAAATGCATCACACATATCACTAAGGGAACAAGAGATAGTGGAGATGCTTTGAAATAGGCAACTAGTATCACAAGGAAATAATATCAATTGAAGAAAGGTTTTTGCAAATTCAACACACATATCACAAAGATATATTAAGTGAAGGAAAAAGCCAAAACCACAACAATTGCATATAAGAGCTTTCATGCCAAGAGGCAACCTACACAAGGTTGAATACTAGAAAGGTATGCATGGGATAGATACTTGTTACCGAGATGCATTGAAGATGAAGATGATGAGAGTTGGTTTGTCATCAAAGCTTGACTCCGACAATCACACGGTGAGAACACCTTCCTTATGAATGAGGCAAGCATCCAATGCATCTCCATTGTACCTAAAACACAATTAGAGTACAAAATGGTTCCCAAACTCATTGGGTCCCATAGTAGTTAGATAAACTACAATATATAGGAAACACTCCACGTAAATATGTGCATATAGATATGAAATTGAATTTCATGCACATCTTAGCCGATTTAGGATTCGGTGGAGTATCCCCTATATATTGGAACTAAAAGGACTAGCATGCCATATAATATAAATGTTAAAGGATATACATACAAAGTCTTTCAAGATCCAAACGAGATACAATTTGGACAAAAACACCAAGTAAACCAAGAAGAGCGCACACGAGAGTGTGACACTAAAGGTTGTCCAAATTATATCAAACTCCAAATCAACACATGAAGTGTGATATCAATAGGAATCAAATCAAACAACACATGATTGAAAAGACACCAATTGAAAATAAGATACCAATTAAAAACAAAAATATCAACTAGGAGAAAAGATACCAAAAAGAGGGTGATACTTGACCGAAATCAAGTAAAGGAAAATAAGGCAACAAAGGTATCAAGACTCCCACAAAAAATATTAATTGGAACAAATATCTAAGGGAAGATATTAAATTCCAATTAATACCAATTGAAGGTACCAACACAAGATAAAGAAGCAAATGCCAATTGAAAGGATCAAAAAATGATAGATAGGTTAGTGTTCTAAATAAAAAGGAATGCTCCCCCAATGTTTATGCCTTATCTTATATATTTGCATTTGAATACAAAACACATGCACAAGGGATCATTACTCTCCATATTTTATATAAAACACTAAGCACTACCGGTTGAAAGATAAGATCCTTGCAAGAGGCAAAGAGGGCAATAAATAGAGCAATTTAAAGGCAAGTGCCAATGTGAAGATGATCTACAAAATCCACCACAATTACTAGAATCACTTGTCATGAACAAGGAGTATATGGAGAAATTTCTCGGTGGTATAAAGGAATGATGTACAAGACCAACTCCACCACAAACTAGCAAATGGCAAAAGATAGGAATTAAAACACCATTTTTAAAGAGGTTTGTTGGTAGTTTCAATTATTCGAACCAACCGGCAAAGCCATGGTTAGAATAAACGGAAACAAATGGTTTCTCACATAATATATGGAAATGCATATTAGAGAAAAACCACACCAAGCAACCTCACACAAACAAGAACCAAAGGGTAACCACAAAGGAAATTGGAACTTGTTTGAGTAAACATGCCACATAGGAAATGGATAATGTACAATATCAACTCTAAGTGGCAAACCTCAAATGTTCACATTTTTATGGGATTGTAATATGCACATAGCTTGTTACTCCCCCATAATGTGATAATTCATTTTATTTTTAAACAAGAGGCAAATAAAACCAACTAGAGAAATTAATGGACATGTAGAATTTGAATTTCTCATGAATATGACATACCACATAGTAGCTAGATAATATTGAAATATCAATACTAGGTGGTGTCCTTCATGTACACACATTTTTAGGTTTGTGGAGTGCACAAAGCATTTCAATCCCCCAAAATGGGACAGTCCATTAATATCTCAAAGAGCCAAATGAAATCCACACAAGATTCAATAAGGCTCAACACCCAAATTACACATACATGATACACAACTAACATACACCACCTTGAATAACAAGATAAGTAAGAAAGGAGCATATCACATACAAACACATGATAGGAACAAAACTAACACATGCAAGGGAGCAAGCAACTTTCAATGAATATATGAATTAAATACAAGTTACCGCAAGGAGGAAGAATTGGATATGAGATAGATATGTGATAATCCAATTGACTTGGCTTGAGAAATAAACCCATGAAGATCCCTTAATTCTTCAAAAATAGCCAAGTCACCAATGTCCTCCACTAAACACCTATTGATCAAGTTGAAGCTTGTTGGTCCCCAACCAAGTTGGGTCCTAAGAGGTTAGTCACAATAGGCTTGGGAACCCAAATGGTGCATTTCTTGACACCACTTTGAGCTCCCACAAACTTGGCAAACACATTGCCACTTCTATCCTTCCCAAGAGAATAAATATCATCAATTATGATAGGGTTGGATGGGTTACCGACGGTGCATGAGGAAGCAAAGTGACCCTTGCCACGGCAAAGGTAGCAACACCGACTCTTCTCTTGAAGGGGTCGCAGCATAGAAAACAAAAATTTTCCTACGCAACAAGCGGAAGAAACCCCAAGGATCTAGATCTATTAGACGAAGGTAGCGAAGATGAGATCCAATCTCTTACCCTCGAAGAACGTTCAAAGCGTTTTGTCGATGCAGGGGTTGGTCTGTCGATCCCCGCAACTAGACTCATCTAGTCGCGAGGAGATGTATTATCCACGCCGGGATTCAATCCGATTAAGTGCCACGACGGGCAGCACCTCCGCGGTATCCACACGTACGGCTTGATGTAGATCTCCTCCTTCTTGATCCCGCAAGCAAGGTGGAGATGGCTAGATAGATCTCGGCACCACGACGGTTGTGGTGGCGTTGATGATGTAGATCTCCACGAGCATGGCTACGCCTAGCCAAGCACGAGGAGGAGAGGACCATGGCGCAGCAACCCTAGCAAGGTGAGGTGGTGCGCCAAGGTGGGGTGTGGAGGAGCATGGCGCGGCAGCCCTCCGGGGAGAGGTGGCACGGCAAGAGGTGGATCTAAGGAGGAGGCGGCGGCCAGGGAGGAGGAAACCTCTCAGGTTCAAGGGGCTGCGCCCCAGCCCTCCCCTCCTCCTTATATAGGCGTGAGGGGGCTGTGGGGGGCGCCCCAATCCCATCTAGGGCCGGCCAAGGGAGGGAACTTGCCCCCCAAGGCGCCTAAATTAGGGTTAGGGCTGCCCCCACCTTTGCCTTTGCCGCATGGGCCTTGGAGGGCTGGTGCGGCCAGCCCATGTGGGCTGCACCACGCCCCCTTGGTCCATGTGAGCCCTCCTAGGTTCGTGGCCCCCAAGGTGGGGCCCTCCGGAACCTTTCCGGAACCTTCTAGAACTTTCCGGTACCCTACCGGAATATTTCGGAACTTTTCCGATACCTCCGGAAACCACTTTCCTTATATGAATCTTATTCTCCGGACTCTTCCGGATCTCCTCGTGATGTCTAGGATCCCATCCGAGACTCCGAATCACCATTCGTTCATACCATCAAAAATCTCAAGCCCTAGCTACATCGAAGCTTTAAGTGTGTGACCCTACGGGTTCGAGAACATGCAGACATGATCAAATCAATAATCAATAGCGGGACCGGGATGCCCATATTGACTCCCACATATTCAACGAAGTTCCTTATCGATTGAACCACGATGCCGGAGATTCTTAATCTCATATACGATTCCCTTTGTCTCACCGATATTCAACTTGCCCGAGATTCGATCGTCGATATCTCCATATCTAGTTTCATCTCGTTACCTGGCAAGTTCTCTTTACTCGTCCATAATATAGGATCACCGTGATTACCACTTAATCACATGGTTGCAACCTTTCTGATGCTATATTACCGAGAGGGCCCAGAGATATCTTTTCCGTCACAAGGAAGGACAAATCCCAGTCTTGATTCATGTCACCCAACAAATACCATCGGAGATACCTGAAAGCCACCTTTATAATCACCCAGTTACGAAGTGACGTTTGATGTCCACAAAGTACTCCTCCGGTAAACGGGAGTGACATAATCTCATGGTCTAAGGAAACTATACTTGGCATACTAAAAGTGTTGGCAATGAAACTGTTGTGACACGATCAATTGCAACTCTTTATTATTGGGTCTTGTCCATCACATCATTACTCCTAATGATATGACTCCGTTATCAAGTGACTATAACAAGTCCATGGTTAGGAAACTCTAACCATCTCTTGACTAACGAACTAGTCCGGTAGAGGCTTACTAGGGACACCTGTTGTTTATATTCCACACATGTATTATGTTTCCGGTTAATACAATTATAGCATGGATAATAAACTATTATCATAAACATGAATATGCTAATAAACCATTTTATTATTGCCTCTAGGGCATATTCCCAACAGTCTCCCACTTGCACTAGAGTCAATAATCTAGTTTACATTTTCTCGATCCAACACTCATGGTGTCTAACACTCATGGAGTCTCAGTGCTGATCATGTTTGCTCGTGGAAGAGGTTCTGTCCGTGTTCTGTACTATACAGTTCTTTATGTTCTTTGCAAAACGTCAATGTCACCTAATTTGACATTACTTTATCATCTCATGATAAACCTAATATCATCACATGATAATCTCATCATCACATGATGAATATAATATATTTGGTTAGAGAGTGAGATTTTCGTTTCCCTTTTATGCCTACATGACGTATGATCAGTCAAGAGAACTTTCACATAGCATGTGCACCCGGAACTCACTCAGTCTTGAAACAAAATTTCTCAAACCATAATATTATATCTTTTAATCCTTGAATTAATCATATACTCCTATATGTTGTAGACTCACAAATCGACAGTGCAATCATGTCACTTCGATATTTTCGATCATGCTTTCGCTGCGCTTCTGCTATTATGAGATCCCAATCTAGTTTGGTTTTATGACTTCAACCAAGTCTACCAATCTCTAGATTCTATTATCTCATCTTTATGTTAAAATGACTCCTCATTCTAACACGTTCTTCTAACCAAGAACTTGGGTCACATATCGTCAAATACAAACACATGGTTCTTATATGTTTAGTCCTATGAACGATTCATAGCGAATTCTAACATATCCTCCAACCATCATTTTGTACTGAGTTATCAACTCAATGTTTCACCTATTTCTCACAAGCAGATGAACCTTTCTTCTCTTGTTTTATTTTGAACTCCTTCAAAATCTTACTTAGGTTAAACATCCTGACATAATGCTTATCAAACATATCTATCCTCCATAGATACATCCATCTCCATGGATATTTGACGTTTCAAACTAACTTCACAAGTTATACGTTGGTTCCTGACTTATTTACAACATTTATGAAATCTCCATTTCACTCAAACAAGATGTTGTAAACTCCCACTCAAATATACACCATACACATATTAAATTGTGAAACCACTTTGGCTCCCACTCAGAAATATGTTATCATTATATTTGACCATGATTTAACTAGCTCCCACTCAAACATATGTCACCACATATTTTGATCTTGGAAAATAGTTTCTGCTCTAACTTAATATATGTCACCACATATTTTAATTAGATCACACTCGTGTATTTTCTCGATATTTTGGACACCTCCAAAATTCTTAATTAACTATTAATATCGAGAACTCTTTATACGAAACGCTAGTACTCTACTAGCTTTAAGTTTTATTTATTCTCTACAAAACACCTTTTGAGGAATAAATATGTGAAACATCACTTTCACAAAATCAAGCAACAATTACTTTGTGATTTAAACTTAACATAGAATGACTCTTAGTCACTTTCGTATTTAAGGCTTCTATTTCTTCTTTGTAGTTTCGTAGGTATGTCTTGTTTCTGAAACATGACAAGTAAATCATGAATATTATTTTGTAACCTGACAAAATTTTATATTCTTGAATCCTACTTTTCTTTAGACAAGCTAAACCGAAATTCAATGATCACCATCATTAATTCCTTTATGTGTCAAGTTTTAACCAACATAGCACTTTACATATGTGCCACTTGATACATAAACAAGCAAGGTTTTAGCTTTTCCATTCCATCAATTCTTTTATCAATGAAACCTTTTCACGATAAATCCACTAAAACATTTAACACAATCAACAATTGATTTGTCCCTTTTAGTCTCTCATTGTGGAATCTCTATTCATAGTCACATATGAATATACTACAAACTTTATTTGCAATAGTTTCTAATTATCTCATAATTAATGAAACCACTGTTTCACATAACTCATATGCGAAATGCAAATCATTAAATAGATCCTTATTTCTAAACAGAGTGTTTATCAAATAAATCTAAATGCTATTATCAAACCCTCGAAATAAAACCCTTCTTTGAGACCACACAATATCAAATAGTGTGTGATTACAATATCTTAGGACATATCAAACTCCTTTGAAATATTCTAAATATTGTAATTTGTGATAACACTTCTCACAAGTCCGCATACTAACATATAACTCAAATATTTTGTCTCTTTTGATCAAATCATAAAGACTCAATTTTCTTGTTAACTTAATATCCTAAACTCCAGAAATTTATTTGATCTCATCAAATATCATAACTCGAATAAATACACCTATTTAATCATTTATGATGGAGTACACAAAATAATGACATCTAACATTTGCTGAAAATACAACCAACACTTGTGTTTATTTCGGCAATTCATGGCACTCTTCCAAAGGGTGGCATTTTAGTCATACTCCTTACAATAAGGCGCATTGATAAAACATCAAAATGTTTATTCAATATTCAGCACGACTAAAACAATTGTCATTATTAAGTTTTGGATATTTTAGTATGTCTCTTATTTTATAAATGTTCAACCAATTTATCATCTAGATTATAATAAGAACAATACACTTATAATCGAAACTTGTGATTCCAAAAAGGATCACTCATGAAAATAGAACAACCATTGTCTTTAACATGAATGACCGTCTCACATAAGCAAGACACACTAATTAAAATCACACTTAATTCGATTACAAAACTTATTCAAATCCTCTAATCCAAATGATAAATGTAGAGACAGATCGTTGCCAGCATCAACTCCTTGATTGCCACCATTCCGCAACGTCTTCCCATATCCTTTATGCAAATCTCAAGCAGCAGGTTCTGTTTTCATAAAACAGAATGAGTATCAAATACTTATCGGAACCGCCACAATTGCAATTTGGACTTAAACACTTATAACTTGTATATCACTATATACTTTCTGCATTGTCAACTTCTCTTGCTATGGGTTCCACTTTGACATGACGCAGCCGAGACACAAACTCACAGAAAGTGATCAAATCCCTTCCCATGACCTAGTCTCCGACACAATTCTTGAAGCTGGGGAGAAGCTAGCGTATCACCCCACTATCGCGAAACCGTCATTCATCTCGTGGTTCCAAACAAGCACTAGACGATGATGTATCTTATGCATTATCCTCAGGTGTTGTTCCAAGCAAGTGTTCTCTTCCATCTTGAGTGAAAGAAAACCGTTCAGACATTCGAACCTTGCAATTCTAACTTGTGCTGAAAAACTATTTTTCAACTCACCAACAATCTCCATTGCAGTCAAGTTCTTGAATTGTCTACCTAGGTCAGAATTCATGAAGGTGCACATCATCCACTTGACTTTCAAGTAGGTGGTTCAAAACCACTCCATGTACTCTTCATCACTTGCAGAAAAGTTTTGGGTTTATCTCCTATTGGTTCTTCTAGCACGTAGAGCTGAGCATGGGTGTTTAGGACTTCGCAGGTACCACTTAACAAAATTGACCCATCGAGACGCAGTTTTTCAGCAACGAACAGACTACCGTAGTCGACCATGATCTACAAGGATTTTTGCAAAGACATCTGGACTTTTGTTTATGATAATTTTAGTTCATCTTAATGAACTCCCACTAAACTCAACATCTCTCTGGTTGTTTAGTGACACACGATCCAAATCCACTACACCACAACCGATCATCACGTGAGATGATGTAGCTTCAATGGTGAACATCGCCATGTTGATCATATCATCCATATGACTCGTGTTTAGCCTTTCGGCTCTTGTGTTCCGAGGCCATGTCTGTACATGCTAGGCTCGTCAAGGAAACCGTAGTATTTCCGCGTGTGTAAATCTGGCTTACACCCGTTGTATGTGAACGTTGAATCTATCACACCCGATCATCACGTGGTGCTTCGAAACGAAGATCTTTGGCAACGGTGCATACTAGGGGAGAACACATCTTGATATTAACGTGAGAGATCACCTTATCATGCTACCGTCGCGATCACATCTAAGCATAACAATAAGGTGCATAAAAGGGATTAACATCACATGCAATTCATAATTGTGATATGATATGGCCTTTCTTCTTATGCTTTTGATCTCCATCTTCAAAGCACCGGCAAGATCTCCATCTCCGGCATGATCTCCATCATCATGGCGCCATCACCATGGTTGTCCACCAACTATTGCAACTACAACTAATGCTACTCTTAGCAATAAAGTAAAGCAATTACATGGTGATTCATTGACACGCAGGTCACATAAAATAAAAGACAACCATATGGCTCCTGCCGGTTGCCGTACTCGTCGACATGCAAGTCGCGAAAGATTACAAACATGATCATTGCATACATTATCACAAATCACATATTGGCCATACCACATCATATGACCCCCTCTGCAAAAACAAGTTAGACGTCCTCTACTTTGTTTATGCAATTTTTACGTGGCTTGGGTCAACGAGATAGAACCGTTCTAATCTACGCAAAACCACAACGGTGATATAGTAGTTGCTTATTTACTCATCCTTTTGAAAGGCCTTCCATTGAAAATTGCATCTTCACTAAAGCAAGAGAAACAGACACCCGCCAGCCACTTATGCAAAACAAGTTGCATGTCAATCGTGGAACCGGTCTCTCGTGCGTGGACGAGTAAGGTTGGTCCGGGCCGCTTCATCTCACAATACCGCAAAGACGCAAAGTGCACGCGAGAAGGTAGCAACATAAAATATCAACGCCCACAACACTTGTGTTCTAATCGCACCAACATCTACGAATAGATCTAGGCTCTGATACCACTGATGGGGTCGCAGCATAGAAAACAAAAATTTTCCTACGCAACAAGCGGAAGAAACCCCAAGGATCTAGACCTACTAGATGGAGGTAGCGAAGATGAGATCCAATCTCTTACCCTTGAAGATCAACAAACGCGTTTTGTCGGTGCAGGGGTTGGCTAGTCGATCCCCGCAACTAGACTCATCTAGTCGCGAGGAGATGTATTTCCTCGAAGTCCAATCCGACGAGGTGCCACAAGGGGCAGCACCTCCGCGGTATCCACACGTACGGCTCGATGTAGATCTCCGCCTTCTTGATCCCGCAAGCAAGGTGGAGATGGCTAGATGGATCTCGGCACCACGACGGTTGTGGTGGCGTTGATGATGTAGATCTCCACGAGCATGGCTACGCCTAGCCAAGCACGAGGAGGAGAGGACCATGGCGCAGCAACCCTAGCAAGGTGAGGTGGTGCGCCAAGGTGGGGTGTGGAGGAGCATGGCGCGGCAGCCCTCCGGGGAGAGGTGGCACGGCAAGAGGTGGATCTAAGGAGGAGGCGGCGGCCAGGGAGGAGAAAACCTCTAGGGTTCCAGGGGCTGCGCCCCAGCCCTCCCCTCCTCCTTATATAGGCGTGAGGGGGCTGTGGGGGGCGCCCCAATCCCATCTAGGGCTGGCCAAGGGAGGGAACTTGCCCCCCAAGGCGCCTAAATTAGGGTTAGGGCTGCCCCCACCTTTGCCTTTGCCGCATGGGCCTTGGAGGGCTGGTGCGGCCAGCCCATGTGGGCTGCACCACGCCCCCTTGGTCCATGTGAGCCCTCCTAGGTTCGTGGCCCCCAAGGTGGGGCCCTCCGGAACCTTTCCGGAACCTTCTAGAACTTTCCGGTACCCTACCGGAATATTTCGGAACTTTTCCGATACCTCCGGAAACCACTTTCCTTATATGAATCTTATTCTCCGGACTCTTCCGGATCTCCTCGTGATGTCTAGGATCCCATCCGAGACTCCGAATCACCATTCGTTCATACCATCAAAAATCTCAAGCCCTAGCTACATCGAAGCTTTAAGTGTGTGACCCTACGGGTTCGAGAACATGCAGACATGATCAAATCAATAATCAATAGCGGGACCGGGATGCCCATATTGACTCCCACATATTCAACGAAGTTCCTTATCGATTGAACCACGATGCCGGAGATTCTTAATCTCATATACGATTCCCTTTGTCTCACCGATATTCAACTTGCCCGAGATTCGATCGTCGATATCTCCATATCTAGTTTCATCTCGTTACCTGGCAAGTTCTCTTTACTCGTCCATAATATAGGATCACCGTGATTACCACTTAATCACATGGTTGCAACCTTTCTGATGCTATATTACCGAGAGGGCCCAGAGATATCTTTTCCGTCACAAGGAAGGACAAATCCCAGTCTTGATTCATGTCACCCAACAAATACCATCGGAGATACCTGAAAGCCACCTTTATAATCACCCAGTTACGAAGTGACGTTTGATGTCCACAAAGTATTCCTCCGGTAAACGGGAGTGACATAATCTCATGGTCTAAGGAAACTATACTTGGCATACTAAAAGTGTTGGCAATGAAACTTGTTGTGACACGATCAATTGCAACTCTTTATTATTTGGGTCTTGTCCATCACATCATTACTCCTAATGATATGACTCCGTTATCAAGTGACTATAACAAGTCCATGGTTAGGAAACTCTAACCATCTCTTGACTAACGAACTAGTCCAGTAGAGGCTTACTAGGGACACCTGTTTGTTTATATTCCACACATGTATTATGTTTCCGGTTAATACAATTATAGCATGGATAATAAACTATTATCATAAACATGAATATGCTAATAAACCATTTTATTATTGCCTCTAGGGCATATTCCCAACAAGTCAGTCATTGTTAATCGCTATGTGCACACAGAGATCTGATTGGTGGGGCCTGTGCAGCGTTAGATAAGATGTTTACAGGGTGCATAACTGCATATAGCCGAACTAATGTTAGCTTATTTATTAGTAGTGGAGACTAATTAGAGACTTAGCCGGAAGAAAATCAGACGCTCCTATAGGGTGCCTTCTGGCGGCGACGCATCTCGCACCGGTCGCCTAAAACAGTTACTTCATGGACATTTTTGGAGCAGCCCAATGGAAAAATAAAAGTTTATTTTTTATATTTTATGTTTTTAGAATGTTTTTAATGTGAACTATATTTGTTAATCCGAACACTTAAAATCTGAATGTTATTGAAACATGAACAATTTTCCAATTTGAATATTTTTAACACTTGACAAAATTTCAAATTTGAACAATTTTCAAGTGTACACATTTTAAATCTGGATATTTTTTAAGCTTGAACAATTTTTACAACGTGGACAATTATCAAATTTGAAACGTTTTTTAAAGTTGAACAAATTTCAATTATGAACACTTTTCAAAACTGAACAATTTTCAAGTGAACATTTTTAAGCTTGAAACAATTTTCAAAACTAAACAATTTCCAAAGTTGAACATTTTTTGCGTTTGATTGAACTTTTAAAACAAAATATTTTTCAAAACATAAATAAGTGTCAAAAAAGAAAAATGAGACAAACAGAAAAGAAAACAACATAAAAAGGAAACATAAAAGGAAAAAGCAAAAGAAAATGGAGAAGGAAAAAAAAAGCAGAAAAAACTGGTCCATCCATCAGCAGGTTGCTTTAGGCGACCGGACCTAATCTCGTCAACGCGAGAAGATGTATAGGATTTGCCAGGAAATCTAGGCAAATCCTATTGTACAGAGCGCGAACTTGGGCTTGGCCTGTTAAGAAAGGAGAGACTGTCGGGGTGGCAAAAGGTCACCACGCGTCCACTCTCGCTGGAGACGGGGCTACGCGGCTGGCCGAGGTGTCACCGATGAGGCGAGGCTTCCACCTCACCGAAGGGGGCGACACTCACATCCTTTCTCTCGGAAGATCGACTGGTGGGCGTGTGTGCGTCTCCAGCATGAACAAAGGGTCGGCTTACCTGTTTGTCCCGAAAGGGAAAAAGGTCGGCTTGCCTGACGTGCCTGCAATTTTCTTTTGGAGAATATTAGGGATATTATAACCGGCACAAAGAGGAGCTCTCTCACGACTTTGACACTTTTGACCATTGGATCACGTTGCCCGTACGTTCTTTAACCGTCTGATATACTTGAACCAATTGTCCCAAGGGTAGCTTTTCTGCCCATCAAATTCGCGCACCATGGTTAATTGGGCCAAAAACTTCCAGTAAAGCCCAACTGGAAATGAAGCGATCCTAGCGACCTTTCCTCTCTGACGAACCATCTCGGTGCCTTTCCCTCTTCCTCGCGAGTCGCAAGAAGACGCCAGACGATGCCTCCCTACTCTTCGTGATCCGGCACCACCACGCACCGTGATTCTGGATCGGCGTAGGTCGCCGCCATGAGAGAGCAGGGGTGGCATGGTCTTCACGGTGGGTGTGGAGGAGCAGAGGAGGGTGAGGATGATAGTGGCGGTAGGAAGAGCAACGATCGAGGTCGGAGATCAAGACAGACAGAGCTCTCGTCGCGGTGGAGTGTCGCCGGCCATCACTACCGTACGCTGCTAGCTTTTATTTATTCCCTGTCCCCAATCTGGTCTGCCCATCTGTGGCCTCGTCATCTTCCTCCCCCAATTTTTACTTCATGATTCTCCCAGTTCTTTGTTTATCTTATTTTGATTTCTTCATTTCCTAAGCCAGGTGTGCAGATCTGCGAAAGAAAATTAAAAAAAAGAGTCTTGAGGAAGAGTTTGGTGAAGAAGAACAAGGTAACTTCCGCTTCTCTTCCTTGAACAGTCACTTGTGTTCCTGTATTCGATGTTTTGGCTTATTCTATCATTGTTTTATATTTCGGGAGATGCTCGTGATAAGTTTGTAAGCTTCCTCTGTTCATCGCTTGGTGTGACGGGCCATTCTTAGATCCATTTGTTCTGCAGGAGGCTATGTTATTTTGGTGTGCAAGAGAGGTCACATCTCCAAGTTTCTTGATTCTAGATGGTAATTAATTCTGCCCGGGGATTGTCTCCATCTGCATGGTGTTTTTTTTTTTTTCCTTTGATCCATCTGTATAGGTGCTCCTGCTAGGTGGTTGCTGTTACATGTGTTTGCCCCAATTTTGTGTGAACAAGGCGTACATGCATGCTTGTTGTATCTACCTGATTGGTGGTAATGTGTACTGACGTTTGTAATGTTTTTTTTTTCTGTATGTTATGTGCTGATGTTTGTAATGGTACATGGTTTCTGTACGTCGGTAGCTTCATGATGCCAATTATAACCATGGTGCTTTACAATTTAATAAAGTTCATTACTGACCACAACTTTCATATATTTATCGAGATTCATATCATTCTACCGGAAATATAGACGGGTACAGCAACGTGCGCCATCATGCATGGTTTATCAATTTCTCCGGGGCTTCATCCTTTCTCTTGGGCATGAGACATGTAAAATCGTCTTTTTATTCTTTAAATCCTTAATTTTTCGCTACCATTTTTTTTCAAGTATTGGAGGAGATACTGGATGTGTGTGTCTACTGATAGGTTCTTAGTTTTTCTTTTTGTGTAGCTTAGGGTTCAGACCTTTTAAACGAATGTGATCGAGCCCGAAGGAGGATTTAGGAAATGGTCATGTTCACAATGATACCAGACAAGAGGTAACCACGCAAGCACAATTTGTAGACCAGGTTCTATTTCAGAGGAAATCCATGTTGCTTATCTGGAGCAACAAAAACCGAATATGACATTGCATGGCAGAATGTGAACTACATATTGTCAATTGCTCTCAAAGAATAGATTTCCTGTTTTGTTTCTCTGGAGAATCCGTTTCATGTCAGCAATCAAATACGTGCCATGTACCTTCTGTTTAATTTTAATAAGATGTCAAGGAAGCAGTTTAGCAGCAACATAATTCTAGCCGTAAGTACATGATTCTGGAGTCTTCACTTGCAAACTTCATTAATATTTCATTTGATCTCTAAGTACTGCATGCTCTTCTCATTTCTTGCATTTTTATCCCCCTGCTGCAGATAAAGTGACCAAAAGCAAGCCGATGGTTATATATATGAGTCAACAAACTATCCAGTACGATACACTGGAGCCTGTTAGCATCCTAAGCTTGTGCTGCAGTATATCAGCAACTATTATTTACTTATTGTCATTTTAGATTATGTTTCTCTAAATCATGTGGACCAAGTTGGGGTATGGATAGTGTAGTACTACTGCGATATACAGTGCTATGTAATATACTAGGTACTTCTTTTTGTACTTTAATTTGTGTGTGGTACGGTTTTACTACCGTACATAGATTATTGGTCCTTCGGGACCGATCCCCGTTCAAAAAATAAAATCTCATATAATTTTCTCGATGGATACCATAGTATTATGGCAGTGAACTTGACGAAACCTGACAAGCTAGGGCCTCAAACACACAAATAATGTGTTCGCATGTCTCCATTTTCCTTGGTGAAAAATCATGTTTCTTATTTAAAGTTTCCTTACACACATGCATAAGGTCTCTACATTTCTTATAATATGATATTTGCTACTTCATTGTTTCAGCATATAAAATTGTATTCCTTGTGCTCTCTCATTCCTAAGATTCATAGGATGTGTAGCTCGGCTGTGTGTCTAATGTCTTTTTATACTCCGTTCTTAAGAGCTACAACAGCAGCCAGATGTTTGACCTGATCTGGATCGCTACGAAAGGACGATCCTACTTTAAAAGTATGGTGTGCCTAATATGGTGACATTTAAATAGATTATTGATGTACAAATAAATCAATGGACATGGTAGAGTTGTTCCTACGACAAATGGTCGATATGGTGCCCGACCGGATAACTTTGAATAGTGACACAACACTTATGTTAGGCCATTTTTCATTTCTTTGTTACTATGAACCTCATAGACTTTTTGTAATTATTTTTTAGAAATAATTATCTTCTTTATTTGTTCTATTTTTTATCTAAATGTACCTTTATATGGTTTCGTGCCACACTGGAGATACAACAAGTGCAATTATTTTGCAACATAGAAAGCGGCTCCATTTTATTTTTCTCCATATGTTAGCTTGCATATTTTAGGTTGCTTATGTTCATGTACTACTGATCCCATATATATGCTTTTTTGTTGAGCTCATGTACTAAAACAATACAACCATGTTCTGCGCATTTCAGTTATGTTTTTACTCCTTTTTTTCCTTCTTAGTAGCTTTATTGTGTTGGTTAAGTTTACTTACACATTGATCTACAAGTGGGTTACATTGTTCTCTTCGAGTATTTACATTTATAGGGGTCACTTTAGCGGAAATTCATCTATGCACCCGAGCTCACATGCACCTGTTTTCTTCGAGCAATTTTAAAAAATAGTAAAACATTATGAAAAAATCTGAAAAAAATTGGTGACACACACATATGAGTTTCCCACACTCGTGCAAAATTTAGGAATGAAATGACAATTTCTGTGCTCTGTACAAAAAAGATAAAATCAGTATTTTCAAATTCGTATTTTTAGATCTCATTCTGACAACTGTATTTGTCTTTTTTGTACAGGGCACATAAATTGTCATTTCATTCCGAAATTTTGCACGAGTGTGGTAAACTCATATATGTATGTCACCAATTTTTGTCAGATTTTTTTATAATGTTTTACTAT
>QRDG01000434.1:551301-644378 GCA_012064385.1 Puccinellia tenuiflora | reverse complement strand
AAAAAGATGAATCCACTTCCTCCTCTCATTTCTTTGACCTCCTACATCGTACAACCTGTATACCTCCCCGCCTCTTTTGCTCTCTCCAAGTGGGCTGCAGATAGACTACCCCAAATTAATAACTTTCTCATTCAAGCCTCATGTTGTATCTCAGATATTAAAGGTAAGAGACTAAGTCTGCGCCCTGCATGGGGTAGAGTGAAAGAAATATGCAAATCTCAAGTAACATATTACCTAATTGAATTTCTACAACACCATTTGTTCGTACTCTAGCATGAAGCACATCCTCCTGCCAAAATCTCCAGAAAAGTTAAAAAGAAAAATACTGCAGACATATTCCTGAATAGAATGACTGACAGTCACCAGCACCTGAAGTCTATTCTTGAGTAACCATGGTACAGTAACAAATTATCCAGAGTTCTATGTGCAATACTCTAGAACTGCACAGTTAATGACGCTCAAACAGACTAGATATTAGAAATATGGAGGGAATCTCCACTTACAAAGGAAACTACAGGACACCTTAACTTCAGTTTCTACATACTGAGGATAAAAAAAATCGTTTGGTATTATAATAATATCTATTGTTTGGAATTAGTAAATGAACTGAAGGATCTTCCAGCAAAACAAAATAGCAAGTAGATGATTACATGTGTAAACACAAAGGTCAAGGTGTTCATATAAGATTATGCTTTTTAGTAAGTAACTTCTTAGTAAGCATATGGTATTTAGTTTAACTAGGACTGTTTTTCCCTAACCTCATTGTAACCAGGCAAGGGTGTTCAACTGGACTCTACTTCTATAGTAAATTAGTAATATTCACTCCTTCGGTCCTTCCATTAGTACAGATTTGTTTTAAATAAATAAGGCTTATATTAGATCGAGAGAACATAGAGTAAACCAGATAATGTGGTACACCAGTTACGAAGTAGAGATTATAATAATAATAAATTAACAGCCTCAAGCTGAGAAGATGAAGGTTTTAATACATTGACAACAAACAACAATGTTGCAGAGACATCAGAAAACCTGTAAATAGATGCCCCAGACAAGAATTAAACTGTGGATAAATTACAGACCTTTGTTTGGTACATAATCTGCCTCAGCTAATCGGTCCAAGTTTTCCATGAAGTACTGTGCACAGTCAGGAACTTGTAGAATGCTTCCACGTGAGTAAGTTTCCTATAGATGCATTTATTTATAAGTTGTCCGTGTGTGACAGTATAAACATTTAAAGAAAGAAATAAAAACTTATTTTCCACCTGAATAGCTGGATCTTCCCATAGTTTTCTCACATCCTGCACAAGTTCTTTGCTGAGCAATGGGTTAATCCAACCTGCCACCGATTTCTGATAGTTTTTTCTCCGGTCTCCTGAAGTTAGGACAATAAGACAATGACATTTTATACAAACATAACTTTACAATATTATTAATATTGTAAGGTGCACGATGTCAAGCTGCCAAGCTAGCAACCAACATATTGTACATAAAGAAGACAACACTTCTTAACAAGATTAGTTCCAGAACCATCAAACAAGATAAATTGTCAAGCCCTAGAAGTGCTCGAATCTAGACAATCAACATCTGAAACGACGATTATTTGAGCCCATGAAGGATTACTGAATTAGTCTTATTCTGTAAGCAATCAAATGTAATAACAAGGTAGAGTGTATGTTTTCAGTTACTAGATGAAATAAATGATATCCAGAAATAAATGGAGCAATACATAAAAGTGTGAGCTAGTGATAAACTTTCTATATTTCATCGGTCTAAATCATCTGCGGTTCAGTACATATCCTTGCCGCTGGTGACTAGGTGAATAAAAATAGAAAACACTAATGCAGCAGAGCTTAATGCAGCTGCAAGGTCTGAACAGGTTCGAATATTTGATCATAGACAAGTTTAGTAACTGAAAAGGTTCTTAAGCTGTAACGGATCAGAGTAATCATGTTGCAAGATATTGATGTTTATGCCCACTGAACAAAATAGGAGGTACAAACCTGATTATCTGGGGATATAACATATTTTGAAGACTCTGATTCCACTTGGGCTAGTTCTTTAGCTCCATCATGTAGTATCTGTGCACATTTAACTCATTACTGAGGCGAAGATGTGTAATCACACTTCCATACGACCATCATACTGCTCTAGTCAATGTTTCTACATAATCCCCATCACTCAATAAGAGGAAAACTAATAAACACATACTTAATTGTCTGATACACATTAGCATGGATGACTGATGTATAGGCTCCTAAGTTCTGCATCATTGAAGCCAGTGTGGAAAAGAAGTTTTATCTGCAAAGAAAAAACAGTCAGAATATATCAGACATGAGCTATTTTAAAACGCTCCAACTTACCTCTTAGGAGGTAAGAGAAGTATTTAATCCTAGGCTCGTAGACGTTCATTGATCAAGCATTTCACTTGAGGTAACTTATTGGCTGTTCTTTTGTGGGAATGTTTTTGGCCTTTTTTGGTATAGTCAATCTTTCCAATATTCAGGCCTCTTTGATTCGCAGGATTTCAAAACACAGGAATAAGAAAAAAAACAAGATTGCAATATCATGCCCACTTGAATCCTACAAGATTGTGTTTGCACCAAAGTTTGTTTGCTTACGCCACAAGAAAGACAAATGATTATTTCCAGGAAGTTTGAGAGGATGCAAAAATTCCTATCATTAGTGTATAGGAAGCCTTAGGAAAAATACCTAAAGGATTCAGTTGTACCGTATAAATCATACAACCCACATAAGAGAAGTTTTCTAAGGATTCCAATCCTCCACAATTCCTATGAAATCCTTTGAATCAAAGAAACAAATACTTCCATGTATTTCCATGTATATACTAGTATACTAGTAAAACAGTTAGCAACGTTTGTTTTTCATGCCACATGAACTGGTACATGGATTATATTATATATACTACTCCCTCCGATCCAAAAATAATTGTCACAATTTTGAACTCGGGTTATTTCAAACTGCGGCACTTATTATGGATCGGAGGTAGGTAGTACTATACATGTACAGACTTGCGTCCAAATTCACCTTCATAGTTTTCTTTTCAAAATAAGCATGTTATGGATGATACATATAGTAATATCAGCAAGTGCAGCATCCTGACCCCATGCCCGTGATACAAATCTGTTACTTCATGTGTAACAGAAAAAACTATATAGTGGCAACGCAAGATGATCAATTGATGCATGCTTAGTAAACCCATTTTACAATGCATACTAGTACATGTGTTACTGATGACACACAGATAATTTTATGAGAATTTCACACGTATTCATCAATGTGTTGGTAATGACATGCAAACTATTTTGTACAGTCTTAACTAAAAATAACAAATAATGCACATGAGCTTTCAAAAGATGAAGCCATAATTGGGAGAGAATTGATACCATTAATTAGCCTAACTGTATTTCCGTATCCATCGTCATGTTTCAATGATCTATTATTTCTTTCCTAATTCATACGTGTCTAGTAATATTCCTACGCGGTAATTAATACCATAGTAGACTTTGGCGATTGGGTCACACAGAATTGATGGCCCATATTAGTTTGGGGGTGCCCTAAAATTGCTCATCAAACATACCAATAGCATAGGATTTAATTATTTTTTAGGGTATAATAGGAGCTTTACCTGTTTAAATATTGTAGACTTTCCTGATTCTCCAGCACCTTAAGAAATAAAGCAATTAAAATGAACCCCTGTTAGCAATAGGTTCCAACTCAAATTTTCTGGGATCGGTTTAAATAATTTATTAATGAAACACGTTATAAGCTTGTATTTTGTCAAAACGGGAGGAAATGTATGATCAAATTGACTACAGAGGAACTGCAGGGATTTATTCTCTAAACCAGCAAATTTTCGGATGCAATTGATAATTGGCATAAGAAAATGTCTATTCAAGCAAGTTGGCAGTACCAAGAAGTAAAAGCTTGTGGATGTGTTTGCTCTGCCTTTGTCTCTTGCAAAATTCGTCGGTCGATGTCTGCAGACTGTTACCAGGTGTAGCACAAGGAAATCAAATGTGGCAGTTAGCCAATCTGCTAAGTGTTTAGCTGCACAGTTAGTTTGAGTGGTAACTTACTTTTCCGTTTTCAACCGCTTCAGCCTCATTTAGAGAATGAGATCGGCTACAGGATGAGCCCATGCTCTCAAGCACACATGTAAGCACGGACATTATTCAAATTGTACACTCTCATGACTGAGCCTCTTCCCAAGACGAGCATCTATTCTATATCTCGCAGCTTATGAGCTGCATACAAAAGTCAAAAGAGCAAGATCCAAGAGATGTTGGTCAATGTTCAAGCAATCAGATAGCATAGTGCAAAAGGGAGTGGCACACTAACAAACCTCAATCAGTACGTACATATGTCGGAATATGTTTTAGGGTAAGAGTCAAGCGGACAAAGATGGTGTGTCGTGTCACCACTTGAAATCCTCACGTTGCCTCTTTTGTGCTACTCAAAACCCGTTTTACCACTTTGCTAGATTACTATGAGAACACACACCTGATCACAAGTAAGACCTTTCAGATAGGCATTCCAATTAGCTTGAGCATTACTGAGATAAGACTTAGCATTTCAAGTTACACACAGTAGCCAATTGAAGCATATAACAATATACTAGCTACGCGCTTCGGTGTTTCGGGAGCTGTAAACATATTTTGCTTCTTACGAGCAAAGTTTAGGCATAACAGACCACTTGGCCGAGTGAAATGGTAAAAAAAACACCTCTCAATAGTATTGTCAAATCTACCGTGGCGGCAGGCCAGCCAGGCGACATGTGGCACCTGCCGCCGCCGTCACGGCCCCAGGCGGCACGCTGCACAAAACAGGATTCCGTCGACGGAAACAGAGCAGCTGGGCCATGCCGCCACACACACGGAGGCGGCAAGGCCTGCCGTCACGGCCCTAGGCGGCACGCTGCACGAAACAGGATTCCGTCGACGGAAACAGAGCAGCTGGGCCATGCCGCCACACACGGAGGCGGCACAGAGCAACATGCTAGCTCATGCGATCGATCTTTCCGTCCAAATGATGAGGCTAGCTGGTGGATGGAGACAAGCTAGCTTATAAAGCTACAAAGGGAGGGTGCCGTCACCGTGCACGGCGGCATGGCCCAATGATGACAACTAAATGTGTATTTGTTCCTCCACATTAGGAAAAATGGGCGGTTAGCTTGCATACAGACTTTTGTGTCATGGATTGAGAATCTCAACTCTTTATCATTGAAACTAAACCCAGAAATCTGTAAAAAGCTCACCGATGGAAAACTAGTACATGGAATGGAAGCACCTATTGCTTTTGACAGTAACACACAGGAGTCAGAAAATCAGGTGAGCAAACTTGTGATCCCCCGGAGCACCACCAATCTGCACCTACGGAAGCATCATACTTCTACATGGTTTTACTGATGTTGTTGGCTGCACAGTAGCAGTATTATCTCTCAGTTCAATCAATGTGGGGTGGGGTGGTGCCAAGTGCCAACCGAGATCGATCTCTGGCCGGAGAGGATTGTCCACAGAAATGGGGAGTTCAGTGCGTGCAAAGCGAAGAGAAATCCAACCAACCTGAGCTCAACAGAAGGCGTCGGGTTCGGAACGGATGGATCTCCACTCCACTCCACCCCCACTTCACTGCAGCAACAGTAGAGGAGAGGACGAGGAGCCGAGGAGGAGGAGGAGGAGGAGGAGGAGGAGGAGGGCGCCTGCGAGAGAGAGAGTACCTAGAGGCGGCGGGAACGAGCCAAGGGGGGTTCGGTGGCGGCGGCGGCGCAGGCGGAGGAACAACAGTGAGGACGGAACTGAGTCGCCAGCGAGGTGAGTGAGGGTGGGAGGTCGGAAGGAATCGGCATTATTCGCTACAAGGTGGTTGACATTATTCGCTGCGATGATCTGGGCCGTCGAAGAAGCATCGGTCGGTTTATGATCAACACCTTCTCGTGAGCCCACGTCCGATTTGCGGCGAGCCCGTGGGGGCGGGGCGGATGGCCGGGAGCAGGAATCGGGCCGGGAAACGAGATGGCGGACGGCGGAGACTGCCAGCCGGCGGCGGGGAGGAGCTTGGCGGCTGCGGGGAATTTTACTTTTTTGCCCTTCTTTACTTCTGTTTTTTTTTTTTTGAATTTTCTTCTTTACTTCTGTTGATGATGGATTTTTATCACAACCATTATCAAAGCTTTTGCTGATGATGGACAGACAGCACTATGAATGTAACTTGCTTCGACTGACTTATACATTCTGGTCTCACCTTTTCAGTTTAGATCAACGAAAAAAATAGCGCGATATTTCGCGGTTATTAGCACGCTATAGTGTATTTGGAGGTCCGACGCTATATTTAGCCAAAAGTTGACGCTACAGTGCTATAGACGTTTTTACGCGCTAAAATGACGCTAAACGTGATAACGTTATAGCACGCAAAAAAAAATCCTGGAAATAGCGACTCGGCCCAAACCCAACTAAAAAATCCACATCCTCTCACGCAGTCAACAGCAGCATCACTCCTCCACAACTCGACCTAAAGAAATCCTCCGCATCGAGCGAAGGCGGCGACAGCTGGTTGAGTTGTAGCGGTGGCTTCGGCTGGTTAAGTTGCGGTGGTGGCGGCTGGTTGAGTTGCGGTGGCGGCGACCAGGTCGCCTTCTTCCAGATCGTCTTCCGTCCAACTCTGCCTCGGTGCTTCTCAAGCTCGACTGGCAGCGGCGACGTCGTCTACCACAAGCTCGACTCCAGCTTCCTCAAGCTTCCTCTGGACACGATGTTCGCCACGGCCTCGGTAGCTCAGCCACAAGCAGGTGATCTTGTTATCCGATTATAGGTGTTGAGATTGTAGGTGTTGGTGTGTCAAGCACAGCATCAACAATACAAGGAGAAATTGTTGTTGTTAAATCAAAAGATTCAGGATGGTTACCTGGTTATCATGTATTGCTTCTGGACACAAAATTTAGTGCTGAAATCCTTAATATTTGGGTAATTCTAGCCATTTTTTTCATCACGCTATTTTACATGTAACTTCGTTATATCACGCTATATCTTCTGTAGCTTTTGGAGAAGGGCGACGCTATTTTTGATAGCATGCTATTTTTTTCGTTGGTTTAGATGGGCGTGTTTGGTTGATCGGGCCAAAATCGGCCTTCCGTCTTCATGGTCCTGGCGGGTCTGGCCCGAGGGAAATGAGATCAGAGCCATGATCTGCAGCCCGTTTGGTTCCCTGCATATTGTTTTTCTTTTTTACCTGTTTATTTTGCATTTTCGTGTTTGGTGTCCTACAAACTTGAGTTGTGGCTGTTTTCATGCAAAACACATATGTTTGGTTGCCGGCTTGGTTTAGAGATTTCTCACCACTTTCAAACATGGTGATCTTACCACCCCATAACACACATGCACACAATCAGGATCAAACACAGTCACGATCAAACACAATCAGAACCACACACAATACGGGATAATAAGTTGGAAGTACTTAAGTAGGATCAGTGCACTTAACTACATCACATCAGGGGAAAGCACACACCCTGATCAAAGTAAGCAGGGGAAGGTAAACACCCTGATCAAAACAAGTTTTGGGGCATTCTAAGCCCTGATAAACACTAAACAGGGGCATCCCATGCCCCTGATCAAAATGCAGCTACTAAACACTGACGAGCACGCTGGTACTAGCCGTGGTCAGGACAAGCGTACCCCCTGGCAGTCGACTCCATGCTCTTGTAGATGTCGATCTTGAAGCCTGTTGCCGTGAGCTTGAAGACTACGACGTCGTCCTGCTTCAGATCGTAGCGGCAGACGACCTCTGGCTAGTGCCTCCCCAGCACTATCTCGTCGGTGTTCTTGTAGTAGCTTACCTGAACATGCTCGTCGCAGAACTTGTAGGCGCCAATCGGAATGCACCGGGGAAGGGGGATCGCCAGCCACGCCTTCAACGCAGCATGGAAGGACCTTGGGATGATGAGCATCTTCAGGTCACCCCGGTCCAGTTACGTGTAGAAGCGGCGCGGCAGGCCAGGTCTTGGCATGTGGCCGATCCTCGGCCTCTTCCCCTTCGTCATCCTCAAGAGCTCCAAAGCCTCCTCCTCTCTCCCACGCAGCAGTGGCTTCTGAAGCCTGCTATTGAACGGGATGATCCCGGGCTTGGGCACCAGTGGCTCAAACCCAGGAGGCACGTCGGGAATATCTTGCTCAGCCTTGCGTACCTTATCATGAAGGATGACGTTTATTAGCAACAGACGATGAAGCAGTATAAGAATGAACATGCATATCATGAACAAAGAACCCAAAATCATTGCATGGAGGCACTGGATATGTGCATTTCGGGAAAAAAGTACCCCAAATGTAGCACTGCATGGACAAAGAATGAACAAGCAAGAAAACACCCAAATCAAGGATATGTGCATTTGGGAAAAAAATACCCGAAATCAAGCATTACATGCGAATCTAAACTACAGATCGGAGGAACTGCTACATTTTTACATGCGAATCTACCATCTACTACGCTAATCCAAGAGTAGAGCATGCTAATCAAGACACGTCACACGAAACCCTAACCAAATCTGGGATAATGTTCTTACCGGAGGAGCTCCTGAAGGCGCTGAAGGAGGGTGGCAGTTCACTATTTGGTTTGTTATGGAGCTATTCTCTTGCTTTTTTTTTGTATAGAGCGGTAAGTTAGTTGTGAGATCCTGGCTCAGGGCTCAATAGGATTGATAGGATACTCATATCAACAAGTTGCAACTTCTTTTCCGGAAGCTCATCTGAAAAGAACTCCGAGGTTAAGCGTGCTTGGCCCGGAGTAATTTGAGTATGGGTGACCGACCGGGAAGTCCTTTCCGGGTGCGCACGAGTGAGGACAAAGTGCGCAGAAAAGACTAGTGTTGGTCTGTGGGGCTAGTCTAGAGATCCTAGAGAGCTGCCAGACGTAACAGGCGCCGGTCCGGGAGTGGCCAGGGTGTTACATTTGGTATCAGAGCCGACCCTTGCGGCAACTCGGGCGTGTGTGGGTCAGATGCGCGGACATGTGGAGCATGTGCTGGCACTGGACACACAGACGGGTGCCAAGAGGGGAAGTTTCTGGACTGGGGGTTGACCGACGAGGGCGTCGGTCTTCTAAGGGGGGAAGGATGTGAGATCCTGGCTCAGGGCTCAATAGGATTGATAGGATACTCATATCAACAAGTTGCAACTTCTTTTCCGGAAGCTCATCTGAAAAGAACTCCGAGGTTAAGCGTGCTTGGCCCAGAGTAATTTGAGTATGGGTGACCGACCGGGAAGTCCTTCCCGGGTGCGCACGAGTGAGGACAAAGTGCGCAGAAAAGACTAGTGTTGGTCTGTGGGGCCAGTCTAGAGATCCTAGAGAGCTGCCAGGCGTAACAAGCGCCGGTCCGGGAGTGGCCAAGGTGTTACATTAGTGCTGTTCTAAGGAAGTGGTAGCTGTTCCAGTACACAAAGAAGGGAGATTTGTGGAGGCGGTGGAGTTCCTGGAGGCGCTGAAGGAGGTGGAGGCGGCGCCGGGCTTGAAGACGAAGGCCGCCTGCTGGACGAACCGGGGATCAAAATCCCCACAAAGGGCGCGGCCATCGGCCCCATCAGGCCAATCGGCGCCGCCGCCCGCATCGCCGGGGCCGTAGGACCGGGCATTGATGTCCCGGTCGTGGAAGCAGCTGCCGTTGCCGACACCAGCAGATGGGCGAAGGGGAGTTGAAGATGCGGCTAAGCTCCAACATTGAGATGTCCTTGGCAAGAATGCTGGACACCCAGCGGGAGTGCGGTCCGTTGCCGGGGGGCGGGCGCGGCGGTGGACTAGGACCCGCCATGTCCTTCGGCGGTGAAGAGCGGTGGAGCTAATGGGGTTGGGCGGTGAGAGGAGTGGGGAGTTATGCCGAAACGTCCCGTCTCCCGCGCTTCCCAACGCGTACGAGGCAGAGGCACGCGTGGCTCTCCAGAACCTGCCCCTGGAAAAACGGCCGATTCGGCCGTTCCCCCTCAGCCCAGCGTGCTTTAAGTTTCGTGCGCATGCAGGAACGCGGGCTGGACCAGGCCACCAAACGTCCGATTTTTGCCTGGTTGAGGAGCCCGTGGGCTACCAAACACGCCCGATATGATCATGTACCTGTTAAGCTGCTTCGAAAAATGATCTGTGAATTTTGTGGCATGCTATACAGTATTTTCTTCAGACCAGTTGTTGGCCAAGTTTCTTGAAACAAAGTCAATGAGCTGATCGGTGTGCACTCGTATGTGCCAGCATGCTGGCAAAACAGTTTTATCATGTTCAAGAATCAAAGCTTTTGCTGTTTTTCTATTATTTTTTTAACTGTTGGCTGATATAACAACACCCACTGAAGTTCAACAGCTCGTTGGTCCTGAAGATTTATCAGCTTATTCAGTTCATACCAAGAGAAAAAAAAATATCGAGACCTGGGCAGTGTATGAGAAAAGAATGTGACTACTAGTACAAATGAATTTATAGCCTCGATCCACGAACAAATATCGGACCAAACATTAATCGACATTACACGGGGTGCATCCTTCGTCGCATGGTGCTACACAAACCGATACACGAGCTCAAGGGAGAATGGCGGAACACCTGTCATCTACTTTACAGAATCATGGGTGATTTGTCGCGTCGGCGGTAGGGTAGAAGAAAGAATACATGGAAATCGATCAAGGAACAAAGAATAATAATCACATGCACCGACGCCTGCCTATATCCCACGTGGCCACACACAATCTCAAACTTCTCGGGTTTTTTCTACTAGACGACAACTGGATTGGTACTTAACTAATCTTCAAGCCGTCCTCTGATGGATCACCATCCTACAAAGGCACATTGCTTCCGGGCATGCTCGGGGATGAGTTTCACCAGGACGTCCATCGGCACCCCCTTCAACTCTGTTCAAAACCAGCATACCAGGGTTAAAGATAAGCAGTTGATGCGGGGTTCTGAACTTTTGATTGGGGGCAAGCAAGTTGATGTTGCAGACTTACCATGGGACTTGAAGTTGAAGAGGGGAGGAAGAAAACGGCCATTTGGCAAACGGGTGTTTGGATCCCGGAGTTCATCGAAGAACGGATGGATCAATGCTTCCAACTGTGTCAGGTAAAGCAAGTAGCTATATAAGTGACAGCAACTACAGCTTGTGCAAAACAGTATTCGTTTGTGTGATATAGTGCTCCAAAAACATTCATATTACACTGCAGCATTCGTATCAAACTTCTCTATGAAACAGTATACGCTCAAACAATGCAGCAACACTCACCGCAGTTGACCGAAGGCTTGGTGAATATTGCAGTAGTCTGGAAACAAGATCTACTGCTTCAGCAGGCATTCTTTTATGGAAGATCTGGTGGGAATTTTTTTTTAGTAATGTTAGACTGCAGCTTGTAAGGGAATACAAGGGAAACAAAACAGTCTAAAGTGAGGTTCCTACCTTGTGCCATGGGTGAGCTTTGATCTGCGGGAATTTGAACTCGGTATAATTTGGATTCATGCACTTAATTTCTTCTCGTGTAGGGGTACCTAAAACCTGGGAGAAATGATGTAAACAGGAGTAAATGCAACTGACATGCGTCAACTTCCTTCGGAGAGAAAGATTGTAAGTTTACCTTGATGATTTCAACAAGCTGATCAACACCACTGTCCCCAGGGAATATAGGCTATGAGAAAAGAGAGGAGGTCTTAGGCAGACAGACTCAGTAAGCTGGGTGGTTCAATAACCTCTGTGTGATCACTTACCTGTCCTAGAAGGAGTTCAGCAAGAACACAACCAGCAGACCAAACATCAATTGCCGTGGTGTATTCTGTAGCACCAAATATGAGCTCTGGTGCTCTATAGTACCTTGAACATATATAGGAAATGTTTGGTTCTCCTTTTACCTATCAAGTGTACAAAATAATTAGGCGCCATTGAAAATGTCAGTGCCGTGCTAGTCTGAACATCAGGTAATGTGTGATCGTACCAATACTTTCGCGCTGCCAAAGTCACACAGCTTCAACTGATGAGTATGTGGGTTTACCTGGCAAAAAATAATCTTTCATCAAACCATTTGACTATAGCAAAATTAGTGCTCAACTAAGCATGAAATGCTTCATGAAGGGTTTGATCAGTTTGTAATATACGTACCAGCAGATTTTGAGGCTTGATGTCCCTGTGACACACTCCAATGCTGTTATGAATGTATGCCAAAGATCTACATATCTGTCAATTATAATCAAAGTTACAAGTTATGGTCAATGCAGAGTAGTGCTTTGAATAGATCAACAGGTTTTGGCGTGAAAAACAGTAAGTTTACCTGATACATGTATAATTTTGCATATATCAAGGGCATGCGTTGGTTCATCTTGTAGTAATGTTTAATGACGCGATGAGCAGTCTCCGGCACATACTCAAGGACCAAGTTTAGGTAAAGCTCCTCCTTCTCAGTCTTTGAGAAAAAACAATGCTTTAAAGCCACAACATTTGGGTGGTCAAGTACTCGCATAGTTTGCAGCTCACGGTTCTTATATCTCTTGTCTTGCAGAACCTTCTTTATAGCTACCGTCTCGCCAGTTTCAAAACACTTGGCCTACTCAAAATCATTCAAGAAAGTTGGGGCCATCAGCTATTACGAAATAAACGTGTACACAAATTAACACACGTGGGAACTAAATAATACTGATTTTTCCAGCAACGAACCTGGAAAACTGTTCCAAATGACCCATGACCCACCACACGCTCAGCCATGTAGCTAATGGTCTGCAATGCAAGATGCATAACTCAGCAGGCAGAACTTATTGAGTTACGGAGAGGATTTGCCATTAACGCTACTTATGTAGATTTTATATATACCTGTTTTGCTTGCCCATTTCTTCCCTCAATGCTTGTGACTATAATATGCCCTGGTTCCGTCCCATTGCCGTTGACTACTATATCTTCAGGGTCCTGCATTGTTCAAAAACCAAATTAGGAACTGATCAGCTGCCAGAAGACAATAATGACGGAAGTGGTCAACTGCTCTAGGAACGTTACCTGATCATCCCTTAAGCTCATGTTGTTCATCTCATTCTGAAGGCGGCCAGCGTCACCACTAGTACTCGTGTCATTCCGAAAGCCCACAGAAGGACGCACCGCACCAACCGAGGCCATAATGTGATAGAATAACCTAATATGAGGTACAGACTACCGTTTCAATATGCACCGTACTTGGTTAACCTGCAAAGGGCGGTATTTTCGTGCGTCAAGAATGCACAGGTAGGCTGATCGCCAAGAAAGACGCGATCAGGGCTAAGTGTTGGAAGGCAGTCCACTTCTAGTTTGAGACAGTTTCTGTTGCTCGATAGGCTTGAAGATGCCGGAAAGGCTGTAATTCATATATAGATTGGAGAGGTAGCTCAACGAAGATCTCATCGCAAACATAAAAGCAGTTGCCAGCCCAATTAAATCCTCATGACAAACATGAAACCAGTGGCTAGCTCGATCAGATTCTCACCACAAACATGAAAAAAAAAAGTTGCTAGCTTGATCAGATTCTCACCCCAAACACGAAAACAGCCGCCAGCTCAATCAAAATCTCACCACACACATGGAAAACAGTCAGGACTAGGCTGTAATTTGTATGTATCCTACTACCCTTTTGTAGCGAGCAATTCAACTCCGATCACGCACGATATATTCAGCATAACCGACACCCGCCATGAGCTTCCAAAGCTTTTCGACCAATTCCATTTCTACGGCAGGGACAGAAATTGAAAACGACGCGCATCCTCGATCCAGATCACCGCATTCGCGTCGAAGCCAGCATCCATCCATCCATCGTCGCCAGCTCCTCTCCCACCGCCCAACACATCCAGGCACGCAGAGAAACCAGCAGCAGAGGGGGCAGCCGACCTCCGAGCCCCGAATTTTCCGTGCCCACAGGAGGAAATGAAAGGAAAACGACCACCTATCCTCCGCATCGGACGCGCAAGACGGGCATCGCCGAAAGCGCCCGCGTGCCTAATACGATCGCCGCGTCCGATAAGCGCGGCTCCCTCCGCCGCCGGAATCGCCGGATCCAAGAAACAGAGGATGGCACACACACACGGGGCAAGGATTGAGCGATCGATCGATTACCTGCCGGACGAGAAGGCCTCCCCGATTCGGAGCAGAATCCGCGTGGCTCCGGGACGAATTGCTCCCCCTCCCTCCCCAGCCAGCTCCGGCGCGGCGGGACGTGGGGGGAGGATCGGAGGAGAGGAATGGGGTAGCGGGCGGGCGGCGAGCGACCAGAGGAAAATGTTAGGAGGGGGGCAGAGACGTTATAATAGAAGAGGAGAGAAATAAAAAAATAAAAAAAATTAATTTAGTTGATTAATTAATCGCGTTGGTTTATTTATTTACTCGTGTTAATGGCAAGCTGTCCCTTTGACCGTTGAAAGGGCTCCGCTCCGGTGCCGCAGCGCAGCGGCTTTCCTCCCTGCTGGTGCTGGTCTCATGTGGCGTGGGTCCCTTTTGTGAAACCGTCCAACATCTTTGCAACGCACCAACCAAGCTGATATTGAAGAGAACCGTCTCTTCTCTCTGCGCTTCGGGTCATGGAGCGTCGATCCTACTGGCACACAACGAGGATCCAGAGCGGTGATAACGAAGTCATCTGTAAAAGATAGGAGGCCGCCGAGACCGCACCATGCCGAGGACTGAAGGACTTGGCACTCGCCAAGAGGGTCACGAGAGGCACTCGGCTTTCTTCCAAATTTACTCACGGCACACCAAGGAACCACAGTTTGTCCACCCTAAACATACCTCGAGGACATGATATGGGAGTCGCGTCGAAGCACCGCCACCAACAAGATTCACCGCCGTTGTCTCCTCATCATCCACACAACCAAAGAGAACAACATCACCACCGCAACGCCGCTTGCTGGAGAGCTGGACGCGTAGTTCACCATCCGGGGTCGCTGTCCCGGCATACAAGGTTTCACACAGGTGGCCACCAAGCCCCATAGAACGGACAGAGATGCACAAGCCAAATTTGATCTCCTCTAGCCGAGATCCACCCCAGACGCGACTGACAGAGGACAGGGTGTGAAACGGGAGGGGAGGCGGGTTTGGGGGGAGGGGGCGTGAGCACAACTGACTCGGCGCCTCCTTTGCACCGCCCACCCCGCACACTCCAAAGGATCCGAATGAGCCCAACATAGAAGGGGGAGGGGGGGGAGGAGAAGAGGGGGTTGATATCCACAGTAGGAGTATCACCCTGGTCGCTCCGCGGGGAGAAGGAGCGTCGGGAGGGTTAGGTCATTAATTCAGCATCGACAACACTGTAACTATGTACAAGTTGTCCTACTTTCGCCTATGTACCTTTTCAAGGGTAATTGTGTTAGCTGTTTTCCAATTTAGACGCACACCTCTCTTTTTTCACATCTTCTTTAATATCGCCCCACATCACCTCCTACCCCATGTGGCAAGACCAGATAAACCGATGCATGGAAAGTTTAACTTCTTCTCTTCAGTCCTCCAGTAAGACTAGTCACAATGCAAAGTAACATAAACTAGTATCATGCATATAATACTAGTCTATGTTACTATCTTAATAATGGGTAGTATCATATTTATGATATCATGAGGCATTGCATTTATTAGGGTGTAGACTTATTGTGTCTTGAAATCCGTTATGTTACGGTATCATATCATGATACTACTACCTCCTCTCTCTTTATTTATTATTATGTCACATCATCTTTTTGCCAACGTGGCATCTATGATACTACTTATGTTACCGCATTGAGGCTAGTCTAATATATCAATGGAACTGCGTGGCAACCATTCTACTAATCGCAATCCACATCGCATTGCTCTGTCCGTGGAGATTCAGCTCCGACTCCGTGCGCCCCATTTCGCTGTGAAACTTGACTGA
This sequence comes from Puccinellia tenuiflora, assembly GCA_012064385.1. Classification (NCBI taxonomy): domain Eukaryota; kingdom Viridiplantae; phylum Streptophyta; class Magnoliopsida; order Poales; family Poaceae; genus Puccinellia; species Puccinellia tenuiflora. The sequence goes on along the minus strand of QRDG01000434.1, from coordinate 628,503 downwards.
ATTTGTTTTCGAGGTCACAAGGACACGTCAGGAGTTGAACAGAGTATATGATTGGACATTATGTCTCTCTTTTATTTTCTATATATATAAAAAGAATATATGATTGGAGGGTCCGGCACACACACACAGGCTGTCCTGGTCGGAGCATGGAACCCACTCCGCCGCTGCCTGCCCACAGCAACCAAAAGAAACAAGTTCTGAAAGCTCCTGCTACCATCAGATAGAGTACTTAAGAAGCATGTCAATTATTTATAAATTTCCTGTAAACTAAAAAAGGGTGACACTGTTGGCATGCTGGAGCACTCATCGATCGAAAGCTCTTGGAACAACTTTGATCAGCTCTTTCTTTTTCTTAATTATTGTTGTTGTTAAGAGACAGTCTTCGAGATTCTCTGTTTTTTATTTTCCTTAACTGAGACAGACGGTCTCCTCCTGTAAACATTATGGACCTTTGCTATACTAGTATATAATATGTTTTTAAATTCTTTTTGTAAAGTTGGCCAGGATAGGAGTAGGCGACGCCTACCTACTGGACAACCGATGTGCTAGGCGTTCATGACTGACCCTCCAGGCTCCAGGAGGAAGAAAAATGGGAGTGCTGATCTGAACTTGTCCAAAGCAAAAATTAGCTTTGGAAGCTGTCGCTCGCTGGGATTTGTTCAACGCACCCTCTTCACTCGTGCTAGCTATGACCCGGCTGCCACGAACGTTCAGAGCACATGAGATCCAGCACCACGCAAAGCTCGTGCTCGATTGGCTGTCGTATGTTGCTTGAGCTTTGTTAAAAAAAAAGTTGCTTAGGCACTTCATTTACGAATGTGAGCTTGTTTTTACCTTGTGGAATTGGGATATGCTTCACAAATTTTGACCATGAAGGATACATGTCGTATTGTATATAGTAGCCCATGTCATATGCAATGCCAAAACGGAAAGTCTTCAGAGGGCACTACTTATTATAGTATGATAGCTGGATCGCAATGATGACTAGTTTACTGGCCGTGCCATGTTGTAAGGTCAAATTTCCACCTCCAATTAATGTAGTCAAGACTCCAAAGCATGCATACCAAGCCATCGTCTTGTTCAATTCATTGCCATTAGCCCCTTCTTATCCTCTTCGCTAGGAGCTCTGAGATACTCAGTTCCGAATACTTTGAATATCATTGTCTCCGCAAACCTTCTCATGGATGTCAGGGCAGTGTCTTTTCCAATGCGAAGATTCACGTCGGTGTAATCGAATGGAATACCGTATGCGATCACTCACATTATAGGTGATATTTTTTGATTTTCGCTAAACACAATGAGGTGGGAAACATTCCTCCAATGAGTAAATATTGGCAGTTTTGGCCTCGCAAGCAATGATAATGTGCAGAAAAAGATCTCTGCACGTTCGGTAAGTCCTATGGAAAATATGAGCAGGATAAGGAAAACCTCGGCTAAATATCCTTCATGAGCATTTCGTGGCCGAGAGCTCGGTTCCGACGAATGCAAAGATCCCGCCCTCTTTCTCTTCCTCTTCTCCTCAATTTCCTTCACGACGAGCATCAACATAATGTTGTCGGTCTCGTCATCATAGAGAAAATTGTCGTCGTAATCATCCGATGACGAGGAGTCCTAAAATAATAATTCCACAATCTATACTCATTAATGAATTCATCTAATAATATTTACAGTTCTTGAAATAACGATTTGCACCTGAGTGGAAATTAGACAAACGAATAAAATTACCACGGGATATTTTCACAAACACCGCATGAACATCGATGAGATCGTGGGCCGCAAACGGGGTTGCCGGAGGAACGCTTGGTGGCCTTGAATCAGCCCCGTTTCCTCAACGGAGCGGTAGAATCGATCTAGCCAAGCTCGATTCGGCCAAGACCTCGTCCCATCCCGCCGAGCATGGCGGTCCGGTATAGGGCAAGGTGGAGGACGACCTAGTGACTCCAAGAACGGTCAACGGCTCCTAACCCGAGCCCTTCGCGGTCTCGCATGGAGCACCACACCGTATCCATGACAGACAGCTCGGAAAAACTCGTGGCAGAAGGATAAGAGGTCCCTTTGGGGGGGGGGGGGGGGCTCTCGGGCGGCACGGTGAAGTCTGGGACAGCTCGAATAACCAATAGTAGGCAGTAGCGGCCAAGGCAGGCGGACTCGTGCTGAAATTTGACTCGCGCCAAGTGCTACTCTTTGGAAGAAACGGTTAAATTTGTATCTTGTACAGATGATATGAGGTACCCGTGGCGAAACTTGATATTTACCGCAAATATTCTACGTCTCAAGACGCTTTTCGAGTTTTTTATGGAATCTGTTCGAGAGCTTTCTTCTGCCCAAAAAACCGCGAAATAATTGGTTTTGCTTGCAAACACCATGTTCTAGGACTCTAAACCCAGATACCCAAGAGTGTCATGCTCTTTAAGTATATACGAATATGGTGGCGGCCTACGGCACCCGTAGTGCAACGCTAGCTACAGTACAAATTGATACATTATATATATGGTGGCGACCGTACGATACGTACGCTGGGGTATGTCTTGGTAAACGTTTAGGATGTGTTCGTTTCTGGAACCGCGGGGGACGGAACGGAACCATTCCATTCCGAGGGCATGGAACGGTTCCGACCCCGTGTTCGGTTCGGAAAAATTCGAGGAACGGAACGGTTACGACCCCGTGTTCGGTTCAAAAAAATTCGAGGAATGGAACGGTTCCTAGGAGCTAATTAAGCAAGATTAGGAATAATTAATCAAGATTAGGAATGATTAATCAAGATTAGGAAATAATTAGTCAAGATTAGCTATAATTAATTAAGATTAGTGATAATTAATTAAGATTAGCGATAATTAATTAGCGATTAGCGAGCCGTTCCGCGCGATCCGGCCGATTTGGACGGATGCCTCAGGACGGCATCTGGGGCGAATATTCCTTTTCGCGGGATCAGTTGGTTCCGTTCCTACCCCCAACCGAACACAGGAATCGCTCCTAGGAACCATCCCATTCCGTCCCATTCCTCATAATTCCCGAACCGAACACACCCTTATACTAGTGATTAAAGCTGAGACTGAGAGAGATGACTCTAGTCAATCCCGCAAACCTCTTCCGCCATGGAGCGTTATTAATTTAACGTCGTGATTCGACCTTTTATCTAAAATATCTTACCCTTAACTTTCTTTTGGCGGTATAACCCGGGTTTTTGTCAGAATAGATCCCACGCTTCATGTATCCTACAAACATTTTTTTTCTCCATTTTCACATGAACATGCATGTAAAATTAAAATTGTTCTCTGATTTCACACAAATATAAATCAAAGTAATTAATATTTCAACATCACACAATTCAAAAGTAATCCAAATTAAAAAAAGAATGGTCTTGAATGCAGAAGGGTTCGAATCACATGTATTCAAATAAAATAATAACAAGAGACTATCTCCCATATAGTTGATACTGATGCTCAATAAGATCATCACAATTGGGTATGCGAATTCCGATTTTTAATCATCTGGTACGTCTCAAGAAATGGCTTGATATGGTCCCGATTTTCGACGAGTTTTCACACGGCTACCAACATTTTCATAGTCGAAACCTAAGTACAATTCCCTCTCATCCTGAATGATCATGTTGTGAAAAATCACACAAGTTGTGATGATATTTATGAGGGAATTTTTGTCCCAATGACGAGCAAGACCTCGGACAACACCAAATCGCAACACACTAAAATCTCTCTCAATGCCCTTCGCATAAGCTTCTTGACAAGCACAAAATTGAGCTTGTTTTTTACCTTGTAGAAGTGGGATAGTCTTCACCAGTTTTGACCATGAAGGATATACTATGTCGTATTGTATATAGTAGCGGTCATATGCATGGCCATTGACAGTGAAGTTGCAAGCGTAGCATCACCACTTATAAGTCTAGCAAATAGATGAGATATCTGCAATTGACATCATTGAGAGATCCTCGCAACCCAAAAAGGCAATGCCAAAACAAAAAGTCTTCGGACACTACTTCAAGTATGATAGCTCGAATGAAGACCAGTTTACTGGCCATGCCGTGTTGTAAGGTCAATTTTCCACCTCCAACTAATATAGTCGAGACTCCAAAACATACATGCCAAGCCATCATCTTGTTTTATTCATTGCTGTTAGCGCCTTCTTATCCTCTTCGCTGGGAGCCCTGATATACTGAGCTCCGAATACCTTGAATATTATTGTCACCACAAACTTTCTTATGGATGCCAGTGTAGTGTCTTGTCAATGCGAAAATTCTCGTCGGTGTAATCGAATGAAATACCATATGCGATCACTCACATTACCGGTGTTATTTTTTGATTTTTGCTAAACACAATGAAGTCAGAAACATTCCTCTGGCACTTTTGGCCTTGCAAGCACTGATAATGTGCAGAAAAAGATCTCTACACATTCGGTAATTCCTACGTAAAATATGATCAGGATACAGGCAAACCTCGGCTAAATATCCTTCATGAGCATTTCGTGGCCGAATGCTTGGTTTCGACGGATGCAAAGATCCTGCCCTATTTCTCTTCCTCTTCTCCTCAATTTCCTTCACGACGAGCATCAAAATAATATCCTTGACCTCGTCATCATAGAGAAGATTGTCGTCGAAATCATCCGATGACGGGTAGTCCTAAAATAATAATTCCACAATCGACATACTCATTGATGAATTCGTCTACAAATATTTATAGTTCTTGAAATAACGATTTGCACCTTAGTGAAAAATAGAAAAACGAATAAAAATTACCACGGGATATTTTCACAAACACCACATGAACATTGACCAGATCCTGGGACGCAGTCGGGGTTGAACGGCGGAAATCTTGTTCGGGGTCGCTGGAGGAATGCTTGGTGGCCTTGAATCAGCATTGTTTCCTCAACGGAGCGGTAGAATCGATCTGGACAAGCTTGATTCGGTCCAGACCTCGTCCCCCTCTCCCCGAGCATTGCCGTCCGGGACGAGGCAAGGTGGAGGACGACCTAGTGACTCAAGAAGTGTCGACGGCTCCCAACCCGAGCCCTTTGGGGCCTCGCACGGAGCTCCACACCGTATCCATGACGGGCGGCTCGGAAAAGCTTGTGGCGGAAAGGAAAAGAGGTCCCTTGGAGGGGGGGGGGGGGACACTCTCGGGCTGTAGGGTGAAGTCTGGGACGGCTCGAATCAACGATGGGAGGCGGTAGCGGCCATGGCAGGCATACTCGTTTTGAAACTTGACTCGCGTCAAGTGCTACTCTTTGCAAGAAATGGTAAAATTTGGATCTTGTACCGGTGATATGAGGTACGCGTGGCGAAGTTTGATATTTACTTCGAGAGCTTTCTTCTGCCCAAAAACCGCAAAATAATTGATTTTGCTTACAAACACCATGTTCTAGGACTCTAAACCCAGATACCCAAGAGTGTCATGCTCTTGAAGTATACGAACTAGCTAAATGCCCGTGTGTTGCTACGGAATAACAACATTTATTGATTTTATCCATCAACTTATGGTACTAAATAGTTTATGTGCATCATGTATATCAAATTTAAGAAAATACCATGTTGTCATTTGTTAGTTCTTAATATGATTATCTAATCAAGGTTAAGCTTAGTGATATACAACAAACAATTCATATAACAAAAAATAGGGCGTTTTTCCAACATTATAAAAAGGTACGTGAAAGATTTCATCCACACCCATGCCATGGTACAAACGATATAGCTTTCGTCGCCATGTTTTCTCACGATGTTGTTCCCGGCCTCCACCCCACCTCCCCATCTACATGGCTACGACGAGACCACACCATGCATCTCGCAACGACACAACCCCACAGGCATCATGTCCACTCGGATAACCCCTTATTACCTGCAAATTGGGATCATAATGTAACTTATGCAACTCGATACATCCTCACAGTTTACAATTCGGCACCAAATTATTCTAGTTGGGAAGTGAGATGGGAATGATTAAAAGGCGGTAAGATTTCCTCACCAATTTCAGGAACTAAAGTCCATGTCTTGCACTCTCTATATTAGCAGATCATGCTTGATTGCACTTTAGCTGCTAGGGCTGCACTATGAACATCCATCTCACAATCTTCCTAAGAAGGTAAGAACAACTTGATGCCCAATACCTCTTGGGCAAGAGAATAGTGTGTTTCAATTTTGGTTTTTGTGTATGGAATTAAACTGGAAGAAGTTTTAACACCTTGGCACACATCAGAACACGTGGAACCTAGTTTGGCATATGCTTCAATATTGAAACATAATTACAAAATATACAATTACTCAAGGTTACTACTGCATCACCATATAGCAAATGTTGCTTTATATAAACTCCAATAAAACATGGAGCACTAATGAATAGCCTCCTAGTAAACTAATCAGATTTTTTATTTGAGCAGATCAAAGCCCATATACATATATAGAATAATAAATATTAAGACAAATGAATATCTCTACAGCCATGGATCAAAAAATACTGCGTATCAACAAACCTATTGTTGCACACCTCTGTACCTAAATAATTCATGCATAGCAAAATAGATGACGAAGTATGATTAGCTGGACAGAAAACAACAGAAAATAATTAGCGGGCCAGGCAGGAAACTGGGGAGAGTTGCATAGATAGAATCCAAATGGGAATTTTTTTCCTAACCAAAACTCTTCCTTTCATTTTTCATAGGTAACAACCTAATGCAATATTAACTTTTAGCTCAACATCACAGTCGCTCCAGTGTCATCTATAATACAAATAAATATAATCCGATAACCCACGCTAGCAAATGGCAGCAGATACTGCAATGTCCACGTTCTCCAACCCCTCCAATCAATCCTCTTCTACCTGCAAACTGCATACATAGTTCCATTTAGTTATTACTTCTGTGCAGAACCATTTCAAGTTACAAAAAGAGCTATGAGTTGCATATACAAATTAATCAAATAATTTTATCAAAATAAAGAGCAATCAAGCATTAGGATTTAGGAGTCAGTACATCTAACTACAAGAAAAAAAAGGGGGGCAACATAGCCATGAAACTTGGTTCGGTAAGCCACCCCATAGCCATTATTGTATTTGTACCTGGCATCTGGATGCAAAGTGCCACTAAATTCAGAAGCAACATACATAAGCCATTTGTGTAAAAGGTAACACGTCGGCTAAATTAAGATAACGGAGTGCAACTTGAGTGCTTTCATTCTTAAAGATCAGCAAAAACATATGCATATGAAAGCTAGAAATTGCCAAAATGTTTAGTCATAGTTTAGGTGACGTGTCTAAGATAAAACCGTCTTATCAACCATTGTACATGCCCTAATTGATGATGCATAGAAAATAAATTGATTGCAGGATACATTCATGTGTTATGAAAGGGAATAAAATCAATGTAAGTATTATTCCACCATACCTCTATGGTCGTAATGGGATATGAAAAATCATTCGTGGTGTTGTCAAAATCATCATGAGGCCAGCCTGTCACGTTAATGCAGGACCTTGATCATGTATGAATGTAATGAATATTTTATTTAGTCTATTTATGAAGCTCTACCCGTTTACAACTCCTGAACCTGCATCCTCTTCAACATAATAGCCAAATATAATTGCTATTGATTTTCCAATCTAATGACAAGGTGTATAAATAATTTTGACTTTTTGATTCAAATAAACTGTAAAGGGAAAACCAACAGTACGTCAACTACATACAGTTAGATTTTGGATGAAGAATTGAGTACAGGATGAATACAATGATTCTGGATGTCTCCAGACAGCTCCAAGCCAAACCACGCACCTTGTCGACGACCTCATTGGTTGTGTTGTCGGCAGAGCCTTCGTCTTCCACGCATGGCATAAGCTCTGGTGGGCAAGAATGCGATGACAACTTCTGCTTGGTAATCAAACTGTCGAGCAATGGAAGTAAGAGTGAATTATCTTCCTAAATAAAGCATAATCTTGACCAAGAAAAATGATAACACATATTTGGACTGCTACCACATAGAACCACATAACACTAACCCTTTTAATATCAAGAGTACCCTTTGGTCATTTCCATCATTTTTTTTTTGAAGAGAGGCAATTTGCTACCCGCATGGGTAGCTACACACCCATGCATTATACGGAGATGCAAGCCGTATGTATCCATTTTAGCTTGTTTTCCTAGTAAAACACGGATATTTGGTGTACAAAACTGGTTTCGGAATTTTCAAAAAATATTTTTTGGTCGTCATTTTTAGCTTTTTTTTATAGTTGACTTTTTGTTGACTTTTGGGTCAAACTTTACTAAAAAAATCACAGCGGATGGAAAAAAATTCAAAAAAATTTCAAAATACTTTTTAATAATTCTATCAACTCTACTAATGACATCCCCCTTGTCTACTTGAGTAATCTCATTTTACCATTGCATATACGTTTCGGTCAAACTTAGGGTGTGTAGCTACCCATGGGGGTAGCAAGTCTTTTCCGTTTTTTTGAAATGGCTTCCATCATCTTAATGAAGTATCGTTTCGATCGACACGTTGTTTAATAGATGTATTATTGTAAGCAAAAAATATTAAGGTCTGCAAAGTACTCCCTCTGTTCTTAATTGTAAGACGTTTTAGATATTGCTATATTGACTACATACGGATTAAATTGGATGAATGTATGCACTAAAGAGAGTCCACATACATACGAATCTAGAAAAACTAAGAAGAGCTAAAACGTCTTACATAGCTGGTGGAAAACGGGGCTTTTGTCCCGGTTCCCCAGCCCCTTTAGTCCCGGTTGCGCAACCGGGACAGCGCAATCGGGACTAAAGCCCCAACCTTTAGTCCCGGTTCTGTTACGAACCGGGACCAAAGGGTCCCGACGTGGCAGCGCGCGGTGCCGCGCCTGTCAGAGGACCTTTAGTCCCGGTTCTAGCCACGAACCGGGACTAAAGGTTTATTCTGTTTTTTTTTGTTTTGCTGTTTTTCTTTATATTGTTTGTTTGTTTTACTGTTTTTCGTTTATTTTTTCATTTATTGTTTTTCTTTTTAGGATCCAATTCGACGATACTATGTATATACAAAACAACTAAAGAAGGAATTACACAAACATCGCCATAAGTTGTTGAATCTTTACATATAGTATCATATAAGTTGTCCAACCCTATTAACATACATAAAACCCTAGTTGCCCGGTGAATAAAATTCTCCATTTTTATTTATGACTTGATCTAAGAAGAATGCCGCCAGCTCCTCTTGAATTGCTCGCAAGCGGTCTTGTGGTAGGAGCATGTCCCGCATCTCTTCGATCTATATAATTTATGGAAGGGGTCAATTAATATATATATATATGAGAGAATCTCAACACAATTGATTATAATAAAATAGTATTGTGAATATTGTTTACTTACTTCAAGATGTTCTAAGAGTCTGCTCCTCTGATAACACCTCTGGCGAATGAACTCGCAGACATACAATCCACATAAGTGATTTCCGGATCCCTGTCTCGGGCACTTTATAAGAACAAAGTTCAATCAAAATAATAATCAAGCATGATAATATTATTAAACTTCAATCAAATAGATGCCCGAGTCTAGCTAGAACTACTTACCGCCATGTCTTTAAATTCAAGCTCATCTGTCCATTCACCCGGAGCCCTGTTGGTGAACCGTTTCCAAGCCCTGGAAGTCAATGAAAAAGAATAAATGACTTATTAATTACTACATACCAAGAAATGAACGAAAGTTGCCGATGTAGTGCCATAATGATTGAAATTACCTCTGGATCATTCCCTTCATGTCCTCCCAATTCCCTGGTTGATCACGTAGCGGGTCCATGACTTGTACTATTCCTTTGTCAGGAATAATGATAAATAACAGATAGTGGAACCTGCGCACGAATTACTCGTCAATTACACTTAATTAACATGGAGTATAGAAGGTGTATAGACACTAACACTCACCCGAAGTTGTAAGGAAATAGTATTTGTGTTTTAGTTTCTTGCTTCCTTAACGCAAGTACCAAGAGGTCCTCTGTTTCCTTTTCTTTATGTATAAGATTGTACTGATGAATGACATGTGGGTCAACGAACCCAATGTCATAGATTCCAGATAATCTGCATTCTCGAATCTTCAATCTGCATAATAGAGTGAGGATAATTACAAATATGTTTAACGAGCTGAGTTAGAGACTTAGTTACAGAAAAAAATACTTACAGACAATAGGCACTGACGATAGATTTGTCGATGGCATCTTGTTGGAATAACTGAAACAGTTCTTCAAATTCAACCTGGACCTGGGCAGTTCCACGACCGTAATGCTCTTCTTTAACCTCCAGGTTGATCCAGTTTTTCCCTTCCTTTGCTGCTTCCATGTACCACGCATTCAATCTTCGCATTTTTGTTGGAAGGTTCGGGACCTTCTCTGGTTTGACAAAAGGCTCCCCGTGCTTGTATTTGTACTTGTCTGTGATCACCTCAGCAATGGGATACTCTATTAGCGAGCCCAAGTATTCAGCCATGGTCACACCAAGCTCAGCGGCGGCTTTTTTGATTTGTTTGTTAGTTAATTGTTTAGGCCGAGGGACATCGGAACACACCCTCAGCGGGGGGCACGATTGCTTCTCCTGTTGTCCGAGCTGAGGAACTCCTTGACCGTATGGACGCGCCTTCGGCTTCGGAATATTGCGTGCCCTCAGAACATTGGGCGGCACCTGAGCATCACGTGCCTTTATAATTGTTCGGTCGTAGTCCGGTAAAATCTGCTCAGCCGTTGGTCGCGTCAGGTTTCTCAGTGTTCTCTCAACTAAGACCGGATCTAGTGGGACCTTTTGTGACCGCTTCGGTGCTAACTGGCGTCTGACATCCTCTTTAACCCACACTTCTAGCTCTGCTTTGGTCATTTCGTAAGGTAATTTCTCGATAGGCTTGGCGGGTTTCGCTTTCTTCTGATGACTTGTACCACTAGAACCCGAGGCAGAGGCGGCGCAGGCGGTGCTCTTCCGCTTTTGAACACGACTATGAGCCTGTGACGGCTGAGGCTGCGGAGGAGATGCCTGACACGGCGGAGACGGCTGAGGCGGTGGAGACGGCTGACGCGGCGGAGGAGATGGCTGACGCTGCGGAGGAGATGGCTGTCGCGGCGGAGACGGCTGGGGTGGCGGAGACGGCTAACGCGGCGGAGACGGCTGACGCGGCGGAGACGGCTGAGGTGGCGGAGACGGCTGAGGCGGCGGAGACGGTGACCTTGGCTTCCAATTTGGAAGCACAATGTGTTCCTTCCGCCATAGAACAGTAGTTTTTCTACCATCCCTCAGTGCAGTCTCGCCTTCACCCGTAGGGTAGTCAAGCTGCAGATCCTCGTATCCTTTCATGACTTCATCCACTAAGACAACAGAATATCCATCTGGAATCGGCCGCGAATGGTAAGTACCATTAGTTACAGCAGCTAAGACTACGCCGACCGCCACCTTCACGGTTATGTTCATCAATGGAGCATGTAGCTCACAATTTTCCCTCTCCGTGATATCATCCACGGGGTAGCGACGAGCCGAGATATCTGGCCGAAAGAGCTCCGTGGAAGCCACGCTGCTTTTCCGCTGAGATGGTGGGCCGCTATCTTGCTGAGAAGGATCTTCGTGCCGCTGAGCTTCCCGGGTGGTAAGTGAATCAAGGATCTGCTGCTGCCTAGTTAATCTATCTTCAATCTGCTTCAGCCGATCTGCCTCCTCTGCCTTCTTCCTCCCTCGGCTTCTATAACTGTCAGCGTCATCTGGAAATCCATACTTCCACGGTACGGAGCCTTCTGTGCCTCGTGTCCGACCTTTGTGTTCTGGATTCCCGAGGGCCCGTGACAGCTCGTCCTTCTCTCTGTTTGGAACGAACTCCCCGGCTTCTACCTCCTTCATTATCTTCTGAAGTTCAGCGAGAGGGGTTGCAAGTTGTGCTTTTGTAAAGATGCACTTCCCTGTTTCTGGGTGCAACGTTCCCCCATGCCCGAAGAACCAAAGTTTTGCCCGATCAGCCCACCGCAGCGTCTCAGGAATTATCCCTTGTTCAAGCAGGGCGTTCTCAAGTCTCTCCACCTTAGGCTTGATAGCCCTGTAGCCACCTGACCCCATGCTATGGTGATATTCCTTCTTGGAAGCATTTTTCTTATTAGTTGCTGACCTTTTCTTAGCCTCGTCAGATTTCTTGTACTTGACAAATTCCTCCCACTGATCCCTTAGCTTTTCATACGCTCCAGTGAACTCCGGAGTCTTTTTTTGAAGGACAAAGTCCTTGTGCAATCTTTTCTTCCAGTTTGCAAATTGTTCGGCCATCTTCTTCAGTGCCCACTCCTTGACCTTTTTCTCTATGGGATCCACGTAATTTGGATCCTCCTCCTCTAACGGATGAGCGTCGTCGTCTTGACGAGGAAGCGTGAAATTAGCCATTAGCGTCGTCCAAAGATTGTCTTTCACTCTATCGTCAACAAAAGTGAGAGACGAGCGTTCTGTCGCCTTCGGCTCATTCCATTCTTGAGTGGTGATCGGGACGTTGTCCCTAACAACAACTCCGCACTGACTTACAAACTTGACAAAATGTGTCAGCGGTCTGCCATCTGGAGCTACTGCTTCGATCTTGTATCTCTCTTCTTTATCACACCTTTTGGATGGGCCTCGTTTGGGGATAGAAGAAGATTTGCTCGATCCGGAGGGCTAAAAGAAGAAAGATCATTAATGCATATATATATATATATGAATCAAATAGTGGATTTAGTCAATATAGGGTTAGTTAATATACCGCGCCGGAGTTTGTAGTAATAATTGTCCGGTCACCATCATCACCGGATGCCTCAGCTTCTATCTGCGCTCCCTCGCCGGAGTCGTTCAGAAAGCTCGAGGTGAACTCCAACTCATCTTCACCGCGGATAATATCTTGCAATATGTTCTCCTGATTTTCGTCTCTGTTGTGATCCATAGTTTCTGCAAGGACAATTGACCGGGTGGTTAATGAAAATTAACCCATTCTTATTCTTATTCTTATTCTTTTAATTCTATTCTTATTCTTATTCTACACTAATTATTAAAATAGCTAACATAATTGCTAACACTAATTATTCAAAATAAACAATCTCCACCGTGAGAATAAACAATAGCTAACATTATTCCTAACACTAATTAATTTAAAATAGCTAACATTATTTAAAATAGCTAACAATTGCTAACACTAATTAATACAAATTGCTAACACAATTGCTAACACTAATAATTAGTGTTAACACAATTGCTAACATTTCAAAATAGCTAACATTTTAATTATTTAAAATAGCTAACATTATTTAAAATAGCTAACAATTGCTAAATGATGAACACATGACGTCATGGTGATGTCACCGATGAACTTGGGCACGGCTTGATCACGAAATCGTGCAATCGGCAATTGGTAAGCTAACTATTTTAAATTGGTAAGCTAAATATTTTAATTAGCTAAATATTGTAAAAATGAGAAAACAATTCTTATTTAGGCAATTCTTATTTTAATTAACTAAGAATAAGAATTAAAATATTTAGATTAACTACAAATTCTAATTCGAATGAAAATATTTAGCTACCAATTCTAACTAAAAAATACCTAATCTAACCAATTCTGATAATAAGAAAAAAGAATAAGAAAAAAATGAAATTACCTCGGGTCGATTGGAGGAGGCTCTAGGCCGGCGGAGGAGGCACCAACCGGGATGGTGGCTCGGCCGGCGGAGGCTCGACCGGCGGAGGCGGCCGGAGGAGGCGAGGGAGAAGAGGTGGCGCGACAGGCGGATGGGGAGGAGCTCGGCCAGGGAGCGTCCGCGCGGCTCCGGCGGATCGATCGAGAGCGGCGAGGAGGGAGATGAAGGGCGCCCGGCACGGCGGAGCGAGCCGGCGAGCGGGGAGCGGTGAGCGGGGAGGAGGAAGGCGGCCGGCGGCGAGCGGCGAGCGGAGAAGAGGAGGGCAGCCGCCGGAAAATTGGGCAGCCTGCCGGCGTCCGTGCGGTTGGCCGTCCAAGTCCTTAGGCGATTTAGCGAATGAGAGAATGAGAGAAGGATTGGGGGAGAAGAGAGGTTAAAGGGGCCTTTCGTCCCGGTTCGTGGCTGGAACCGGGACTAAAGACCCTTCCGTCCCGGTTCCAGCCACCAACCGGGACGAAAGGGTGACCTTCAGTCCCGGTTGGTAGATGGAACCGGGACCGAAGGGTCTTTTTTCGGACACCGAAAAGGTGCGCGCCAAAAAGACCCTTTAGTCCCGGTTCCAGCCACGAACCGGGACGAAAGGTTCTTTCAGAATTAAAATTTGGGCGCCAACAAAAGTTTGTTCTGTTTTTTTGTTTTAAACTTATAAAATTATAAATACAATATCTTTCGATCTGTTTATCAGAAAAAACAATAATTTTTGTTTTAAACTTATAAAATTATAAATACAATATCTTTCAAATGGAATTAAATATTTCTAGAAACTATAATTAAGTCTAGAAAGTTGTCCCGTTTCCAGCAGAATCGGCAGAAATTTGTGATTTTTAGAGGTGGATGGAAATCTTTTCTTAGAAAACAAATTGATTATTTGTGCATATAACATGTTCTAGCATATTGAAAAAATGAATCACCCAAGTTTTGCAACATATTCTGGTAGGTCCTTCACAAAAAAAAACCATTTCTGACACTCGGAAAATGGAAAGTGGTTTTTTTATTCAATAAAAAAACTTCGTTCGTCAACATTGTCCGTGCTTCCAAGATGCATGTTTTTGTGGAATATGGACCCATTCAAACAAACTATGCCATGTATTTGGCCATAACACCCGTTATTTCGACACAAACCCTAGAATGTTAGGAGGAGATAGCTCTTTGTTGTGAACAAGTTTTCAACAAAACTGTCGTACTGCCTAGGACATATTCCAAGTTCTTGAGCCGTGGGGTGCTGAGCCGCCGGCGCTGCGCATCCAAAGAGAAGGAACCCTCACAGGGTCATAGCTCACGTGAGAAGGAACCCTCTGAAGAAACGACCACCTACTGTCATACTGCCTATCCAATAGATACATGTAGCGACGGACGTGCTCATCCTCCTCCCTGATACGGCGACGTACCACCTCCTCGGAGGCCGGCTCCCTCTGCACTGAGCGTGGCCCACGCGACTGCCACCACAGAAGATCCGGGTCGACGACGTCACCCGGATTCCTCACCAAGCTACGCGTCCCGGAAGGTAGCACCTCCCAGTGCCAGCCCGGTGGAGCCCAGTCCCGCACATCGCCCCTCTGGTCCAACATGGACATCGTCGCCGAGAACACCTAAGTCAAAAACGCCTAAGTCAAAATTTTGTTACAATGGAAGAGTGATGAGGTTGCAGATATGAGTTTAGACGTGATATGGCAATGGAGGCCAAGCCTACATATATAGAGTGATCAGGGCCCTTAGTACCGGTTCGTGTTACCAACCGGGACTAAAGAAGCACACGGATCGTGTGTTTCTTTCAAGCGCTTGTGAGCCGTTGGATCATGGGTGTGTTTCTTTAGAGCGCTTGTGAGCCATTGGATCAGAAGCACACGGATCGTGTGTTTCCTTCGAGCGCTTGTGAGCTGTTGGATCAGGGCCTTTAGTACCGGTTCGTGTTACCAACCGGGACTAAAGAAGCACACGGATCGTGTGTTTCTTTCAAGCGATTGTGAGCCGTTGGATCAGGGGTGTGTTTCTTTAGAGCGCTTGTACACCTTCTAATCGCCTATAAATAGCGACGTCCCTGCAGCGAAATGGCACACAACGAGCGTCTACCTTTGCCACCGAACCCAATGGTTGGATTTAGCCTACCCGCTGGCATGTTCCCTAACACAGGCCCTCGGGTAGGTTGAATCAACCACTGGATTAGGGTGACACAATGATGAATTGCCGAGGAGGTGGGAGTGGTGGTGGTGGAAGTGGTAGCCATGCCCTCGGTCGGATCCAAGCAGCTCCAAGGCTCTCTGATGATCTACAACATTCCCAACACTTTTGGGACGGTCGTTAGATCATCAGAGAAGTCTTGGGGCTGTTTGGATCGAAGGTCGATTTGCTGCTCACTTCACAGCCCTCAACAAAATACTTGCGGCTGTTCTATCTACAAAATACTTCAGTTCATCGACCGAATACAAATCATTCGGATTCCCGTCATACAGCCCAACGGTGCATTTGATATGCAGGCACTCACGAGCCACCGTTGGGCTGTATGACGGGGAAACCGTGTGCATTTGATAAAAGGTTTAATACATTGTCCGTGCTTCCAAGATGCATGTTGTGGCTGGAACCAGGACTAAAGGGTATTTTTTCGGACACCGAAAAGGTGCGCGCCAAAAGACCTTTAGTCCCGGTTCTAGCCACCGAGACTAAATATTATCAAAGTGTTCATAAAAATACATCATGTGTGAGAACACTCATACATAAATATTATTACACGAAGACGAAGGCGGGAAGCGGTGGAAGATCATCAGAGAAGTCTTGCCGCTTTCTTATGGTCGCACCGCCGTAACCATGGAGCATCTTCATCATTCAACACGATGGTTGGGTCAGTTTTGACCGTGAAGGGGGGAATTTCATCAAACTTATCGTAATCTTCTGACATGTCTGTCTTGTCCTCCACTCCCACGATGTTTCTTTTCCCTGAAAGAACTATGTGACGCTTTGGCTCGTCGGATGATTTATTCGTTTCCTTATTTTTCATCTTTCTCGGTTTGGTAGACATGTCCTTCACATAGAACACCTGAGCAACATCATTGGCTAGGACGAATGGTTCGTCTCCGTAACCAAGATTGTTGAGATCCACTGTTGTCATTCCGTACAGCTTGTCTACCTGAACCCCCACTCCATTCAGCTTGACCCATTTGCACCGGAACAAAGGGACCTTAAAAGAAGGTCCATAGTCAAGTTCCCATATCTGCTCTATGTAACCATAATATGTGTCCTTTTGTCCATTGTTGTTTATTGCATCAAACCGGACACCACTGTTTTGGTTGCTGCTCTTTTTATCTTGGGCGATCGTGTAAAATGTATTTCCATTTATCTCGTACCCTTGGAAAGTCAACACAGTCGAAGATGGTGACCTGGCCAACAAGTAAAGCTGATCTCCAACAGTGTTGTCATTAATGAGATGTGTTCGCAACCAACCGC
Source organism: Puccinellia tenuiflora (assembly GCA_012064385.1). Taxonomy (NCBI): domain Eukaryota; kingdom Viridiplantae; phylum Streptophyta; class Magnoliopsida; order Poales; family Poaceae; genus Puccinellia; species Puccinellia tenuiflora. Next base: position 611,417 of record QRDG01000434.1, on the reverse strand, counting down.
CGAAAGTATCAATGTGTTCATGTGTAATCCAGGTGTCGGACTGTCCCGGGTGTTGAGACCGTAATATGTTCTTGTGTTTCTCGATATACGGGGCCACCAAGGTAGAACTCTGTAGAACTGTGTAGTGTGCCTGAGTTAAAGAATGCCCGTCCCTGCATATGTCTGCTTTCTTTCCTAGCGTGCCTTTTCCACTCAGTCTCCCCTCATGTCTTGATTGTGGAACACCAATCGACTTAAGGTCAGGAATAAAGTCAACGCAGAACTCAATGACCTCCTCTGTTCCATAGCCCTTGGAGATGCTTCCTTCTGGCCTAGCACGGTTATGGACATATTCTTTAAAACTCCCATGAACCTCTCAAAGGGGAAATATTAGTGTAGAAAACAGGACCGAGNACGGTTTGGACATATTTCTTTAAAACTCCCATGAACCTCTCAAAGGGGAACATATTGTGTAGAAAAACAGGACCGAGAATGGCAATCTCTTCGACTAGGTGAACCAGCAGATGCGTCATAATATTGAAGAACGATGGTGGGAACACCAACTCGAAACTAACAAGACATTGGACCACATCGTTCTGTAACTGTGTCAGATTTTCTGGATTGATTACCTTCTGAGATATTGCATTGAGGAATGCACATAGCTTCACAATGGGTACTCGAACATTTTCCGGTAGAAGGCCCCTTAGTGCAATCGGAAGCAACTGCGTCATAATCACGTGGCAGTCATGAGACTTTAGGTTTTGAAATTTTTTCTCAGCCATATTTTATTCCCTTTATATTCGACGAGAAGCCAGACGGGACCTTGATACTGTTCAGGCATTCAAAAAAGATTTCCTTCTCTGCTTTGGTAAGGGCGTAGCTGCTCCGGTGTATCTTGTTCTGTGGATGCATGTTGTTTGGGTCTTTCATACGTTGTTGGTCCTCCCGTGCTTCCGGTGTATCTTTTGTCTTCCCATACACGCCCAGGAAGCCTAGCAGGTTCACGCAAAGATTCTTCGTCACGTGCATCACGTCGATTGAAGAGCGGACCTCTAGGACTTTCCAATAGGGTAGCTCCCAAAAAATAGATTTCTTCTTCCACATGGCCGCATGTCCGGTACCGTCATTCGGAACAGATTGACTGCCAGGACCTTTTCCAAAGATCACTTCTAGATCCTTGACCATATCAAATATATCATCACCAGTACGGTGGTCAGGCTTCCTCCGAGGCTCGGGCAGACCTTGGAAATGCTTGCCTTTTTTTTTTACGGGATGCTTGGTCGGAAGAAAATCGACGATGCCCCAGGTACACAACCTTCTTACACTTCTCCAAATATATACTATCTGTCTCCTCTAAACAGTGCGTGCAAGCATTGTATCCCTTGTTTGTCTGTCCTGAAAGGTTACTAAGAGCTGGCCAATCATTGATGGTTACGAACAACATCGCTCGTAGGTCAAATTCCGCCTGTTTGTGCTCATCCCACATACGTACACCTTCTTCGCGCCACAACTGTAAAAGTTCTTCAACCAAAGGCCTAAGGTACACGTCAATGTCATTCCCGGGTTGCTTCGGGCCTTGGATGAGCACTGGCATCATAATAAACTTCCTCTTCATGCACAACCAAGGAGGAAGGTTATAGATACATAGAGTCACAGGCCACGTGCTATGACTACAGCTCTGCTCTCCAAAAGGATTCATGCCATCTGTACTTAGGCCAAATCTTAAGTTCCTTGCGTCATCTGCGAAGTTCGGGAACTCTCTCTCGATTTTTCTCCACTGTGACCCATCAGCGGGGTGTCTCAACATCGCGTCTTTCTTACGATCTTCTTTGTGCCATCGCAACAACCTGGCATGCTCTTTGTTTCGAAACAACGTTTCAACCGTGGTATTATAGGAGCATACCACATAACCTTGGCAGGAACCCTTTTTCTCGGGCGCTCGCCCTCAACATCACCAGGGTCATCTCGTCTGATCTTGTACCGCAATGCAGTGCATACCGGGCATGCATCCAAATTCTCGTACTCCTCACCACGATAGAGGATGCAGTCATTAGGGCATGCATGTATCTTCTGCACGTCTAATCCTAAAGGGCAGACAACCTTCTTTGCTTCGTACGTACTGGCGGGCAATTCGTTATGCTTTGGAAGGTCCTTCTTCATTATTTTCAGCAACTTTTCAAAACCTTTGTCGGTCAAACCGACCTCTGCCTTCCATTGCAGCAATTCCAGTGTGCTACCCAGTTTTTTTCAGGCCATCTTCACAGTTTGGTACAACGGTTTGTTGTGATCCTCTAACATGCGCGCGAATTTCGACCTCTCATTTTCTGTTCCGCAGTCTCTCCGTGCATCAGCAATGGCACGACCAAGATCATCAGTCGGCTCATCTAGATCTTCAGCTTCCCCCGTTGCAGTATCACGTATTCAGGGTACATACCATCATCTTCTTCTTCTTCATTTTCGTCCATCATAACCCCTGTTTCTCCGTGCTTGGTCCAGCAATTATAGCTGGGCATGAAACCGTGTCGAAGCAGGTGGGTGTGAAGGATTTTGGAGGAGGAGTAATCCTTCTTATTCTGACAGACAACACATGGACAACACATAAAACCATTTTGTTTGTTTGTCTCGGCCACAGCGATAAAACTAGCAAGTCCCGTAATGAACTCGCCAGTTCGTCGGTCACCGTACATCCATTGCCGATTCATCGAGCACCTTATATATTTCGAGTTATATATTGCCGACTCATCTGCATTATATGAGTAAATTATATATTACACACAACATCATGAATAGAAGGTCATCACATTAAAACCTCCCGCAGAGTACTGATCAAATGTAATACATAGTCCTCATGATGAAAAAATACAGTGAAATTAACATACAAACTATCTAATGCATTTAAATGCAACAACAAATGCGATCAAATCGCAACTAAGGTAACAATTGATCCGACGGCATAATGATACCAAGCCTCATTTTTAATGGAATCTTTTCTAATGTTTCTAATCTTCTTACGCATTGCATCCATCTCGATCTTGTGATCATCGACGACATCGGCAACATACAGCTCCAATTTCATCTTCTCTTCTTCAATTTTTTTGATTTTTTTTTTCAAATCATCGTTTTCGCTTTCAAGTAAATTTAACCTCTCGACAAGAGGGTCGGTCGGAATTTCAGGTTCATATATGTCCTAGATCAAAATATCTATGTCAAATGTTTGGTCGGCATAATTGTTAAAATAAAGAAATTAAAAACATAGTTATAAAAGATAATATACCACATCCGAATCATAGACCGGACGAGGGCCGACGGGGACGGATATCAAAACCATCACTATACATATAAAAACAATTATACAAATAAGAAAAATTATACAAATAACAATGTAAATCATATAAGTAAGAATAAGAAGCTCACGAAGGTGGTGCCGGCGACGGGGGCGATCGACAACCGTGAGGATAAGGACACGAACGGGACGGCACTAATTAAAAATAACAAATCATACATTAATTGAACTCAAATTGCATATAAAAAAAAAATAAAAAGCAATAAGTCAACAACCTAGAATTTGAGCAATTTTAACTTAGCTAGGCATTTAATCAAACACCTAGCATGCAACACCAAGGAAATGAGGAGCAAAAATAGTAATAGAGATGAATCCAAGCTCCGAGAGGATGAGACTTCTAACCTATTAGAAGCCTTGGGTGGATAGGGGAAACTTAATGTGGACAAATGGTGGAAAAAGTATGGATCAAATGGAGCTTTGTGAGGAGCTTTGAGAAGAAAAATGGTGTTCAACTCGAGCTCCTCGGGCAGGAAGAAGAAGATATAGTGAGTGAAGACTTTTTGTCCCGGTTCGTATTACAAACCGGGAATAAAGGTTACCCTTTTGTCCCGGTTTGTGATACGAGCCGGGACAAAAGGTTCCTGCGCCGGACCCCCACCCTTGGGCGCTGTCGGAACGGACCTTTTGTCCCGGTTCGTGGAACGAACCGGGACAAAAGGGTCCCAAAAAACCGGGACGGATGCCTCCCGGTCCCCGCGCGCCCTCCGAGCCCCAAAAAAGGGGTCTTTAGTCCCGGTTTTTTACACAACCGGGACTAAAGCCTCCCGGGGGCCAAAACGGAAGCCCTGTTTTCTACTAGTGAGTGCCTCGCCACATTGGTGGTAAGACACAACGGAGATACAGTGTGCCATATTAGGGCTACTCGGTGTTTCACATTGGTGAACACCGCGCCGCTCCAACGGAGACTAGCTTCCATTGGGAAGTGAACTTCGGGATAAATCATCGTCTCCAAGTGCCTCGGTATTCTATCCCGAGCTTCTTACTTATGCTATTTACTTTGTGATAGACATCGAGCTTAAAGTCATATATCTTGCTATCACCTAGTTGATCATATTGCTTAGCATAAGTTGTTGGTGCACATAGGTAAACCTAGCTAGTTTAGGTTTTGGCTTGATAAATTAAACGTTAGTTTTATTCCGCATTTATTCAAGCCTTAACCGTAATAATTTTAAATCGCCTATTCACCCCCCCCCCCACCCCTCTAGGCGACATCCGTGTCCTTTCAATTGGTATCAAAGCAGGTTCTCTCTTTATAGGGCTTCACGGCCTAGAGAGTAAAGATGTCGTCTAGTGGTTTAGTGCACAATGCTTCTTTAATATTCGATGGCACTAATTATAATGATTGGAGAAATCGCATGCTAAATTATTTTCGGGACATTGATCCAAATATAGAGCAAATTCTAGATATGGGTTTTTCTCCTCTAGAGGATGAGGAAAATTCTTATCTAGATGATGAAGCTTCTAATGTGATTTTCAAGTCTTTGAGTAATGCAGTTGCTTTGTCGATCTCTCCTTATCGGAATGGCCATGAGCTGTGGACCAAGCTTAAAGGCAATTATGGTGTGTCCATGGATAGTGAGGATGATTGTTCTCACTCCACCTCCGGGCGTAATGAGTTCTCAACTTCTTCTACCTCACCTACATGTGGCAAGCCACAAACTAATGCAATGGTGAGTAGGGATAAATTTCGCAATGATGATAGTGAGCTTTCTATAAATGATATTACATCTCTATCTTATTGCAATGATTTATCTTTGGACTTAAACACATCTAGAACTAATGTTTCACATGCTTGTGTTAATAGTCCTTGCATATCTTCTAATTCGTCAAGTAGTGATGATAATGACCATAATAATGATGATGAAGAAGATGATGCTTACTTTAATAAAAAAAGGTCTAATGGTTCTTAATGCTCTTTCAAAGAATGAAAATGCTTGTGAGAACCTACATGAAATCATGAGCACCCTTGTTGAGCGAGGGCTTACTATTGAAAATTTGGAAGCTCGTGAAAATGAAAGCCTTAGCCGTGAGCGTGATTATGCAAACACGATTGCGGATCTTGAGCAAGCTCTTGAAGAAATCCAAACCACCAAGAAATCTCTTGAGGAGACATTTACTCTAGAGTTATCTAAAGTAAATGAAACCCATGATAGAGCTCTCAAGGTGGCTAATGATTTTAAAATTAAAAATGATGAGCTTGTTGTTGAAATTGTTAGACTCCTTGACGCTAATGTGAAATTTGAAAAGGATGTCAAGTCCTTGGAAGATTCTCTCGCACATCTCACTAAGTCTCATGATCAACTCCAAGCTCAATTATTAAAAGAGCTTCCTACTTGTTCTCCCATTGCTATTAATGTTGATGCTTGTGCTACTAACTCTATTTCCTGTGAAGCATCCATTTTAAAGGAGAATGTTGAGCTAAGGGCTCAACTTAAATTGCTAACTAGCAATTATGAGATATTAGAAGAAAGCCATGAGAAGCTCTCGAGCTCTCATGAAGATCTTCTAGTATCTCATGATAAGCTAAAATTAGCTCATGAGGCTATCGCTACCAAGGTAATATCTAGTGAGCCTCATGTGGACAATGGCACAACTTCTAATAAAAATGCTAAAAAGCCATGTGCTAGTCCTAGTAATTCTTCATCTCACACTAATGCTAAATCATATGTTGAATTACATTTTGTGCCTAGTTGCTCTAACAATGAAGCTTCAACTTCCTCTAGTACTTGTGTAGCTACTAACCTTGTAGGGAAGACTAAAGAGCACAAGGCACAAGCCACTTCTTTGAAGAAAGATGTGGAGAAACGTCATAAAGGGAAGGCCACATTTGACAACATGTTGAGTGTGCAAAAATCCCCCAATGACAAGAGTGGACTTGGATTCAACTCCAATATCAAGAACAAGTCCAAGAGTAACAATAAGAAGGGCCAAGAACAAGTCAATCACTCGGCCAAGATTGTTTGCTTCAAGTGCAAAATTGAAGGGCACCATGTTAGGGATTGTCCAATGAAGAAAAAGCCACTTAGTGAGAAGCAATTAGGGAAGAGGCCTATTGTTCAATCTCTTGCTCAACCTCGGGTTGAACAAAGGCAACCTCCTAAGAAGACTCAAGTCATTGCTCCTCAAGTTGAGGTGCCTATTAAGAAGAAAGAAAAGAGTCGATATTGCTACTTATGCCGTGAGAAGGGCCATTTGGCCTCTTCATGCACAAACGGTACTCTATCCAACCCCATAATTATTGATGATGTTTATTCTCTTAGGAAGGATAGGGTTGGCAATGTGTTTGCTAAATATGTGGGAACTCAAAGTGGTGTCAAGAAAAGAACCATTTGGGTTGCCAAGCCTATTGTGACTAACCTCTTAGGACCCAACTTGGTTGGGGACCAACAAGCTCAAACTTGATCAATAGGTTGTGATGAAGGACATTGGAGACTTGGCTATCCTTGAAGAATTAAGGGATCTTCGTGATTATTATTTCCACAAGCCAAGTCATTTGGATTATATTGTCATACCTCATATCCAATGCTCCTTCGTGCGGTAACTTATATTTAAATTATATATACATTGAAAGTTGCTTGCTCCCTTGCATGTGTTAGTTTTGTTCCTAGCATGTGCTTGTATATGTTGTGCTTATTACTTACCTTGAGTAATCAAGTTTGTGTATGTTAATGTGCGCTCCATATATGTGTAAACTTTGTGTTGAGTCCTTATTGGATCTTGTGTTGATTTCAATGGGCTCTTTTGAGAAATTAATGGACTATCCCATTTTGGGGGAGTGATATGCTTTGTGCACTTCACTAACCTAAAAATGTGTGTATATGAGTAACACCACCTAGTATTGATATATCAAGATTATCTAGTAACTATGTGGTGTGTCATGCTCATGAGAAATTCAAATTCTATAATGTCTATTAATTATCTCTATTTGATTTTATTTGCCTCTTGTTAAGAAGAAATGAATTATCACATTGTGGGGGAGTAATAAGCTATGTGCATATTACAATCCTACAAAATGTGAACATTTGAGGTTTGCCACTTAGATTTGATATTGTAAATTATCTTATTCCTATGTGGCATATTAGCTCGAACAAGTTCCAATTTGCTTTCTAGCTATCGTTTGGCTCTTGTTTGTGTGAGTTTACTTGGTGTGGTTTTTCTCTAAAAATGCATTTCCGTACATTAGTTGAGAAACCATTTGTTCCATATTATTCTAATCATGGCATTGCCGGTTGGTTTGAATAGTTGGAACTACCAACAAACCTTATTAAAATATGGTGTTTTATTTCTTATCCCTTGACATATGTTTTATCTTATGAGGATATTCTTGGATACCTCTATCACCGGGAAAATAATTCCAAATGGTCATTGTCCTTGGACAATCCATACTTATGTTTATGGTAGAATATTTTTGATTATCCTTACATTGGCATTGGTGTTTATTTGCCACATCTCTTGCCAAAATATTTATTTTGACTCCCATTGCCTTTCTTGCCTCTTGCTAGGATCCTAATTCTCAAATTGGTAGTGTTTAGTGTTGTAAATAAAATATGAAGAGTAATGATCCCTTGTGTGTGCATTTTGTATTCAAATACAAATATCAAAAACAAATGCATGAATCTTGGGGGAGCATTCCTTTATTTAGAACACTATCCTATCTATCAATATTTGATCCTTTCAATTGGCATTTGATTTCTATCATATGTGTTTATGGAAGACAAATCTTTTCTCTTGATGTTTAGTGCCATCATGAAAATTGTAGGGGGTGTTTGGTTTATTTAGTGTTACCTTGCTCTCTCTTGGGAGTCTTGCAATCTCATCTCTTGTTCTATGTTTTATCCTATAGAATGAGAAAATCCTTTGGGCATGTCTCTTTCTTTCATATTTATATGCTCATTGGCCTTGCCTAGGTACCTTCAATTGGTATTAATTGGAATTTAATATCTCCTCCATAGATATTTGTTTCAATTGATATTTATTGTGAGAATTGTGATACCTTATTACTTTATTTTACTTTACTTGATTCCGGTCAAGTATTATCCTCTTCTTGGTATCTTGTCTCCTAGTTGGTATCTTATCTTTCAATTGGTGTCTTATCTCTCATGTGTTGCTTGATTTGATTCCTATTGATATCACACTTCATGTGTTGATGTGTTTTGGAATCAATCACATGTTGATTTGTTTCTTTCCTCAATCATGTGTTGATTTGGATTTTGATATAATTTGGACAACCTTTTTGTGTCACACCTTGGTGTGCTCTCTTCTTGGTTTACTTGGTGTTTTGTCCAAACCGTATCTCATTTGGTTCTTGTAAGTCCATGCATGCATATTTACTAATACATTTATTTTATGGCATGCTAGTCTTTCTTGATCCAATATATAGGGGATACTCCACCAAATCCTAAAATGGCTAAGATGTGCATGAAATTCAAGTTCATCTATATGCACATATTTATGTGGAGTGTTTCCTATGTATTGTAGTGTATCTAACTACTATGGAACCCAATGAGTTTGGGAACCATGTTGTACTTGAATTTTGTTTTAGGTACAATGGAGATGCATTGGATGCTTGCCTCATTCATAAGGAAGGTGTTCTCACCATGTGATTATTGGAGTCAAGCTTTGATGATAAACAGAAATTCTCATCTTCATCATCACCAATGCTATTTCGGTAACAAGTATCTATCCCATGCATATCTTTCTTGTATTCAACCTTGTGTAGGTTGCCCCCTTGGCATGAAAACTTTAAATGTACAATTGTTGTGACTTTGGCTCCTTTCGTCACTGGTATATCGTTGTGATATGTGTGATGGAAATGCAAAAGTTTTTTCTCTTCAATTGGTATTATTTCTTTGTGATACTTGTTGCCTATCTCAAAGCATCTTCACTATCTCTTATTCCCTTAGTGACATGTGGGATGTCTTTGATATTTTTGAAGTTCATTCATATACAATGAGATAAATTTGAGCTATGTGCTATGCTTTTAAGCAATAATATCTTTTGTATATTCATGACTTCCTTTTTGGATACCATGGTTTCCACTTTATCAACCATTTATATGTGCAAGTTTCTTTGTCGACGAATATCATTGTCTACTTAGAAACCTATACATATGAGAGAGGTCACCTTTTATGTGGTATCCTACTTTCTTGCAAGCCACCTTGTCTTTTATCTATAATTCTTTGGTGGCTCCAAGGTTGACTCGTGAGTGCTTGTCTTATTTCTACTCACCCTTGGGCACTCACATTTTGTTGAAGATTCTTCTATTCATGCTCATCACGTGAGTATGTTGATTTTGTTGCCTAAATGATTCTCACTAGCTCGTGGGTTTTTCAATTGGTATTAGTTTCCAATTAGTCTCCTTGAGCTTGTGAACATATCTTTTTTTTTTAAAAAAATTTTAAGTTATGTGTGTCAATACTTGATATATAACTTATCTCCATTTGGTCAAGACTATGTGTCTTATCAAATTAATTGTCTTTCACACACACACATACTCTTGGTTGGGCCTTGATTGATAGTTTCTCTTAATTGGTATCTCCTTATGGCTCAACCACATCCTTGGTGCAAGTGCTCGGTTTTGCTTTAATTTCCTTTTTACCCTTGCACTTGGTGAGTGTTCTAGATGATTTTGGGGGAGCAAGGATTCCATATTTGTGCACTCCTCAATAGTGCATGAACATTGGGGAGCTTCTCCGTTTTTATTTAGAACTCTCGCCTTGGATCTTTTTGATTGCCTATCTTCTTTGTGGAGATGTTTAGAATGACTTCATCTTATTTGCAATCTTTGATCCTCAAATAGTTTGATTTCCTCTAATTATTCGTCAATGGATATGTGCATTTGATTCCACTCACATTTTGAGAAATGCACACTTTATGGAGAAATTCAAACTATATTGGCTTTCTAAAATTCTTCTTCCCATTTCGGCAATCGATGCCAATGGGGGAGAAGTTTTAGAGGGTTTAAGGGAAGTTGGTCTTATGCTTTCGTTTGGTTCTTAAGCATTTGCATCTCATGCTCTTGCATCCTTGCCTTACAAGGTTGCTTAATTCATTATATAAACCCTCTCAAAAGGGATTGTCATCAATTACCAAAATGGGGGAGATTGAAAGGGCATGGTTCCCCCCATGTGTTGTTTTGGTAATTAATGACAATCTCTATGGACTAATGTGTGCTTTGAGTTATATTTGCAGTGTTGGTCCGTATGGAATGATTGTACTCCATATGTTGGAGTCAAGGCTAAAAGAAGAAGACTATATGTTGATCAAGATCCTATGTTGTCCATGGTGGATGGCGTCACGTGGTGATCATCAAGATAAAGGCCATGTGAAGATATGTCGAAGAATGCCTCTCCCATCTTGGTGTATGGGGGAGCAATATGCGTGTCTTCACCAAGCGAAGCAAAATCAAGAAAGGTGATCCACTTGAGAGTAGATCAAGATCGTCATCATCTAGCTCAAGTGGAATGCGCAAGGCAAAGGTATGATCTTGATAGGGTTTCTATTTTACCAGTCTCGCGGTGTAGTTGTGAGACCGGGTTTTAGGATAGGTAACCGTACTATCAAGAGGGGCTCTCAAGTGAGCTTTAGCGTATCGGTCGTAGAGAGCTCAAACCTTTGCATCCTTGGCATCATCTTTATTGGTTCCTATTTTGGCTCTTATCGTGGTGTGGTATTGGTGCTTGTCGTGCTTGTCATGACAAGCCCAAGGTCACCGAAAACGGTTCTCATATGTGTTCCCTATTGAGTTTTCGGTGTCGGTGATTTTGTCGGTCCATCTATGCGGAAGGTTTCACTCTTCCATTTATTAGCAAAATCTCCCTTGCTTGGTTTCAATATTCTCACATGTTATTGGGTAGCATTTGTCGTCCTCTTTCCAACAAAAGTGGTTTTGTGTTATTCGGACGTCATATGCAAAAGATATGGTTTTCCGGGTTTTAATAAAAGGGTTTTACCTCTCACCATTTGGCTTTACCATATCTTGTTGAACAATGATGTTTCTGTGCATATTCTTGTAGTGCTCGTTGTGACGATTCCAACGAGTCCAAGTTTACCGAAAACGGAGTTCGTATGTGGAAGATATTGCATTTTCGGTATCGGTAGTTTTCTAAACAGAATATATTAAAAAAAGGGAAAAAGAAAGAAATGGGGCCGGCCTCACTCCCGGCCTGGGCCGGTCCACCGGCCGGTGGCTTCGGTTGGGCCCCCGGCCTCGATGCCGGCCTGGGCCGGTTCACCGACCGGCCCGCTCGGGCACCCCCCCAGCCTGCCCGCCGGCCTGGGCCGGCTCCCAGGCCGGCCCACCCGGGTGTTCTCCGGCCCGTCTCGCGCTGTCACCCGCCGGCCTCTTCCCCGGCCTGGGCCGGCTCCCAGGCCGGGCAGTTCGGGAGGCAGCCCGGCCTCCTCTCCGGCCTGGGCCGGCAGCCAGGCCGGCCTGCCCTGCCTTCCCTTCCCTTTTCTTTTTCCTGCGCTCTAAAAAGACCCAACGGCTCCATTTTCGGAGCCCCTATTTAAGGGCTTCTTCCCCAAAATAAAGTACTCTTCTTGCCAACTCTTGACCTATTTCCTCTCCTCCATTGTTGACCTCTTGAGCTTGGCTTTCTCTCTTTCTCTCCACTAGTTCGTGCTACTCCTTTGAGAGAAAAGAGATAGGAGTTTTAGATCCGTGCTTCCACCAATTGATTTCTCCTCTAAGTGAGGAGAACACTTTGGATCTAAATCTTTGGAGTTTCTTTGTGTTCTTCCTTTGTTCTTCCTCCCTAATCCCTCCCAAGCATTAGTTGCTTTGGTTGGATTCGGGTTGGAAGAACTTGACCACTTAGTGTGTTCTTGCCATTGCATTAGTTGTATCGGTTTGAGTTCTCCACGGTGATTCGTGGAAAGTGAAGTTGAGAAGCTTGTTACTCTTGGGTACTTTGGTGCCCTAGAGCTTGTTCCTCTAGGGCACGTTGGTACCCTAGACGGTTTGATTTCTCAGAGTCTTGGTGGCTTACGGGATTAGTTGGGAGCCTCCAATTGTGGAGTGTGGCTCAACCTTGTTGCTTCGGAGCTTTGGTAGCTACGAAGATATTGTCGGGAGCCATCAATTGAGTTGTGGTGTGTGCCCCGGCCTTGGGCATCGAGTCTTGGCGGCTCGGTGCATTTGGTGAAGACCCTCCAACTTGTGGAGTGAGCTTCACCCTTGTAAAGGTTCTAGTTGTCAACCTCAACGGCAACATAGTGACAAGTGCCTCGCCACATTGGTGGTAAGACACAACGGAGATACGGTGTGCCATATTAGGGCTACTCGGTGTTTCACATTGGTGAACACCGCGCCGCTCCAACGGAGACTAGCTTCCATTGGGAAGTGAACTTCGGGATAAATCATCGTCTCCAAGTGCCTCGGTATTTCTATCCCGAGCTTCTTACTTATGCTATTTACTTTGTGATAGACATCGAGCTTAAAGTCATATATCTTGCTATCACCTAGTTGATCATATTGCTTAGCATAAGTTGTTGGTGCACATAGGTAAACCTAGCTAGTTTAGGTTTTGGCTTGATAAATTAAACGTTAGTTTTATTCCGCATTTATTCAAGCCTTAACCGTAATAATTTAAATCGCCTATTCACCCCCCCCCCCCCTTCTAGGCGACATCCGTGTCCTTTCAAATACAGTTATTATTTTGATGTTAGATTATTATTTTGATTGAATTCTATTCTCGTAAAGTGCGCGAGGCAGCCATCGGGGACGCATCTATGTGGATACTATGTTTGCGAGTTTATTCGCATGTTACTGAGCACAAAGATTATAGAGTCGACATAAGAAATACGTTCACAACATTATTTTATTACCTCACTTTTTGTTATCATGATTGATGTTCATATTGATCTCCCTTTCTTATACAGTTTGAGAGAATGCGGGAAAAGGTCCTACCGGAGCAACGCGTAATAGCAATTGCAGAGGACCTGGCGGGATTTTTGCTGAAAGAGATGGTAGACGACGCCGGAGAATTTAGTGTGAACAATAGGCGCAACCGATGATGCCGTGCCGTGTAATCGAATAGACGGGCTTAGTCCCGGTAATTGTGATCTCCATGTAACTATCAAAGTTGTATATATTTGTATGCTCGATCGTGTACGGTATGTGGTAGCGTAGAAATATACGAAAACTATTTTGAAATGAAGAAAATAAATGAATAAAATAAAACAAAATGAATTCTCTGCCGCGGCACAGAAAGTGCCCAAATTTCTGCCGCGGCAGAGATTTAGTAAACACTAAACCCTAAAAAAAATGAACTCTCTGCCGCGGCACAGAAAGTGCCCAAATTTCTGCCGCGGCAGATAACCATTAGTCGCGGCCCGTTATACGAACCGCGACTAAAGGTTCTGCCCCCTAGCACACCCAGGATGAGGACCATTTGTCCCGGCTGGTGACAGGTCCGCGACTAGTGGTTGGACCATTAGTCCCACCTCCGCTGTCGCGGTTGGCCAACTGCGACAAAAGGCCCTCACGGCCCGGGACAATAGGTCCAGTCTCCACTAGTGTGAGGTTGCAAATAGCATAAATGTGATAAAGGAACGCGAGGGAGAAAGAACTTTAATGATTTTGGAAAGAAGTGGTGAGAGAAACATGCTTTCAAATGATGGCCCCGCCTCCCTTGTTGTTTCAAAAGTGTCCAACTTATGTGAGGATTTAGTCGACGATGAAGAGCCTCTGGATGATCATTTGGATCACCCAGTGCCGATTAGCAAAGAAAAAAAATCAAGACGAAAGAAAGTGTACGACGTTTCAAATGTGCGCAAGAGCACAAGGAAAATAATTAAAAAACAATATTCATAATGCAAAATATCAAAGGTTTAAATTGGAATAGCGAGGGATTTAAGGATACAGCTAAACACTTATTCGTGAAAGAGGCTATTCGAGAGCATAGATTGGATTTCATTGCCTTATTGGAGACAGGGAGATCCAATTTCTCAGTACCTTTTCTAAATCAGTAAGCAGCCGGGTTTAATTATACTTGGTTCTGTTTACCACCCCATGGGCGTTCTGGGGGTATACTAGTAGGTATAAACTCAGATACGTTAAAGGTGTTGAAGGTTACCAATGGCGATTATTGTGTTAAGCTTCATATTAAATGTAAGAATGACGGTTTCGAATGGATTTTTGTGCCTGTCTATGGGGCTGCCCAAGAAGCACACAAATCGGATTTCCTTGCAGAACTAGTTCGAACATGTGAGCATGAACCGCTACCTATGTTTGTAGGTGGTGATTTCAATATTATTCGGAAAAGAGAGGAAAAAAACAATGATAATCTTAATGCCCACTGGCCCTTTGTTTTTAATGCTATCATTGAACATCTCAATTTGAGAGAGATTGCTCTCTCAGGGAGACAGTTCACTTGGGCTAATCGTAGGGAGACGCCTACGTTTGAGAAACTAGATAGGGTTCTTGCAAGTACTACTTGGGAACAGAAATTTCCATTGGTTACAGTAAGAGCCTTGTCTATAACTGGATCAGATCATACCCCCATTCTTATTGACTCAGGTGTTAAAGCACATTTGGGGAATAAGTCTGGATTCTCCTTTGAGTTGTATTGGTTACGACGGGAGGGGTTTTATGAGATGATTGAGAAAGAATGGAAGTCGGTGATAACTGGAAACTCTCCAATGGATAGGTGGTTAAATAAATTACGTCATGTTAGACGCTTTTTGAAAGGATGAGCAAAAAACTTAAGTGGCAAATACAAAAAGGAAAAAGAGAGGTTGCTCTCTATTATTGATGCTTTAGACATACAAGCTGAGATTAACCCTCTGAGCGCTGCTGAGAAGGAAACTCTTAAAAAGGTGAATGAAAATCTTAGTAAATTAAGACGAGATGAGGAAACTAAATGGGCCCAGAGAGCTAAAGTCAAGCATATTCAAGAAGGGGGGAGCAATACTAGATATTTCCATTTAATTGCAAATGGAAAGCATAGGAAAAAGAAAATTTTCCAATTAGAGCAGCAGGAGGGAACCATTGTCGGGGATGAAAATCTCCAAGGTCTATATTACTGAGTTTTACAAAAAGCTGTTCGGTCCTCCTGAACCAACCAGTGTATCCTTGAGGGAGGATGTTGTGGAGGATATACCGCAGCTATCACAAGTGGAAAATGAGATATTAACAGCTCCTTTTACTGAGAAGGAGGTGCATGAGGCAATCTCACAGATGGAACACAATAAGGCTCCTGGCCCGGATGGTTTTCCGGCGGAGTTTTATCAGATGTTCTGGGAAGTAATTAAGGATGATCTAATGGCACTTTTCGATCAGTTGAGTAATGGGGACTTGCCCCTGTACAAACTGAATTTTGGTTTCATTACTTTACTTCCCAAGAAAGAGGATGCAGTGCAAATTCAACAATATAGACCTATATGTCTTCTCAATGTTTGTTTCAAAATCTTTACTAAAGTAGGTACTAATCGAATTACGGGGATTGCTCCTAAGGTGATTAAGCCTACTCAGTCAGCTTTCATGCCAGGTCGAAACATCCTTGAGGGTGTAGTGATTTTGCATGAAACAATTCATGAATTACATAGCAAGAAAATGGACGGCGTTCTATTCAAAATTGATTTTGAGAAGGCATACGATAAGGTTAAATGGCCCTTTTTGCAGCAAACGATGCGGATGAAAGGTTTTGCACCTGGATGGTGTGAGTTAGTCCAAAATTTTATGCAAGGTGGCAGTGTTGATGTTAAAGTAAATGACGATATTGGTCGTTATTTTCAACAAAAAAAGGCGTCAGGCAGGGTGACCCATTATCTCCAATGCTCTTCAATATAATAGCTGACATGCTTGCTATTTTAATTGAACGGGCTAAGGAGGATGGTCAAGTGGGCGGCCTTATCCCCCATCTTGTTGAGGGAGGTCTCTCTATCCTCCAGTATGCTGACGACACAATTTTGTTTTTGGAACATGACCTTCAAAAAGCAGTTAGCATGAAATTAATTCTATGTTTGTTTGAAGAATTATCTGGCCTCAAGATTAATTTCCACAAGAGTGAGCTATTTTGTTTCGGGAAAGCTAAGGAGGAGGAGCAACAGTACAAACAAATATTTGGGTGTGATATTGGGGCTCTTCCGTTTAGATACTTAGGGATCCCTATTCATTATAGAAGGCTTAGAAATTCAGATTGGTACCCAGTGGAGACTCGGTTTGAAGGCAAACTGTGATGCCGGAAAGGAAAACTCCTGTCATATGGTGATAGGTTAGTCCTGATCAATTCTGTTTTAACAAGTCTTCTGATGTTCATGTTATCGTTTCTGGAAATACCCGTGGGGGTAAGGAAACAGCTTGACTTTTATAGGTCTAGATTCTTTGGCAATCGGACGAGAATAAAAAAAATATAGGCTCACAAAGTGGAATATAGGCAACATGCAGGAATGCTTCCAAAGGTAATTTCAATCATATTATGGCACTATATCGGCAAATTTCCGTTCATTTGCTGATAGCAAGTAATTAATATATAACTCATTTATTCATTTTCTTTGCCGGGCAGAGCTTGGAAACGATTCATCGCCAGGGCTAGGGGTGATTGGGCGAAGGATCTTATATTTAAACCAATAAATGTAAGTATTACTACTAGATCCGCGCATCTCTTTGATTCTAGTTCAATACAATTACCATTCTTGATTATTATTTTGATTGAACTCTGTTCCCGTAAAGTGCTTGAGCCAGGGAAGTGGGAATCATTTATATGGATACTACGTCTGCGAGTTCATTCGTCAGACGTGCTGTGAGAAGGGCAGCATATTAAAACAACTTGAAGTGCGTATGCAATATTCATAATTTTAGTTTATTGCCAATTACTTTCATTCATATATATTGACCCTTTTTTAATTAGATCAAACGGTTGCGAGAAGGCCTTCTACCACAGGATCGCGTACGAGCAATTTAAGAGGAATTTGCCGGATTCTTAGATGCAGAGGTCCTAGATCCGAAAGGAGAATACTACTATAAGCTAGGTTGAAATTAAATAGTGAGTGTAAAAGAGATGTATATATATAAGAATGAAACTCGTGTGTACTACCACTACAAGAAATATGGTGACTGGTGACCCTCCATTTTGGTCACTAGAAGGTCACAAAATTCCCTTCATGACCCCTTTGTGACCAAAATCCAATGGTCACATACCGAGCGACTAAAATGATCGATCATGACCTTTTTGGTGGGATGGTCATAACCATCTGTGATCAAATTGGAGCGTCATAATTTTATGACCAATTGTTTTGGTCATTGGCTGTCCGACCACTCCATGTCAGATCCTACGTGGCAAAATTATGACCAAATTAGAAGGTCATAGATCTGATTCAGCCCAATCCAGTTCAGCTATCTATATGGGCCAAGCCCAGTAATTCAGCCCACTTATTTTTTTCTAATTCTCCTTGCTATTTTTTAGGGATAATTCTCTCTGATGATAGCCGATTTGTGCATTTTCTTCCTGGGCCTTGGCCCTTTAACATCCCGTTCTTTGGGCCTTGGGCTTTTCCAGCCCAATTCATTTTACTTTCAGCCTTTTTATTGTTCTTATTTTGAATTCTACAGTAAACATGAAATAATTGTTTCGACCATGCCCTTTTTAAATCCCAGCTGCTATAGGCCCAGTACACATTTTTCCTGTTTTCAGAATAGTTTTCAGTCAACTAGAAATGTTACAGTAGTGGCAGTAAACGAGCAATATTACAGATGGTATAATATACATAGCAACAGTACATTACAACATTTCACCTCACAACCAGCATACAACTCCATTACATTACATCGCAGCAAAATGTATAAAAAGGACACTACCACACCACCATGACAGCCATGAAAAAGTACACTACCACACCGCCATGACAGCCAGATGGTTCAAGACAACAACATCGAACGACATGATAGTCAGCCTTGATACCTGATTACCATCTGCAGCAACAGTTGGTACTTCTTCCTATGTACGGACTCATCCTTCTTCAGACTTCGCCAATTCTTCTTTGACAAGCTCAGCATCTTTAATGTAGCACACATCACATGTCTATCTGCAAAGTCATCAGCCATAAGTTAACATCAGATAAGTAGATACACAAAATATATGATAGTGGTAGAGATCTTCAATGTTTAACTAAAAATAGAAAGACCACTAAGGAAGAAATCAACTTTAACAAGAACATAGTTTAAATCATTATGGAAGGCAGGTATTCAGTTGTGCTAAATATTGCATGTAGTCCTCTTTAGATAACAATATAACCTACTGTATGCCATGGATCAACAATACACAATAAGCATTTAGTCTAGTCTCTAATGGAACATGATTACAGTATATGCATAATAACAAACAAGACCATCCTTACATTCATAATAGATAGGAAGGAGCAAAACTAAATAACTAACAGCTATGCCATACATTGATGATAAAATTCTCAAGTGTAAAAGAACATGTAAAATTCTCAAGTGGATAGTGTATATGCATCAGGTGAACACCTGATCTCAATTTGATTTTCAAATCAATCATATAATTAAGAGAAGTCCAAATTCATAGTGGATAGTGTGTGTTGTTTTTCACACTTTCAGAAAACATGGCTTGTTATTACCGCAGCCTTGAAGACATCCAAGGCAAAGCAATTGAAGCAACTGATAACAGCTTGCTGCACATCCAGACCAAGGTCTTCGATCGCCTTTATGGCAGAAAGCAGAAGACCAGGCCTGCAAGCGCACAACATGTGGATGTTGACGACCCGACCTTCCGGAAGCATAACCTCAACCTTATGCACACAAAATAGAACACAAAATTGAGTCCATCAGGTATGCAAGTGATTACATAAATTTCAGCCTTTGCACAACTGACACTGGAACTACAGGAAAAGCACCACTGGGCTGCTATGCTAAGCTACCACAAGTCTTCTTCTGTTGTTGCAAATACAAGGTTCAACACACAGCAGCAGCATAAATTACCTAACAACTAACAACCATTAAGATAAGCAACAATCACACCCAAAAAGGAGGGAGCGGGCATTAAGACTGGACCTTGAGGGCAGTGGAGTCACGGGCGAGCTTGTAGTCCTTGTAGATGAAGTAGCCGCCGCCAACGGCCACGAATGCCGCCCTAGTCGACCCGGCTCGACGTTCCCGAGCGTGTTCTTGCGGCCACTGCACCACCCGCACCCTGCACAACCAGTAAGACAACAAAAACGTCAGATCTGCGCCATCTCTGCTGTGGACAGACGCAGGAAGAAGATGGAGGAGTGGATCTGCGAGCGGTGCTGGCGGGGAAGAGGGTATCCGGTGGCGGCCTTGTCGGGGAGGAGGGAGAGTCGGGGAGGCGTCCACGCAACGAGGGGTCGGGTCCAGCAGCAGCAACAAGGGAGCGGGGCGAGCGTGGAGCGGGACGATGCCGCGGAGTCGCAGCCGGTCGAGCTCGAAGCCGAGGCTGCGGTGCCGACCATGGAGTGCAGAGAGAAGGAGGAGGGCGGCGCGACCGAGAGGAGGAGAGGAAGGAGGGAGGGTCGGGCTGGAGGAGAGCCCTCGGCGGCGGCGCTGCCGATCGATAGGAGGACAGATGTGAGCGGCTCTGGTGCGTGCGTTGTGTGCGTGCGTTTGGGAGAGGGAAAGAAAGGGAGGCGGGGGTGTAGAAGGAAAAATGCCAAGGGAGGTGGGAGCTAGGGTTTGGGTGAGGCTGGAGCTCCATCGTTGGATGGGTGGGTGATGAACGGCTCAGATCGCGTCAAGGGGGTGATCCGTGAAGAGGCAGTTCCTCGTGTCTCATTGGCTGGCTCTTTCGACCGCATTTGAATTCGACATAAAAATTTCAAAAAAAATGAAAAAATTGTTATTATTTGTGACCTACTTGGGAGAAAAAATAACAAACTCTGAATAATGCAATTATATTAAAATATTGTCTATTATTCAAACCCATGGTGATATGTACTTATAAATTTGTTTATTATTATAACTTTGGATGTTCCGCTTTCGGTGAACCTAAACCTAACCGTAACTCTGTTCCAGCAAAAATCGCCACAGATCTCTAAAGAAAGTACATATTGTGGATTTAAAAGTGATTTTTGCAAAAAATCACGACCAAACTATGTGACACCCGTAGTTCAAATCGGACCCACTTCCAGCAAAATCGGCGTTCGTGGGACTACTTGTCATGTCGGTGGAGGGTCCCACATGTCAGTTTTGTGGGACCACAAGTCAATTTGGTTGGACCTACCTACCAGGTCGGATGTGGGACCTGCATGTCAATTTGGTGGGGCTCACTTGTCATGTTGGTGGTAGGTCCCACATGTCAGTTTCGTGGGACCCGCTTGTCATATCAGCTGTGTGTCCTGCATGTTACACTACCAGGAAAAGCATTATAGGGAGGTTGCCTATCTGTGGCGCACCCTTAATTTATGCGCCACAAAAAATTATTCTGTGGCGCATGGCTGTCGATGCGCCACTGAAATTTGAACATTCTGTGGCGCATCCTTAGCCCATGCGCCACAGAATATCAACTTTCTGTGGCGCACTGCACGCCATGCGCCACAGAAAGAGAGACTTCTGTGGCGCACCACTCTTCATGCGCCACAGAATACGCGTGGGCAACAGAAAGTTATGGCCAACAGAATCCTCAAATTCCAAAACAAAAAAAAGTTATGGCCAACAGAAGAATTTTCCCAGCAAAATAAAAAAAAATGAAAAAAAGGGAAAAAAATTCTGTGGCGCACCAATGCCAAGGATGCGCCACAGAATTATTGGGCGGGATTCGAAATTTTGAATCCCGCCCAATAATTCTGTGGCGCATCCTTGGCATTGGTGCGCCACAGAATTATTGGGCGGGATTCGAAATTTTGAATCCCGCCCAATAATTCTGTGGCGCATCCTTGGCATTGGTGCGCCACAGAATTTTTGGGCGGGATTCAAAATTTCGAATCCCGCCAGCCCCCTTCTCCCTCTCTTTTCCCTTTTCTCCTTCTCTCCTCCACTTTTCCCTCCACTTCTCCCTCCACTTCTCCTCTTCCTTTCTCCTTTCTCTCCCCTTCTCCTCCCTCCTCCATCTCTTCTCCTCTCCTCCATCTCTTCTCCTCTCCTCCACATCTTCTCTACTCCTCCTCCACCTCCACCTCCGGCGACCTCCTCCACAACTTCGGCGACCTCCACAACTCCGGCGACCACCTCCACAACCCCGGCGACCTCAACCTCGGGTGACCTCCTCCTCCACCCCGGCAACCTCCACCTCCGGCGACCTCCTCCTCCACTCCGGCAACCTCCTCCTCCACTCCGGCGACCTCCTCCTCCTCCACTCCGGCAACCTCCTCCTCCACTCCGGCGACCTCCTCCTCCACCTCCGGCGAACTCCGGCGACCACCATCCTCCACCAACCTCCGGCGACTCCCTCCTCCACCCATCTACGGCCTCCAAAAAACGAAACGAAACGAAATTCCGGCGACCAGATCTAGATCTGGCCAGATCCAGATCTAGATCTGGCCGCCCTTTTTTTTGAAATTCAAAAAATTCTGTGGCGCACGGTGGGTGGGTGCGCCACAGAAATGTGAATTCTGTGGCGCACCTGGCCTGGTGCGCCACAGAAATGTGAGAATTCTGTGGCGCACCAAGCCAGGTGCGCCACAGAAAATATTTTTGTGGCGAGAATTCTGTGGCGCACCCAGCAAACCTGGGGGTGCGCCACAGAATTGCAATTTGGTGCGCCACTAATAGCCCTTTCTGTGGTAGTGTTAGGTTGGCGGTGGGTCCGAACTGTCATGGGATAAAACTTGTAGTTGGATTTTATAGTCAACAGGTGGGTCCCACGTGTCAGTGATAGGTTTAAATTCACACCTGGACGTGACACATATGCGAAAATTGACAAATGGACGTGACACACATGGCAAAATGGTGACGTGGCCGCCCCGTCATTTTAACGCATCGCAAATTAGGCAGTATGACCATTTAATTGGTCATAATCGGTTAGAAGAAATGTCGTTCGACAGTGTTGTCTGCCTTATGACCAATTCATGTAAGGAGACTTTGAGGTATCCACTTCAAAAGAAACTTCTCTCAAATTACCTATAGGTGGAAGAGGGCGCGTTAACCTTTCTGATCAAATTGGTCATTATGTTTTCGGGTCTGGACGCTGCAAAACAGCCTACGACCAAAATGTTCGAAATGGTCATAGATCTATGACCAATTCTTCGAGGGTCATTATGAAAAAGTCATAAATCAACATATTTCTTGTAGTGTACATGTACCGTTTGTAATATGTTCGACCAAGCACGACGAATGAGATGTGTGTAATATATTCGTGACGATATGTGTAATAGTGGTTCATCATATTTCACTAGTAGTGGCATTTTTGTAGTTCTAAAAAATATTTAATTTAAGTTTTTTAAACATGCATGTATTTGACATAATCAAATAGGTCTTATTTTTCTGAACATTTTGGTATTTTATTCATATTTTATGAATTACAGAATAAGCATTATTGATTTTACAAATTTAAATAATTTTCTGAAATTTCTGAAAAAAGTGAAAAAATCTGACGGGTCTTTCGTCCCGGTTCGTAATACGAACCGGGACCAAAGCCCTCCGCCCCTGTTGCCTGTGGTCGGGCCACGTGCCCCCCCCATTCATCCCGGTTGGGAAACCGGGACCAATGGCCCAAACCAACCGGGACAATAGGGGTATTTTCCATTAGTGTAATAGGATTGTTACAGGTTGTTCAAGCAAGTCTATGGACTCTCTCTAAAAAAAAGGCAAGTCTATGGACTGCAGTAAAGTAATTTAAAGAATATGCGTGTTAGCCTGCAATACGATGAGATGGGAAAAATATACACTCCAGCAAATTTTTTTTTTGACTTGAACACTCGAGAAATTTAAAATCATAAAAGAGTAACACGCACCTTGGCCCCTAAGCACCGCCATGTGCCAAACGTTTTGTCCATGAGGTCCAGAGTAGGACATCTCCTTGTTTCTTTGAATGCAGGAAGTCTGGAATCCCATCAAGCCCTAGCGAGACGGCCAGGTACAGTGGCGAGGCGGCGTTTTCACGCGGAATGCAAGCCAATTCTGCATCCTCCTCCATTAACTTATTAACCGTTGCCACTACAGTGTTCTTGTCTGGCAAGCGGAGGGCCTCATGAAGGGCCGTCTCGCCTTGCTTGTTTTTCTTTCTCAGCACCTCCTTCAACCTCCCATCTCCTCTCGCCAGATCGATGAGACGACAGAGCATCCTGAACCCCCCAGCTCTGGCAGCGTAATGGAATGGCGTGTCACCATTGCCATTGCCCGTGTCTAGGAGGTGCTTGGCGTTGTTGTGGAAACATGTTTGTATGTTACAACGAGAGAGACAATAAATATGTATATGGCTTGTTCACTGGGGCACGGTTACACCATCGCAAACGGCCGCGCTAAATGATAACTTGTGTTATCGCAGCATCATTACAGCGAGCTCGTACTCCGCTTAGCTACTCTCCAGGTCGCCGGCAGTCTCTCTCCTATGTTCTCTCGACGGATCGACATGATCGTCACCTCGTGGTCTTTCTAGCAGTAGTGGAGGAGCTCGAGGCCCTCTATTCCCGCGACGTTTCCATGAGCCGGAGGAGGAGTATGATTTCTTCCTTGTGGAAGGCAGTGGTACGGCGGCGAAATCAGCGGTGATACACTGCCTTAATCTAACGGCCGTGGTTGCCATAAACTTTATATTTAACTATTAAAATAATTAATACGATGTGGATCAACATGGTGGCTCTATTAAACCTCCATATATTGGTTTTTGTATATAATAGACAACAAATAGATTTATTTAACAATGACCCGAAATTCGGTAACAAGGCAAGGAACTCTATGCAAACTATAGTAATAAAGTAATTATAAAACATGCATGTTACCCTACCATACGATGAGATGGACAAAAGCACTCCAGAGATTTAAAATCATAACACAGTAACACGCACCTTTTCCCCTAAGCACCCCGATGTGCAAGACGTTTTGTCCATGAGGTCCAGAGTAGGACAGGTCGGAGTTCTTTGAATGCAGCAAGTCTGGAATCCCATCATGGCCCAGTGCGACGGCCAGGTACAAGGGCGAGGTGGCGTTTTCACGCGGGATGCAGGCCAATTCTGCATCCTCCTCCATTAACTTGTTAACCATTTCCTTCACGCTTTCCTTGTCTGCCAAGCGGAGCGCGTCATGAAGGACCGTCTCGCCTTGCTTGTTCTGCTTCCTCAGCACCTCCTTCACCCTCGCGTCACCACCCTCCTCGCCTCTCGCCAGGTGGATGAGATGCGAGAGCATCTTGATCTCCCCAGCTCTAGCAGCGGAATGGAATGGCGTGTCACCATTGCCATTGGCCGCGTCTAGGAGCTGCTTGGCCTTGCTGTGGACCATGCTTGCGCACTTCAACCAACCCTCACCATCTCCGCTGGCCGCAACCACATGGAGGATCGAGTCCAGCTCAAGGGTGCCAACCCTGTCAATGGCGATCTCGACCCTCTCAATGTCACTTAGCCACCTCCAGTCGCCGTTCCGAGCTGCCATCAGCAGCTGGGGGTGGTGCTGCTGCTGGTTCTGCGGCCACTCTTGTTTTGCCTCCTCGCGCGACTCGGCAGGCTGCATTTTGTTCTCCAACTAGTTAGGTGTGTATAAATTCTCGACTTATTGCTAGCACGTGCGCACAACGGTTCTCTGTGTGTATGCATGTGTATATATATCCAGCGTAAGACCATGTCTAACAGACCCCGTAAAACACCCAACCCCGTAAAATAACCGCCGAAATACGGGGTAGGGCGTGACCCGGCCGTCTAGCAGACCCCGTAAATCAGGCCCCCCGTATCGAATTTTTTCAGTTTGGCTACGGGGCGGCTCCTCGCCCCCTACTTGTGCGGGGTGGGAGGGCGAATACAGGGCCAACCCCCCACTCGTGGCGGGCTGAAACTTCAGAAATTCCAACTGCTTCCACGATTCACTTCGCCGAAATCCGGCTAAATTCCGGCGAGCTGCGGCCGGGGCGTGGCGGCGCGGCCGGTAGCGAGGCGGCGCGAGCATGGCCAGGGGCAGGGCGGCGCGAGCACGGACGGGGCGGGGCAGGGCGAGGGCGGACGGAGGCGGGGCTGGGCGAGGCCGGAGCGGCGCGAGCGCCGCCGGGGCCGGGACGAGGGCGGGGCAGGGCGACGCGGTCGGGAGCGGGGTGGGGCAAGGGCGGCTAGGGGCGGCGCGGCCGGGACGGTGGCCAGCCCAGCAGCTGGCTAGAGGATGAAGATGGAAGAAGGAAGAAGGAGGAGAGGTTTTTTTTCGATTTGGCATATTCTGGGAATATTCCATTTTACGGGGTGAGGATACGGGGTCTGCTAGGTTGGACGCGTTTTCGGTTGTTAAAAAGCGAATACAGGACCCTCTACTCGTGTTATACGGGGTAGAAATTTAGGGGATCTGTTAGACATGCTCTAAGCCTCCAAGTGCCTGCATACTAGAAAAGATTCGCCTCGCCAAATAGCTACGTGCACTGTTGGTTTGGCATTAATCTTTTGCCATGTCGTGGCCCTTCACTTCTACTGCACTTTAATTTGCCATCATTCCCGTCCCTTGGGAGCATGAATTAATTCTTTGTCATATCGTTGCCCTTCACTTATTCTTAATCCCGTTTTAAGATTAAACATATTAAGGGCTCTCATAATTCATAGGATTTTCAAAAGGTTTATGTAGGATTAAAATTCGATGGGAAATTTTCTTGAGAGGCCATTTGATTCATAGGGTCATATCCCATATAGAAAATAATGCCTTCTCATGGGATGAGTTTTCGACCCTGGCAGTACTAGTATTCGGTTTTGGCAGCATGGAAAGGTGGCACTAGTAGAAAAACACCCTTTCGGACAGAGCCGAATTTGCATTCATCCCGGTTGACTGATAAACCGGGACCAATGCCAAGCATTGGTCCCGGTTCGAGCTGCCAGGCCCCCGTGAGGCATTCGTCCCGGTTCAGTTGGGGTTATTCGTCCCGGTTCGTGCTACGAACCGGGACCAAAGCTGTCGCGAGGCTTTCGTCCCGGTTCGTAGCACGAACCGGGACTAATGCCCGAGCTTTGGTCCCGGTTCGTGCCACGAACCGGGATGAATGCCCCTCCCCTGCCTATATACACGTACGTAACCTCCGTCTTCTCTACTGTGTTATTTTTTTGCTCGGATTGGTGGGAAGTGGGTGCTAGATTTTTTTTTCCTTTGCCACGCACAAGATGTGTTCGATGAAATGCCCGAGCCACACTTAAGTTCACACAAAATGATATCCTCGACCGAGGTTAGCAACTTTATCCTTCTCATCTATAATTGATACAGAAATATTGCATGTGTCGATGTACGGTGGTCATTTCAGTATTCAATATGTTATTCTAATTGTATTTGATAAACTTAATTATATGATATGCAGATGGATGAACGGCAGCGATGAATGTACGGCGACCGACGCAGTTCTGATTTTATTACAGGCCTGCATAAATTTATCCATGTGGCTGAGGCAAACAAATATGATGGTTTTATACCTTGTCCATGTGTGGACTGTCGGAACGTTAAGGAGCACTCTTCGTCGAGAACCATTCAAGGCCACCTGCTTCGGAGAGGTTTCATGCCCAGCTATAATTGTTGGACCAAGCACGGAGAAAGAGGGGTTATGATGGAAGACGATGAAGAAGAAAATGATGATGAGAACTATCGTATGTTCTCTGAAGAATACGGTGATACTGCGATGGAAGACAATGAAGAAGAAGGTGGTGAAGAACAACGGACGCCAGATGAGCATGCTGATGGTCTTGGTCGGGTCATTTCCGATGTACAACGAGAATGCGATACAGAAAAGGAGAAGCTGAAGTTGGAGGCCATGCTAGAGGATCACAAAAAGTTGTTGTACCCAAATTGCGAAGATGGCAGCACAAGCTCGGTACCACACTGGAATTGCTGAAATGGAAGGCAGAGACTGGTTTATCTGACAAGGGATTTGAAAAGTTACTGAAAATAATGAAGCCGAAGCTTCCAAAGGATAACGAACTGCCCGAGACTACGTACGAAGCAAAGAAGGCTATCTGCCCTCTAGGATTAGATGTGCAGAAGATACATGCATGCATCAATGACTGCATCCTTTACCGCGGTGAGGAGTATGAGAATTTGGATGCATGTCCGGTATGCAATGCACTGCGATACAAGATCAGACAAGATGATCCTGGTGATGTTGAGGGCGATGACGAGCCCGTCAGGAAGAAGATTCCTGCTAAGGTTATGTGGTATGCTCCTATAATACCACGGTTGAAACGTCTGTTCAGAAACAAAGAGCATGCCATGTTGTTGCGATGGCACAAAGAAGAGCGTAAGAAAGACGGGAAGTTGAGACACCCCGCCGATGGGTCTCAATGGAGAAATATCGAGAGAGAGTTCCGGACTTTGCAGGTGAAGCAAGGAACTTATGGTTTGGTCTAAGTACAGACGGCATGAATCCTTTTGGGGAGCAGAGCTGCAGTCACAGCACCTGGCCCGTGACTCTATGTATCTACAAACCTTCCTCCTTGGTTGTGCATGAAGCGGAAGTTCATTATGATGCCAGTTCTCATCCAAGGCCCGAAGCAACCCGGCAACGACATTGATGTGTACCTAAGGCCATTAGTTGATGAACTTTTGCAGTTGTGGGCCATACCAGGTGTACGTGTGTGGGATGAGCACAAACAGATGGAATTTGACCTACGAGCGTTGCTGTTCGTAACCATCAATGATTGGCCTGCTCTTAGTAACATTTCAGGACAGTCAAACAAGGGATACAACGCATGCACGCACTGTTTAGATAAGACTAAAGGTACATATTTGGAAAAATGTAAGAAGGTCGTGTACCTGGGGTGTCGTCAATTTCTTCCAGGCAGTCACCCCGTAAGAAAGAAAGGCAAGCATTTCAATGGTGAGGCAGATCACGGGAAGAAGGCTAAGCTCCCTGATGGTGATGTTATATTTGGTATGGTCAAGGACATAGAAGTAATCTTGGAAAGGGTCCTGGCGGACATTCTGTTCCGAAAGACGTCGCTACCGGACACGCGCCCATGTGGAAGAAGAATCTATATTTTGGGAGCTACCCTATTGGAAAGTCCTAGAGGTCCGGTCTTCAATCGACGTGATGCATGTGACAAAGAATGTTTGCGTAAACCTGCTAGGCTTCCTCGGCGTGTATGGGAAGACAAAAGATACACCGGAAGCAAGGGAGGACCACACAGCGTATGAAAGACCCAAACAACAAGCATACAGATAAAAGGGCTTCATTACTTAAGTAGCTACGCTCTTACGAAAGCAGAGAAGGAAATATTTTTTGAGTGCCTGAGCAGTATCAAGGTCCCGGCTGGCTTCTCGTCAAATATAAAGGGAATAATAAATATGGCAGATAAAAAATTCCAAAACCTGAAGTCCCATGATTGCCACGTGATTATGACGCAGTTGCTTCCGATTGCATTGAGGGGGCTTCTATCGGAAAATGTTCGAGTACCCATTGTGAAGTTATGTGCATTTCTCAATGCAATATCTCAGAAGGTAATCGATCCAGAAAGTCTGACAAGGTTACAGAAGGATGTGGCCCAATGTCTTGTTAGTTTTGAGTTGGTGTTCCCCCCATCATTTTTCAATATTATGACGCATCTCCTGGTTCACCTAGTCGACGAGATTGCAATTCTCGGTCCTGTATTTCTACACAATATGTTCCCTTTCGAGAGGTTCATGGGAGTCTTGAAGAAATATGTTCATAACCGTGCTAGGCCAGAAGGAAGCATCTCCAAAGGCTATGGAACAGAGGAGGTCATTGAGTTTTGTGTTGACTTTATTCCTGACATTAAGTCGATTGGTCTTCCTGAATCGCGGCATGAGGGGAGACTTAGTGGAAAAGGCACGCTAGGAAAGAAAGCAATGATATGTAGGGACGGGCATTCTTTTACTCAAGCACACTACACAGTTCTACAAAGTTCCACCTTCGTGGCTCCGTATATCGAGGTACACAAGAATAGTGTACGCTCGAAAAACCCAGGGAAGCCTGACTCCTGGATTAAACAAAAACACATGGAGACTTTCGGCAGTTGGTTGCGATTACATCTCATGAATGACACCGATGTTGGAGATCAACTCTACTTATTGGCCGCGTCACCATCTTCGACTGTATTGACTTTCCAAGGGTACGAGATAAATGGGAATACATTTTACACGATTGCCCAAGATAAAAAGAGTACCAACCAAAACAGTGGTGTTCGCTTTGATGCAACAGACGAGAATGGACAAAAGGACACATACTATGGTTACATAGAGGAGATATGGGAACTTGACTATGGGCCTACTTTTAAGGTCCCTTTGTTTCGGTGCAGTTGGGTCAACATGAATGGAGAAGGGGTAAAGGTAGACCAGCTGTACGGAATGACAACAGTGGATCTCAAGAATCTTGCGTACAGAGACGAACCATTCGTCCTAGCCAATGATGTGGCTCAGGTTTTCTATGTGAAGGACATGAGCTCCAGACCGAAAAAAAGAAAAGATAAGGAAAGAAATACAGCACACGATGATCCAAAGCGTCACATAGTTCTTTCAGGAAAAAGAAACATCGTGGGAGTCGAGGACAAGACAGACATGTCAGCAGACTATAATAAGTTTGATGAAATTCCGCCATTCACAGTGAAAACTGACCCAAGCATCCCGTTACATAATGAAGAAACTCCATGGTTACGGCCGAAGAAGCGATCATGATCTAAGTATGAGTGTAATAGTATATAAAACAATTTATGTATGAGTGTTCTCAAAACCTTTTTATGTATGAGTGTTGACAAAAACTGGTGAGAAGTTGTGTTTCCAACAGCGTCGTTGTGTTGTCCTTATTCACCGACCTACAGGAGGTGGCTCCAATGGCTGGCCGACGAACAAGGACAAACACAATAATGGTAGGGAACATGCCAGCGGGTAGGCTAAATCCAACCATTGGGTTCGGTGGCAAAGGTAGACGCTCGTTGTGTGCCGTTTCGCTGCAGGGACGTCGCTATTTATAGGCGATTAGAAGGTGTACCTGTAGATGAGGTGGGAGTGCAGATCCAACAGCTCACAAGCGCTCTAAAGAAACACACCCCTGATCCAACGGCTCACAAGCGCTTGAAAGAAACACACGATCCGTGTGCTTCTTTAGTCCCGGTTGGTAACACGAACCGGGACGAAAGGGTAGGCCTATAGCGAAAGACCCTTTGGTCCCGGGTGGTGATCCAACGAACCGGTACTAAAGGCCCTGATCCAACAGCTCACAAGTGCTTGAAAGAAAACACGATCCGTGTGCACACGATCCAACAGCTCACAAGCACTCGAAAGAAACACAACTCTGATCCAACGGCTCACAAGCGCTCGAAGGAAACACACGATCCGTGTGCTTCTTCCACCGCTTCCCGCCTTCGTCTTCACGCAATTTCTCACTATATATGTAGGCTTGGCCGCCATTGCCATATCACATCTAAACTCACATCTGCAACCTCATCACTCTTCCATTGTAACAAAATTTTGACTTAGGTGTTTTTGACTAAGGTGTTCTCGGGGACGATGTCCATGTTGGACCAGAGGGGCGATGTGCGGGACTGGGCTCCACCGGGCTGGCACTGGGAGGTGCTACCTTCCGGGACACGCAGCTTGGTGAGGAATACGGGTGACATCGTCGACCCGGATCTTCTGTGGTGGCCGTCGCGTGGGCCACGCTCGGTGCAGAGGGAGCCGGCCCCCGAGGAGGAGGTACGTCGCCGTATCAGGGAGGAGGATGAGCATGTCCGTCGCTACATGTATCTATTGGATAGGCAGTATGATAGTAGGTGGTCGTTTCTTCAGAGGGTTCCTTCTCATGTGAGCTATGACCCTGTGAGGGTTCCTTCTCTTTGGATTCGCAGTGCCGGCGGCTCAGCACCCCGCGGCTCAGGAACCGGTCGAAGTTAGTTTCAGAGTCTGTGATCGCCATTGCAGTTCTCTTGCCTGATGAAGATTGTCCATGGCTACGGCGTAATCCGGAAGCTTGCGCATCCGTCTCGCGTCGTCGTGAGCAGCAAATCGACCTTCGATCCAAACAGCCCCAAGACTTCTCTGATGATCTAACGACCGTCCCAAAAAGTGTTGGGAATGTTGTAGATCATCAGAGAGCCTTGGAGCTGCTTGGATCCGACCGAGGGGCATGGCTACCACTTCCACCACCACCACTCCCACCTCCTCGGCAATTCATCATTGTGTCACCCTAATCCAGTGGTTGGATTCAACCTACCCGAGGGCTTGTGTTAGGGAACATGCCAGCGGGTAGGCTAAATCCAACCATTGGGTTCGGTGGCAAAGGTAGACGCTCGTTGAACTGAAGGATTCCTAGATATAGAACAAAACACACGGTTTCACCTGCATACAGCCCAACAGTGGCTCGTGAGTGCCTGCATATAAAATGCACTGTTGGACGTATGCAGGCGAATCCGAATGATTTGTATTCGGTCTTTGCCTTCCGGACTAGTTTGACTAGCTTCTTCTCCGCTGTTGCCGTACTCTTGTTCTTCATCTCCCTCGATCATGTTTGGTATTTATAGCTAAAAGATCAGGGCAACTCTTCATCTTTAGTCCCGGTTGGTAGATTGAACCGGGACTAAAGGAGCGTTGGTAACACGAACCGGGACCAAAGGCCCTGATCCAACAGCTCACAAGCGCTCGAAGGAAACACACGATCCGTGTGCTTCTGATCCAACGGCTCACAAGCGCTCTAAAGAAACACACCCCTGATCCAACGGCTCACAAGCGCTTGAAAGAAACACACGATCCGTGTGCTTCTTTAGTCCCGGTTGGTAACACGAACCGGGACCAAAGGCCCTGATCCAACAGCTCACAAGCGCTCGAAGGAAACACACGATCCGTGTGCTTCTGATCCAACGGCTCACAAGCGCTCTAAAGAAACACACCCCTGATCCAACGGCTCACAAGCGCTTGAAAGAAACACACGATCCGTGTGCTTCTTTAGTCCCGGTTGGTAACACGAACCGGGACCAAAGGCCCTGATCCAACAGCTCACAAGCGCTCGAAGGAAACACACGATCCGTGTGCTTCTGATCCAACGGCTCACAACGCTCTAAAGAAACACACCCCTGATCCAACGGCTCACAAGCGCTTGAAAGAAACACACGATCCGTGTGCTTCTTTATCCCGGTTGGTAACACGAACCGGGACCAAAGGCCCTGATCCAACAGCTCACAAGCGCTCGAAGAAACACGATCCGACGCTCTGATCCAACGGCTCACAAGCGCTCGAAAGAAACACACCCTGATCCAACGGCTCACAAGCGCTTGAAAGAAACACAAGACGTGTGCCTTTAGCGGGGTAACACGAACCGGGACCAAAGGCCCTGATCCAACAGCTCACAAGCGCTCGAAGGAAACACACGATCCGGTTCTGATCCAACGGCTCACAGCGCGTCGAAAGAAAACACGACGTGTGGCTTCCACCCGCTTTCCGCCTTCCGTCCCGCAATTTCTCACTATATAATCACATCTAAACTCATATCTGCAACCTCATCACTCCATGGCTTCCACCGTACTAACCTACCGTCAGGCGGAGGAGCTTTCCGCCTCGAACTACCCCTGCCCGCCCGGCTACCGCGTCCCCGCCGGCTGGAGGCTGAGCGCCGGAGGCGTGCCGGTCCCTCCTGTCCCTCAAGGTGTGGCGCGCCGGGCCGGCCATCACGAACCACTACTACCTCGAGCTCACACCGGAGCAGCGGATGGATCCGGGCTGGCATCCCGACTACCGCCCGACTTGGGAAGCCTTCTTCATCATCGGCGTGATTGTGAGGCGCTCGCCAGGTACGAGGGGAATGGCCCTCCTCCTTCGGACTTCAACGAGGCCGGCCGTCAGCTGTTGGTGGGCTGGCCGGACTCTCCAGGGCGTTATGAACTACATCATGGCTGGCGATAACCCCCGCCTACGCTACCTAACATGCAGTCCGGGGGTGCTCACCCGTCGAGGTTCGAGCCACGAGCGCCGTATGAGTACGATGACAGCGACGACGACGATGACGGCGACTACGAGTAGAGTATTATAGGCCTAGGCAGGAGTATGACTAAGATTGTTAGGACAACTGATCCACTGTTGTCATTCTGTACCGTATCAAATACCGTCGATAGTCGAATAGTTTCAGAGAGTATGATCACCATTCCAGTTCTCTTTTATGAGATCCACTGTTGTCATTCTGTACCGTATCCGGTCGATTACCTGAAGGATCCACTGTTGCCATTATGTACTGTTTAGTGAGATATGAATTAAATCAATAGATAGAATTAATTCAATATATAAATTAATTCAATAGATATAAATTAAATAAATAGATAGATTACATTTTTATCAACAATTTGATATATTATGTGCATTTTTCTGATAAACAGATCAAAAGATATTGAATTTATAAGTTCAATGAATTACTTAAGTTCACATTCCAAAAAATTTACTTAAATGAATTCACCTCTAATCTTAAAAAAATGACCAAAATGGTTAATAGTTTGTATAGATAGAATAATTATTATAGAAAACAGGAAAATGGTTTTGAATTAATTTATTTAATTTAAACACTTCATGTTGAAAGTCTTTTCAAATNCGTATCAAATACACCGTCGAAGTTAGTTTCAGAGTATGTGATCACCATTCCAGTTCTCTTTTATGAGATCCACTGTTGTCATTCTGTACCGTATCCGGTCGATTACCTGAAGGATCCACTGTTGCCATTATGTACTGTTTAGTGAGATATGAATTAAATCAATAGATTGAATTAATTCAAATAGATAAATTAATTCAATAGATATAAATTAAATAAATAGATAGATTACATTTTTATCAACAATTTGATATATTATGTGCATTTTTCCGATAACAGATCAAAATATTGAATTTATAAGTTCAATGAATTAATTAGTTCACATTCCAAAAAATTTACTTAAATGAATTCACCTCTAATCTTAAAAAAATGACAAAATGGTTAATAGTTTGTATAGATAGAATAATTATTATAGAAAACAGAAAATGGTTTTTGAATTATTTATTCAAATTTAAACACTTTTCATGTTGAAAGTCTTTTCAAATTCGAAACCATTTGAATTCATATTCAAACACCTTAATAAGAATAAAAAAGGCGGGAACAACATTCAGAACTGAAAAGTTTGAAATAAAATTGAATTTTCAGGGCATTGGTCCCGGTTCATGCCACGAACGGGACCAAGGTATTTTCACGCGCCTTTTCGGTGCCGGACCTTTCGTCCCGGTTGGTGCATGAACCGGGACGAAAGGTTAGGCCTTTGGTCCCGGTTGGTGCCACCAACCGGGACGAAAGACCCTTGGTCCCGGTTGGTGCCACCAACCGGACGAAAGGTCTTTGCCTTTTAAATCTGGCCGCCTCTTCTTCTCTCCCCCAACTGCTTCTCATTTTCGCTAAGGACGCAGCGCGCGAACCGACCCACGCCGTCAGGCTGCCCAAATCCGCCGCCGGCCTCCACGCGCCCGCCGCCGCCGGCCTCCACGCGCCCGCCGCCGCCTCCACCGCCCGCCGCCGGCGGCCTCCACTCGACGCCGTGACGCCGTGACGCCGTCCCCGACTCCGGCTGCCGCCGTGACGCCATCCCCGACTCCCCGCCGCCCGCTCCGCTCCTCGCGCGGCCTCCGCTCTCGCCGCCGTCCCCGACTCCCTCGCGCCGCCTCTGCTCCCACCGTCGTCCTGCTTCCTCCCCGTCGCCGATCTGCGCCAGGGTGAGCACCACCGCCGTCTCCGGCCCTTTCCTTCTCCGTTTCCCCTTGCTCTCGGCGGTCGCCGTCATGCACTGCAAACCGAAGAGCGCCATGGTCGAGCACCTGCACGGCTCGAGCCCGTGCACGCACTGCACCTGCTTCCACGCCCCTGCACTTGCACCTCACCTGCACGCACCTCCGCTCCTGCAGCTCGCACACAAACATCACACGAAGAAGCCGCTGCTCCCCTGCTCCTCCGTGCCCCTGCTCCCCTATGTCACACAAATTTTGTCAACAAATACAAATTTTTATGTCACACAAATTATACAGGATTTATAAGTTGTCCTATATGTTCTGAGTAGCGATCTCTAACTTTATTGTTTTAGTAGTTAGTAGTTTAAATTAGTTAGTTTTAGTTAGTTCAAAAAATTCAATGATAGTTTTAGTTAGTTAGTAGTTTAAATTAGTTAGTAATTTAAAATTTTGAATTTGCTGTGCTGCTTTTAGGGTTCGTAATTTAGTTAGTTAGTTTGTTAGTAATTTAATTAGTTTCGTAGTTTACAATTCGTTCGTCTTTCCCTGTTGCCTTTGCTGCTGCTTTTCGGGTTAGTCATTCGTTCGTTCGTTTTTCGTTCGTCTTCCCTTCGTTCGTCTTTCACTGTTGCCTTTGCTGCCCTTTTCGGGTTCGTCCTTTCGTTCGTTCGTTTTTCGTAGTCCTTCCTTCGTTCGTCGTTTCCCTTCGTTCGTCCTTTCCTTCGTTCGTCGTCCCTTCGTGTGTCGTTTCGGTCCCTTTTGTGTTTTTTTTTGTCGTGTCGCCCTTTCGTGGTCGGTCCTTTCGTGTTCGCCCTTTCGTGTTCGGCCTTTCGTGTTCGGCCCTTTCGTGTTCGCCCTGTTCTTCGCCCCTTTGCCCTTGCTTTG
This sequence comes from Puccinellia tenuiflora, assembly GCA_012064385.1. NCBI lineage: Eukaryota > Viridiplantae > Streptophyta > Magnoliopsida > Poales > Poaceae > Puccinellia > Puccinellia tenuiflora. The sequence goes on along the minus strand of QRDG01000434.1, from coordinate 575,457 downwards.
TGCTCTGTGCCCGCGGTTCGTGTCTGGTTCTTTTCCCTCGCCTCTGTGCCCGTCTCCATATTCTTTGCATTGATCTGTGCTATGTGCCCAGCGGTTAGTGTATATAAAGTATCCGATGATAATTGCAAATTGATCTGTGATGATTTTTATTTAGTGGATCATCCTCGCATATGTAATATTTAGCTAGTGCAAATTTCAGTGATGTAGCGATTGTTGATTTTTATTAGTGATGTAAATTGAAGTCAAAACTCGACAAACCACGAATGTGCTAAGTGTTTCATTTTTGTGAGGAGTGATTTACCGCGACATTTTTTACCGTGTTGCGGGGGATGAAATCGATGAGCTAGGTCATCGACGATTTAGTCACCTAAGTGCCGACGATGAGCATAAATCACACATGTTCATAAAATGTATCACCATGACGACGCTTAGAAACAACAGGCGCAGCAACGCGCGCCTTTCCTTGTAGTACCATTCTATCCCTACAAGTTTTCTGAACGACACGGCAGAGACGGCTCCGAAAATAACTTTCGTATTTTGCAGAAAACTATGGAACCACACGGCAGAGATGAAATTGAGGAAAATATCCTCGAGGATATAATCTGCGGCGATGATGAAACAAGTCACTTTCTGAACGACTCCGGTGAGGGGGATGAGTCTCTCAACGCCTGGAAAGAGGCCGAACTCGGCATCTCCGATGAGGGAGAAGCCGACAAGGCAGAAGCCGGCGGCTCCGGTGCAACATTGATTATTACAAACTCCGACGAGGTGCATATATATATTTATATTAATTAATTTAGCCTCTGTTGTCCATATACACATATTACAGTCTTTCTTCTTTTAGCCATCCGGATCGAGCAAATCCTCTGTGAGGACGAAACGAGGCCCAACCAAAAAGTTGCAGGACAATGTCCGCTACAGGATCGAAGAAGTCGGTGCAGACGGCGAACCCATTGCTCCAATTGATGTTAGACAAAAATTTGTGAAGCAATGCGGTGTTATTGTTAGGGACTACGTCCCGATCACCATCCGAGAATGGAATAAGCCAAGGGATCCTAAAGTTAGCTATATCGGCCCCGAAGGCAAAAGACGCCTTTTTCAAAAGGTCATGGTTAATTTCACATTGCCGTTGCCAGAGGTGGATCCAGAGGAGGGGGAGCCAGATGAGGAGGAGATGGATGCCCGAAAAAAAGCTCTAGTAGATAAAGTCAAGGCGTGGGCTCTTAAGAAGATGGCCGAGCTATTCAACAAATTTAAGAACAGATTGTACACCGACTTCATCTTGAAAGATAAAACTCCGGATTTCGATCGCGGGTATGAGAAGATAAGAGACTACTGGGAAGATTTTGTGAATTACAAGAAATCAGAGGAAGCTCAGTTAAAGTCTGCAGTAAACAAGGCAAATGCTGCTAAAAAGAAGTACCACCATACTATGGGGGCTGCTGGCTACGCCTGTTCCATGCCTAAGTGGGACAAACTTGAGGCCGACCTGCTGGCTAAAGGGATCGTTCCAGAGCCTATAAAAGAAGGATGGACCGAACGGACAAGAAATTGGTTTTACGGGCATGGGGGCACATTGGACGCAGAAGGAAAGTGCATATATACCAGAAGACACAAGGATAAGTCCCCTACTACCCATCGAAGAAATTAGGAAAGCATATAAGGATGTTGAAGAGGGACGGTTCCGTCCCGATAGAGACGATGACGAGCTTTCACGCGCCATTGGGAATAAAGAACATGAGGGACGAACACGAGGCACCAAAGGCTCCAAGCCGTGGAAACATGGGTTTCCCGTGGAAAGGAAAATATTTCCCGATAAAAGTCATCAGAGGAGAAAGGAAAGGGAGGCAAGGGAAGCAATCGCTGCTGCAGACCGGCTGCGTAATATAGAAGAAACAATTAAGCGGCAGCAGGATCAAATGAAGCGGCAGCAGGATCAAATTAACGAACTTAGCCAGCAAGGCACTGCCGGCCTATCTCAGCAGCACGTTGTAGAAGCTGCAGTCGATGCTACCGACCCATCATATCGGAAAAGCAGCGTGGCTTCGAGCATGGTCCCGGCACGTGATGATGATGCACTGACGACGGATGCTCTTCGTCGCTACCCAGTGGATGATATCACGGAGAGCACACCTTGTGAGCTACATGTGAAAGTGTTCAACATAACCATGAAGGTGGCGGTCGGCTATGCCGTACCAATTGGACCTACACCAACTTTCCATTGCTCCCCGGTTCCTCATGGCTACGCTATTGTCGGGGTCGATGAAGTTAGTAAAGGATTTGAGGAGCTGAAGCTGGAACACCCTGCAGGTGAAGATGGGGAGGTGGTTGAACTTGGAGAAGCCAAGAAAGGGACTATTCTATGGCCAAAGGAATTCATCGTGCTTCCAAACTGGCTGCCTCCGCCGCCTCACCACTCTCCACCGCCTCCGCCGCCTCACCACTCTCCACCGCCTCCGCCTCACCACTCTCCACCGCCTCAGGCGCCGTCTCCGCCGCCTCACCACTCTCCACCGCCGCCGCCTCAGGCGCCGTCTCCGCCGCCTCACCACTCTCCACCGCCGCCGCCTCAGGCGTCGTCTCCGCCGCCTCACCAGTCTCCAGAGCAGCCGTCTTCGCCGCCGCGTCAGTCGTCTCCGCCGCCGCGTAAGTCTTCTCCGGCGCCACGTGTGGGTACTCTGGGGTTTGATAAAAACCGATCACCGAAACGTTCAAGGTCACCCCTCCCAAAAGTACCTCATAAGAATCTTGCCAAGAGACCTTATGACTATACGGTGGAGGAAAATAAGGCGATCGCAAAAGGGGAAACGGATAAGTGGTTTGCTAACTTGAAGGCAAAGAAGGCGAAAGCAACAGAGTTCCCCGACACCCCAGAAGAACATGCCACTGTCGTGAAAATGCTGAAAAATCTAGCCCAACCCCCGCCAAAGCTGACACCAGACTATGACCGCTCTATTCTCAAGTCGGTTCGGGCAAATAAACAGCGGTCGAAGAGTATTAGTGCAAGCCGGAAGAAAGTTCCTCAGCTAGGAGAACAGCAAAAACAATCGTGCCCCCCGCTCAAAGTGTTTTCCGATACCAAGGTGGGGTCGAGCAAACCTGCGGTCGGCATCGATCCTGAGTTTGTTGCAATGTACGGAGAAGCAGTCGCTGCTCACGGCTTGTCTATTGCTCAGTACTTAGACCAATTAAAATTCCACGAAGAAATAGTTCCAAATACCAATACCGGCACGGGCATCCTCTCGTCAAATCTCATGTCAAAGATCTACCAACAAAAATGCGAAGATTGCATAGTTGGTACATGGCAGCCTCAAAGAAAGGGGAAAATTGGATCTACGTGAGATATAAGAACGAGCATTACGGGCATGGAGATGACCACGTAATGATTGAATTTTGTGAATTATTTCAGTTATACCAACAAGAAGCCCTTGACAAAGCTATCATCAGCGCCTATTGTCTGTAAGTATTATTTCTGTAGTTAAGTCTCTACCTAGCTCACCTCGTTCATTGCATTTATAATTATCTTACTTATCACTATATTAATTATGCAGAATGAAGCTTCTCGAATGCAAAAGAGGACAAATCTATGATATTGGGTTCGTTGATCCAAATACCGTTCATGAAAAAAGTCTCCTTGATTTTTACGACCAAACCGAGAATAACTTGGTAAATGCGTTACGGTTCAACGAAGTCAAAAGAGAAATATTATTCCTTACAACTTCAAGTAAGTGTTACTGTCTTCTACATATTTTATTTCGCTTAATTTCTCGATGTTAAGTATATAATTGATGACTTATGCGTGCGCAGCTTCCACTTTATTCTGCTAATCATTATGCCTGACAAAGGAGTAGTACAAGTCATGGACTCCTTACATAAACCCCTTGAGAAGTGGGCGGACATGCAGGAATGCCTCCAGAGGTAATTTCAATCATTATGGCATTATCGGCAACTTTCCGTTCATTTACTGATAGCAAGTAATAATATATAACTCCTTTATTCATTTTCTTTGCCGGGCAGGGCTTGGAAACGATTCACCGCCAGGGCTAGGGGTGAATGGGCGGAGGAGCTTACATTTGAACCAATAAATGTAAGTACTACTATCTAGATCCGCGCATCTCTTTGATTCTATTTCAATACCATTACCATTTTTTGATCGAACTCTGTTCCCGTAAAGTGCTTGAGCCAGGGAAGCGGGAATCATTTATGTGGATACTACGTCTGCGAGTTCATTCGTCAGACGTGCTGTGAGAAGGGCAGAATCTTAGAACAACTTAAAGTGCGTATGCAATATTCATAATTTTAGTTTATTGCCATCAATTCTGTTTACTTTCATTCATATATATTGACCCTTTTTAATTAGATCGAACGGTTGCGGGATGGCCTTCTACCACACGATCGCATACGAGCAATTCAAGAGGAATTTGCCGGATTCTTACTTGCAGAGGTCCTAGATCCGAAAGGAGAATTCTACTGTAAGGTTGAAATTAAATAGGGAGAGTGTAAAAGAGATGTATATATGTAGGACGACGAATGAGATGTGTGTAATATATATATTCATGGCGATGATGTGTAATAGTGGTTCCTCTTATTTAACTAGTAGTGCCATTTTTGTAGTTCTAAGAAATATTTAATTTAAGTTTTTAAACATGCATGCATTTTTCATAATTAAATAGGTCTTATTTTTCTGAACATTTTGGTATTTTATTCATATTTTTATGAATTATAGAATAAGCATTATTTATTTTATAAATTTAAACAATTTTCTGAAATTTTTGGAAAAAGTAAAATCTGACGGGACAATAATCCCGGTTAGTAATACGAACCGGGACGAAAGCCTCCGCCCCTGCTGCCTGTGGCCGGGCCACGTGCCCCCCCCATTCGTCCCGGTTGGTGTCCCAACCGGGACGAGCATTCGTCCCGATTGATTTGTCCCGGTTGGGGAACCGGGACCAATGGCCCAAACCAACCGGGACGAAAGGGGGTTTTTCCACTAGTGCGTGGCGGTCAGAGGCTGTACGTATAAAGGAATACTTACAGGGGTTAGCACGGTGACGGCGACGAGCTGCATGAGGACGTTGGCGAGGACGGCACGCTTGGACACCGTGTTCTTGCTGTCCTCCTCAGCCTTGGTGTTCAGCCGGTACTTGTCCAGGACGTGTCCATGGCCAAGCGCCGCGTGCACGCCGGAGTAGGCCCAGTACACCAAGATTGGCAGTTTGGCACCACGTACGGCGGCCACAGCTTCGTCGGACAACTTGAACAAAACCATGTCGATCGATCTCTTGGATCTACGACGTGTACGGCGCACCCAGACCCACTTAAGAGCGAGATCTTCTCTTGGGTCTTGGCCAAAGTGCTGAATCTTGTAGAGTACGTGGATCGGAATACCCGAAATTGACAAGACTGATGCTCCGGCGCGCCACGCCTAGGCTGAGTATTTTTTGGTTGTGTATGTCGCTGTCCGTTTCGAAAAAAGTATATCACTGTCGTCGCTGGGGAAAGAAACGTACACAGGATATTGTGATTTAGGAGCTGGCGATGGATCGAGGGACCACTGGGATACTGTCGTGTGGCTTATCACAAAACCGAAACAAACTATTTATATGTACAAAAAACCAGAACGCCTTACACGGAATACATGTGCAACTTCTTTCCAAAAGCCATTTTGGCTTGATCTTTTTATTATAAAATTTTAAAAACTATATTTACATGTACAAGAAAATTTGAAAATAATTTTGGGTGTGATGCATCCTATCGGACTTGCCGGATTAGAACATAACGAATAGGAAATTCTTCGGTGGATTGACGTGACGGAAATTCATGTCGTGCCTGAGAGTTGCTATTTGGATCACAAGAGGCGGCGTCCGGAATGCCGTCAAAACCTTTCTCGGCCGGGTAGATTAGATCTGATGAATGCGGCTCTGACGATAGAGAAAATGAGACACATTTTTACGTGGAAACGCATACAGGGAAAAACCACAGGCGCACGAAGGCGCAAATTCACTATGGTATAAGAGTATTACAAGCACGAGACGACATACCGCCTTTAGATGCGACTATAGGGAATATAGTGGGCAATTTATATTGTGTATCATGTTTCAACTTTGCTTTAACATTGCAGAAAGCGCACCACCGCGCACCACCGGCTTTGATATATCATCCCCGAGATGGTGGCGGTGCTATTGCACACGATAAGTGTGCAAAGTAAGGCACCCGGATGAAAACCTTCTCTTTGACTTCAAAGTTAGAATAGCCTAGCCAGTCGATCTCTTGATTACGGCCTACTATCCATATATATTGTAATCCAATAGAACTCAGCTAGGACTCCCTTCATGAAAAGGAATGGGTTCTGTGAGATTTTAACCAACTTGGAAATTGAAACATTTTCTCTTTCCGTTTCGCTTCAATCTTGCCTGATTTCGCGTGAGCATGCACTAGTAGAAAAAGAGGCTTTGGGAAAGCCAGAAAAAGGCATTAGGCCCGGTTCCCATACAAACCGGGACCAATGCCTGGCGTTGGTCCTGGTTCGAGCTGCCAGGAGCCTATGGAGCATTGGTCCCGGTTCGTTGGGGACATTCGTCCCGGTTCGTGCCACGAACCGGGACCAAAGCTGTCGCGGAGGCTTTGGTCCCGGTTCATGCCACGAACCGGGACTAATGCCCGAGCTTTGGTCCCGGTTCGTGGCACGAACCGGGACTAATGCCCCTCCCCTGCCTACATACGTAACCCCCCCCCCCCCCTTTCTTCTCTCCTCTGTTGTTTTTTTTTGCTTGGATTGGTGGGAAGTGGGTGCTAGTTTTTTTTTTCCTTTGCCACGCACAAGATGTGTTCGATGAAATGCCCGAGCCACACTTAAGTTCACACAAATGATATCCTCGACCGAGCTTAGCAAACTCTATCCTTTTCATCTATAATTGATACAGAAATATTGCATGTGTCGATGTACGGTGGGTCATTTCAGTATTCAATATGTTATTCTAATTGTATTTGATAAACTTAATTATATGATATGCAGATGGATGAACGGCAGCGATGGATGTACGACGACCGGCGCAGTTCTGATTTTATTACAGAGCTGCATAAATTTATCCATGTGGCTGAGACAAACAATATGATGGTTTTATGCCTTGTCCATGTGTGGACTGTCGGAACGTTAAGGAGCACTCTTCCTCGAGAACCCTTCAAGGCCACCTGCTTCGGAGAGGTTTCATGCCCAGCTATAATTGTTGGACCAAGTACGGAGAAAGAGGGGTTATGATGGAAGACAATGAAAAAAAAGGGTGATGAGAACTATACTATGTTCCCTGAAGAATACGGTGATACTTGCGATGGAAGACAATGAAGAAGAAGGAGGTGAAGAACAACGGGCGTCAGATGAGCCCGATGATGGTCTTGGTCAGGTCATTTCTGATGCAAAACGAGAATGCGATACAGAAAAGGAGAAGCTGAAGTTGGAGGCCATGCTAGAGGATCACAAAAAGTTGCTGTACCCAAATTGCGAAGATGGCAGCACAAAGCTCGGTACCACACTGGAATTGCTGAAATGGAAGGTAGAGACTGGTTTATCTGACAAGGGATTTGAGAAGTTATTGAAAATAATGAAGCCGAAGCTTCCAAAGGATAACGAATTGCCCGAGACTACGTACGAAGCAAAGAAGGATATCTGCCCTCTAGGATTAGATGTGCAGAAGATACATGCATGCATCAATGACTGCATCCTTTACCGCGGTGAGGAGTACGAGAATTTGGATGCATGTCCGGTATGCACTGCACTACGGTACAAGATCAGACAAGATGACCCTGGTGATGTTGAGGGCGATGACGAGCCCCCAGGAAGAGGATTCCTGCTAAGGTTATGTGGTATGCTCCTATAATACCACGGTTGAAACGTCTGTTCAGAAACAAAGAGCATGCCAGGTTGTTACGATGACACAAAGAAGAGCGTAAGAAAGACGGGAAGTTGAGACACCCCGCCGATGGGTCGCAGTGGAGAAAAATTGAGAGAGAGTTCTCGGACTTTGCAGGTGACGCAAGAAACTTATGGTTTGGTCTAAGTACAGACGGTATGAATCCTTTTGGGGAGCAGAGCTGCAGTCACAGCACCTGGCCCGTGACTCTATGTATCTACAACCTTCCTCCTTGGTTGTGCATGAAGCGGAAGTTCATTATGATGCCCGTTCTCATCCAAGGCCCGAAGCAACCCGGCAACGATATTGATGTGTACCTAAGGCCATTAGTTGATGAACTTTTGCAGTTGTGGGCCATACCAGGTGTACGTGTGTGGGATGAGCACAACAGATGGAATTTGACCTACGAGCGTTGCTGTTCGTAACCATCAATGATTGGCCTACTCTTAGTAACATTTCAGGACAGTCAAACAAGGGATACAACGCATGCACGCACTGTTTAGATAAGACTAAAGGTACATATTTGGAAAAATGTAAGAAGGTCGTGTACCTGGGGTGTCGTCAATTTCTTCCAGACAGTCACCCCGTAAGAAAGAAAGGCAAGCATTTCAATGGTGAGGCGGATCACCGGAAGAAGCCTAACCTCCCTGATGGTGATGCTATATTTGGTATGGTCAAGGACATAGAAGTAATCTTTGGAAAGGGTCCTAGCGGTCAATCTGTTCCGAAAGACGTCGCTACCGGATACGCGCCCATGTGGAAGAAGAAATCTATATTTTGGGAGCTACCCTATTGGAAAGTCCTAGAGGTCCGGTCTTCAATCGACGTGATGCACATGACAAAGAATATTTGCGTGAACCTGCTAGGCTTCCTCGGCGTGTATGGGAAGACAAAAGATACACCGGAAGCAAGGGAGGACCAGCAGCGTATGAAAGACCCAAACAACAAGCATACGGATAAAGGGCGTCATTACTTAAGCAGCTACGGTCTTACGAAAGCAGAGAAGGAAATATTTTTTGAATGCCTGAGCAGTATCAAGGTCCCGGTTGGCTTCTCGTCAAATATAAAGTGAATAATAAAATATGGCAGATAAAAATTCCAAAACCTGAAGTCTTATGATTGCCACGTGATTATGACGCAGTTGCTTCCGATTGCATTGAGGGGGCTTCTATCGGAAAATGTTCGAGTACCCATTGTGAAGCTATGTGCATTTCTCAATGCAATATCTCAGAAGGTAATCGATCAAGAAAGTCTGACAAGGTTACAGAAGGATGTGGCCCAATGTCTTGTTAGTTTTGAGTTGGTGTTCCCCCCATCATTTTTCGATATTATGACGCATCTCCTGGTTCACCTAGTCGACGAGATTGCAATTCTCGGTCCTGTATTTCTACACAATATGTTCCCCTTCGAGAGGTTCATGGGAGTCTTGAAGAAATATGTTCATAACCGTGCTAGGCCAGAAGGAAGCATCTCCAAAGGCTATGGAACAGAGGAGGTCATTGAGTTTTGTGTTGACTTTATTCCCGACATTAAGTTGATTGGTCTTCCTGAATCGCAGCATGAGGGGAGACTTAGTGGAAAAGGCACGCTAGGAAAGAAAGCAATGATATGTAGGGACGGGCATTCTTTCACTCAAGCACACTACACAGTTCTACAAAGTTCCACCTTCGTGGCTCCGTATATCGAGGTACACAAGAATATTGTACGCTCCAAAAACCCAGGGAAGCCTGACTCCTGGATTAAACAAAAACACATGGAGACTTTCGGCAGTTGGTTGCGATTACATCTCATGAATGACACCGATGTTGGAGATCAACTCTACTTATTGGCCGCGTCACCATCTTCGACTGTATTGACTTTCCAAGGGTACGAGATAAATTGGAATACATTTTACACGATCGCCCAAGATAAAAAGAGTACCAACCAAAACAGTGGTGTTCGCTTTGATGCAACAGACGAGAATGGAAAAAAGGACACATACTATGGTTACATAGAGGAGATATGGGAACTTGACTATGGACCTACTTTTAAGGTCCCTTGTTTCGGTGCAGTTGGGTCAACATGAATGGAGAAGGGGTAAAGGTAGACCAGCTGTACGGAATGACAACAGTGGATCTCAAGAATCTTGCGTACAGAGACGAACCATTCGTCCTAGCCAATGATGTGGCTCAGGTTTTCTATGTGAAGGACATGAGCTCCAGATCGAAAAAAAGAAAAGATATGGAAACAAATACATCACACGATGAGCCAAAGCGTCACATAGTTCTTTCAGGAAAAAGAAACATCGTGGGAGTCGAGGCCAAGACAGACATGTCAGCAGACTATAATAAGTTGATGAAATTCTGTCCTTCACAGTGAAAACTGACCCAAGCATCCCGTTACATAATGAAGAAACTCCATGGTTACGGCCGAAGAAGCGATCATAGAGATCATGTCAAATGCATGAGTGTTCTCAAAAACTTTTTATGTATGAGTGCTGTCAAATGCATTACACAATTAATATATGTATGATCGAGTGTTCCCAAATGCATTAAACCTTTTATGTAATTTGTATTCGGTCTTTAGTCCCGGTTGGTATTTATAGCTAAAAGATCAGGGTAAATCTTCATCTTTAGTCCCGGTTGGTAGCTGGAACCGGGAAAAAAGGAGCGTTGATATGTGTGCCTTGTCTTCTGCTTGAGATCCAACAGCTCACAAGGGCTCGAAAGAAACACACTCTGATCCAACAGCTCACAACTGCTCGCAGGAAACACACGATCCGTGTGCACACGATCCAACAGCTCACAAGCACTCGAAAGAAACACAACTCTGATCCAACGGCTCACAAGCACTCGAAAGAAACACAACTCTGATCCAACAGCTCACAAGTGCTCGAAAGAAACACAACTCTGATCCAACAGCTCACAAGCGCTCGAAGGAAACACACTGGAATGATTTGCATATAGGGCATGTGGCTGATCCAACACTGGTTTTGCCCATCCGGAAGCTTGTGCATCCGTCTCGCGTCGTCGTGAGCAGCAAATCGACCTTCGATCAAAGCAGCCGCAAGACTTCTCTGATAATCTAACGACCGTCCCAAAAGTGTTGGGAATGTGTAGATCATCAGAGAGCCTTGCAGCTGCTTGGATCCGACTGAGAGGCTTGTGTCACCCTAATCCAGTGGTTGGATTCAACCTACCTGAGGGCTTGTGTTTCCAACAACGTCGTTGTGTTGTCCTTATTCACCGACCTACAGGAGGTGGCTCCAATGGCTGGCCGGCGAACAAGGACAAAACACAATAATGCCAGGGAACATGCCAGCAGGTAGGCTAAATCCAACCATTGGGTTCGGTGACAAAGGTAGACGCTCGTTGTGTGCCGTTCACTGCAGGGACGCCGTTATTTATAGGCGATTAGAAGGTGTAACTGTGGATGAGGTGGGAGTGCAGATCCAACAACTCACAAGCCCTCGAAAGAAACACAACTCTGATCCAACGGCTCAAAAGCACTCGAAGGAAACACAAGATCTGTGTGCTTCTTTAGTCCCAGTTGGTAACACGAACCGGTACTAAAGGCCCTGATCCAACAGCTCACAAGCGCTTGAAAGAAACACACGATCCGTGTGCACACGATCCAACAGCTCACAAGAACTCTGATCCAACGGCTCAAAAGCGCTCGAAGGAAACACACGATCCGTGTGCTTCTTTAGTCCCCGTTGGTAACACGAACCGGTACTAAAGGCCCTGATCCAACAGCTCACAAGCGCTTGAAAGAAACACACGATCCGTGTGCACACGATCCAACAGCTCACAAGCACTCGAAAGAAGCACAACTCTGATCCAACGGCTCACAAGCGCTCGAAGGAAACACACGATCCGTGTGCTTCTTCCACCGCTTCCCGTCTTCGTCTTCCCGCAATTTCTCACTATATATATCACATCTAAACTCATATCTGCAACCTCATCACTCTTCCATGGCTTCCACCGTACTAACCTACCGTCAGGCGGAGGAGCTTTCCGCCTCGAACTACCCCTGCCCGCCCGGCTACCGCGTCCCCGCCGGCTGGATGCTGAGCGCCGGAGGCGTGCCGGTCCCTCCTGTCCCTCAAGGTGTGGCGCGCCGGGCGGCCATCACGAACCACTACTACCTCGAGCTCACACCGGAGCAGCGGATGGATCCGGGCTGGCATCCCGACTACCGCCCGACTTGGGAAGCCTTCTTCATCAATCAGCGTGAGAGGGCGCTCGCCAGGTACGAGGGGGATGGCCCTCCTCTTTCGGACTTCAACGAGGCCGGCCGTCAGCTGTGGTGGGCTGGTCGGACTCTCCAGGGTGCTATGAACTACATCATGGCTGGCGATAACCCCCGCCTGCGCTACCCTAACATGCAGTCCGGGGGTGCTCACCCGTCGAGGTTCGAGCCACGAGCGCCGTATGAGTACGATGACAGCGACGATGACGATGACGGCGACTACGAGTACGAGTATTATAGGCCTAGGCAGGAGTATGACTAAGATTGTTAGGACAACTGATCCACTGTTGTCATTCTGTACCGTATCAAATGCACCGTTGGAGCTCAAATTTAAACACTTTTCATGTTGAAAGTTTAGTGAGATTCAATAATATGGCAAAAATAGATATGAATTAATTCAATAGATATAAATTAAATGAATATATATAAATAGATAGATTACATTTTTATCAACAATTTGATATTTTAATGGCATTTTTCTGATAAACAGATGAAAAAATATTGAATTTATAAGTTTAATTAATGACTTAATGGAGTTCAAATTCCAAAATTTGTAATTAAATGAATTCCCCTATAATCTAAAAAAAATAATTTTCCATAAATAGATAGATTACATTTTTATCAACAATTTGATATTTTAATGGCATTTTTCTGATAAACAGATGAAAAAATATTGAATTTATAAGTTTAATTAATGACTTAATGGAGTTCAAATTCCAAATTTTGTAATTAAATGAATTCCCCTATAATCTAAAAAAATGAATTTCCATAAATAGATAGATTACATTTTTATCAACAATTTGATATTTTAATTGCATCTTTCTGATAAACAGATGAAAAGATATTGAATTTATAAATTTAATTAATGACTTAATTAAGTTCAAATTCCAAAAATTATTTATTCAAATTTACACTTTTCATGTTGAAAGTATTTTCAAATTCAAAACCATATGAAATTCATATTCAAACACCTTAATAAGAAAAAAAGGCGGGAACAACATTAAGAACTTCAAATTTTTAGGGCATTAAAATTTTCAAGGCATTGGTCCCGGTTCATGCCACGAACCGGGACCAAAGGGTATTTTGGCGCGCGCCTTTTCGGTGCCGCCGAAAATGACCTTTAGGTCCGGTTGGTACCACCAACCGGGACGAAAGGGTAGGCCTTTGGTCCCGGTTGGTGCCACCAACCGGACCTAAAGACCCTTTGGTCCCGGTTGGTGCCACCAACCGGGACGAAAGGTCTGCCTCCTTTAAAACTTCTCTGCCTCTTCTTCTTCCCCCAATTCCTCATTTTCGCTAAGGACCAGCGCGCGGAAATTCAATCTCCTGCCGTCAGGCTGCCGAATTTTTCCGTCCGCCGCGCCGCCGCTCGCCGTCCGCTCCTCCGGTGTCGCCCTCTCCGCGCTCCTCCACGCGCCGTTCCCCTCCGGCCTCCACCGCGCCTGCGCCGTCCGTCCTCCACCGCGCCCGCGCCGCCCTCCGCCTCCACCGCGCCCACGCCGTCCCCTCCGGCGGGCCGTCCGGCCTCCACCGCGCCCGCTCCGGCCTCCACCGTCCCACGCCGTCCCCTCCACCGCACCTGCACCGGCCTCCACCGTCCCGGTTAGTAATTTAAATTATTAGTTAGTAATTTTTGTTAGTTAGTGCATTAGTAATTTTAGTTAGTTAGTTTTAGATTTAGTTAGTTAGTTTTAGAAAATTTAGGTTGTTATTTTAGAAAATTTGAAAATGTAGCAAAATTTGCAAAGTTAATTTTTTTAACAAAGTTTGAAAATGTAGCAAATTTAGCAAAGTTAATTTAAATTAGTTAGTAATTTAAATTGTTGAATTTGCTGCTGCTTTTAGGGTTAGTAATTTAGTTAGTTAATTTTAGTTAGTTAGTTTTAGTTAGTAATTTAAATTAGTTAGTAATTTTGGTTAGTTAGTTAATTTTAGGCTTCATATTTATTTATGATTTTAGGCTTCATATTTGTATAAATAAATATTTGTATGATAGAATTGGATTTGATACAGTTATTTATTTATTTACGATATAAGTGCATTTGATACAGTTTTGTATGAACTGATGGAATTGATAGAATTATTTGTATGAATTGATGGAATTGATAGAATTGTATACTCTGATGTTTTTAATCGGTGCACCGTGTAATTGGAGCTGTGTACAATTTTGCTCAAGTGATGTTCATGTGAAGTACAATGATATCAAAATGTGTAGTTAGTTAATGATTCCTATTTCATAGGTGTCATATTATTACTACAATTCAAATTTGTTCTGTTCCATGACGACGCTTAGAAACAACGGGCGCAGCAACGCGCGCCTTTCCTTCTAGTACCATTCTATCCCTACAAGTTTTCTGACCGACATGGCAGAGACGGCTCCGAAAATAACTTTCGTATTTTGCAGAAACTATGGAACCACACGGCAGAGACGAAAATGAGGAAAATATCCTCGAGGATATGATCTGCGGCGAGAATGACGCAAGTCACTTTCTGAACGACTCTGGTGAGGGGGATGAGTCTCTCAACCAAGGAGACGGCGTCTCCAACGTTTGGGAAGAGGCCTAACTCGGCGTCTCCGATGAGGGAGAAGCCGACAAGGCAGAAGCCGGCGGCTCCGGTGCAACATTGATTATTACAAACTCCGACGAGGTGCATATATATTTATATTAATTAATTTAGCCTCCGTTGTCTATATACACATACTAATGGTCTTTCTTCTTTTAGCCATCCGGATCGAGCAAATCCTCTGTGAGGACGAAACGAGGCCCAACCAAAAAGTTGGAGGACCATCTCTGGTATAGGATCGAAGAAGTCGCTGCAGACAGCGAACCCATTGCTCCAATTGATGTTAGACAAAAATTTGTGAAGCAATGCGGTGTTGTTGTTAGGGACTACGTCCTGATCACCATCCGAGTAGGAATAAGCCAAGGGATCCTGAAGTTAGCTGGCTCGGCCCTGAAGGCAAAAAACGCCTTTTGAAAAGGTCATGGTTAATTTCACCTTGCCGTTGCCAGAGGTGGATCCAGAGGAGGGGGAGCCAGATGAGGAGGAGATGGATGCCCGAAAAAAAGCTCTAGTAGATAAAGTCAAGGCGTGGGCTCTTAAGAAGATGGTCGAGCTATTCAACAAATTTAAGATCAGATTGTACACCGACTTCATCTTGAAAGATAAAACTCCGGATTTCGATCACAGGTATGAGAAGATAAGAGACTACTGGGAAGATTTTGTGGCGTACAAGAAATCGAAGGAAGCTCAGTCAAAGTCTGCAATAAATAAGGCAAATTCTGCTAAAAAGAAGTACCACCATACTATGGGGGCTGGTGGCTACGCCTGTTCCATGCCTAAGTAGGACAAACTTGAGGCCGACCTGCTGGCTAAAGGGATCGTTCCAGAGCCTATAAAAGAAGGATGGACCGAACGGTCAAGAAATTGGTTTTACGGGCATGGGGGCACATTGGACGCAGAAGGAAAGTGCATATATACCAGAAGACACAAGGATAATCCCCTACTACCCATCGAAGAAATTAGGAAAGCATACAAGGATGTTGAAGAGGGACGGTTCCGTCTCGATAGAGAGAATGACGAGCTTGCACGCGCCCTTGGGAATCCCGAACACGATGGACGAACACGAGGCACCCCAGGCTCCAAGCCGTGGGCACATGGGTTTTCCGCAGAAAGGAAAATATTTCCCGATAAAAGTCATCTGAGGAGAAAGGAAAGGGAGGTAAGAGAAGCAAGCACTGTTGCAGACCGGCTGCGTCATATAGAAGAAACAATGAAGCGGCAGCAGGATCAAATTGACCGACTTAGACAGCAAGGCACTGCCGGCCTATCTCAGCAGCACGTTGTAGAAGCTGCAGTCGATGCTACCGACCCATCATATCGGAAAAGCAGCATGGCTTCGAGCATGGTCCCGGCTGGTGATGATGATGCACTGACGACGGATCCTCTTCATCGCTACCCAGTGGATGATATCACGGAGAGCACACCTTGTGAGCTACATGTGAAAGTGCTCAACTTAACCATGAAGGTGGCGGTCGGCTATGCCGTACCAATTGGACCTACACCAACTTTCCATTGCTCCCCGGTTCCTCATGGCTACGCTATTGTCGGGGTGGATAAAGTTAGTAAAGGATTTGAGGAGCTGAAGCTGGAACACCCTGCAGGTGAAGATGGGGAGGTGGTTGAACTTGGAGAAGCCAGGAAACGGACCATTCTATGGCGAAAGGAATTCATCATGCTTCCAAACTGGCCGCCAAGGCCATCGACTCCTCACCAGTCTCCAACGCAACAGTCCTCTCCACCGCAGCCGCCTCACCACTCTCCATCGCAACAGTCCTCTTCGCCGCCGCCGCCTCAGGCGCCGTCTCCGCCGCCTCACCAGTCTCCAGTGCAGCCGTCTCCGCCGCCTCAGTCTCCAGTACAACCGTCTCCGCCGCCGCATGTGGGTACTCTGGGGTTCGATAAAAACCGATCACCGAAACGTAAGCGGTCACCCCACCCAAAAGTACCTCACAAGAATCTTGCCAAGAAACCTTACGACCGTACACCGGAGGAAAATGCGGTGTACGTACAGTCCGAACTCGACACATGGTTTGCTAATTTGAAGAAGCCGAAAGAGCCAGAGTTCTCCACCCCACAAGAACATGCCGATGTCGTGAAAATGCTGAAAAATATGGCCCAACCCCCGCCAAAGCTGACACTAGACTATGACCGCTCTATTCTCAAGTCGGTTCGGGCAAATAAAACAGCGGTCGAAGAGTAGTAGTGCAAGCCGGAAATCAGTTCCCCAGCTCGGAGAATAGAAAAAACAATTGTGCCCCCCGCTCAAAGTGTCTTCCAATACCGAGGTGGGGTCGAGCAAACGTGCGGTCGGCATCGATCCTGAGTTTGTTGCACTGTACGGAGAAGCAGCCTCTGCTCGGGGCATGTCTATTGCTCAGTACTTAGACCAAATACAATTCCACGAAGACATAGTTCCAAAATACATATACCGGCACGGGCATCCTCTCGTCAAACCTGAGTTAGTCAAAGATCTACCAACAAAATGCGAAGATTGCATAGTTGGTACATGACAAACTCAAAGAAAGGGGGAAATTGGATCTACGTGGGATATAAGAACGAGGATTACGGGCATGGAGCTGGCGTGGTAATGATTGAATTTTCTGAATTATTTCAGTTATACCAACAAGAGGCCCTTGACAAAGCTATCATCAGTGCCTATTGTCTGTAAGTATTATTTCTGTAATTAAGTCTCTAGCTAGCTCACCTCGTTCATTGCATTTATAATCTTACTCATCACTATATTAATTATGCAGAATGAAGATTCTCCAAGGCAAAAGAGGGCAAATCTATGACATTGGGTTCGTTGACCCAGATTACATTCATGAAGTCGGCCTCCATGATTTTTACGACGATACAGAGAATAACTTGGTAAATGCGTTATGGTTTAACGAAACCAAAAGAGAAATACTATTTCCTTACAACTTCAAGTAAGTGTTACTACACATTCTATTCGCTTAATTTCTCGATGTTAAGTGTATAATTGATGACTTATGCGTGCGCAGCTTCCACTTTATTCTGTTAATCATTATGTCTGACAAAGGAGTAGTACTTGTCATGGACTCATTACATAAACCCCTTAAGGAATGGGCGGACATGCAGGAATGCCTCCAGAGGTAATTTCAATCATATTATGGCACTATATCGGCAACTTTCCGTTCATTTACTGATAGCAAGTAATTAATATATAACTCCTTTATTCATTTTCTTTGTCGGGCAGAGTTTGGAAACGATTCACCGCCAGGGCTAGGGGTGATTGGGCGAAGGAGCTTACATTTAAACCAATAAATGTAAGTATTACTACCTAGATCCGCGCATCTCTTTGATTCTAGTTCAATACCATTACCATTCTTGATTATTATTTTGATTGAACTCTGTTCCCATAAAGTGCTTGAGCCAGGGAAGTGGGAATCATTTATGTGGATACTACGTCTGCGAGTTCATTCGTCAGACGTGCTGTGAGAAGGATAGAATCTTAAAACAACTTGAAGTGCGTATGCAATATTCATAATTTTAGTTTATTGCCATCAATTGTGTTTACTTTCATTCATATATATTGACCCTTTTTTAATTAGATCGAATGGTTGCGAGAAGGCCTTCTACCACAGGATCGCGTACGAGCAATTCAAGAGGAATTTGCCGGATTCTTAGATGCAGAGGTCCTATATCCGAAAGGAGAATACTACTATAAGCTAGGTTGAAATTAAATAATGAGTGTAAAAGAGATGTATATATATAAAAAATGAAACTCGTGTGTACTACATGTACCATTTGTAATATGTTCGACCAAGCACGACGAATGAGATGTGTGTAATATATTCGTGACGATATGTGTAATAGTGGTTCACCATATTTCACTAGTAGTGGCATTTTTGTAGTTCTAAAAAATATTTAATTTAAGTTTTTTAAACATGCATGCATTTGACATAATCAAATAGGTCTTATTTTTCTGAACATTTTGGTATTTTATTCATATTTTTATGAATTACAGAATAAGCATTATTGATTTTACAAATTTAAACAATTTTCTGAAATTTCTGAAAAAGTGAAAAAATCTGACGGGACAAAAGCCCCGGGACAATAGTCCCGGTTCGTATTACGAACCGGGACCAAAGCCCTCCGCCCCTGCTGCCTGTGGCCGGGCCACGTGCCCCCCCCCCCCATTCGTCCCGGTTGGTGTCCCAACTGGGACTAGCATTCGTCCCGATTTGCTAGTCCCGGTTGGGGAACCGGGACGAATGGCCCAAACCAACCGGGACTATAGGGGTGTTTTCCACTAGTGATGCTTGTGATACTGCAGCCAAAACGTTTGCTGATTTGACTCAAAATAAATATATTTTTTACCAAACTTTTATACATATTGATCCTATTTTAGCATGTTATAGTTTTACAAGTCCAATTTTCTATTTGTTGACATATTTTAGCCACATAACTGGCAATGTTACTAAGTATTAATCGGTGTGATTTTTGTACTGAATATAATTGAAATATAGAAAACAATATTTTGTTACAAAATCCTATTCGAGAACTATTTTTTCTATAACATATATATTTATGAAATATAAATGAGTATGATATAACAAATATCTCAATAGCGGTTTCTAGATTAAGGAAGCCAGTTTAAAAAACTTCTAGAGTATAAACTGAAATAATGATATTATTCTTTACTTTTTTGTGTGGTCAAAATTGCCTAGCAATTAAAAATTTAACAAAAGGTGCATTCTTTATGCGTTGCATTAATATTGCTTACAGTAATCACCAATGGATATAAAATGGTGTGGATTCTAGTATGTTTGCGTATGTAAAAATATTATTGTTTATAATCTCGTACTCATTAAGCTTGTTATCTTCTGGTGTATACAAGTCCCCTATTGTTTATGAAATATGATGTATTGCATGGAATTAAACATGCAAATCATTTCAGAGTGTATGGATTCAGTTGTCTAAATGACATCGTTGAAATTTTCTTGTGGAATACTTTTATTCATATCTGTTCACACTAGTTTTTAGACATACTATAAAATTAAAATCAAATTCAAAGTTGTGCACTATTAACCCGAAAAGGCATGCATGCTTTAGGCTTTGTTTGGAATCTCAGTATTTTTCATAATCAAAGGATAAGACTATAATTTGAGAATTACATGTGTTCACCGAGTGTTAATACTTTGTTCCGGTGTTTTGTAAAATGAGTGTCTTAAATTTCCTAAGTTCCTTTGGCGCCGCAGAAACGGAAGTGCAGGACAAAAGATGTTGTGCAAGTTATTATTGCAAGCACGTATGACTATATTAGGAATGTATGCCTACATATAATTGATGAATTGTATGGTATATTTATCAGTGCCCTGTGTTGTAATTATTACATGATTGATCTTAACCATACAATGCCCATTTATCCATCTAATACCTATGATGTTGTTAGCTCCGTTGCTCCCTTTAATCATCTTCACTATCACTGTCACTTTTGCTACTATATTTTAATGTCACTACTACCGTCAGACCATTGCTGTTACTATATTATTGTTGCTACTAATAAATTATGCCAAGCAAATATTTATCCAAGTGTGGATAAATTGGCAACTCAGTTGCTAATCATTATAAATATTCTTTGGCCCTCCTTGTGTTGAATCAATAAATTTGGATAGAAATACTTATCTCAAAGACTGTTGCGATCCCCTACATTTTTGGATCATCACTTTTTAGACGAACATGCCAATGGCCCTGCTTTTTATAGAAAGCATAATGTCTTACATAGTTTTCCAACTTGCTGGGAACCACCAGCACGTTTAAATCCAGTAACATACAAACACCCAACTCACAGGTCGAGCTACACTCCCAGCTCTAGAAAACCCAACACACACATAAAAAAGAAAAAACATGCATCAACCACGCCGCCTCCTGTCCAATCTTCTAGCTCTGATCTTCAACGCGCCAATGATCCAGTCAAAGACTCTCTGCATTTGCTCCCTCCACAGTGGCCTCCAAGACTGTAAGAAGAAAATAATCCGATAAATTGCATCAGTTGGTTTTCGAAGCACTTTCCCTTCGAAAATCAATTTGTTTCGAATGGTCCACAAAGACCACATCGTAGCTGCAGCTCCCACCCACACAAGATCAAAATTATGTCGCTCCCCATAACGAACTAAGGATACCAAGTACATAATAGAGTGTGGGGCGTCAGGCCACTCCACAGCTGTAACAGCCCCAGTTTGGAACCTGAAAATATGAATAATTTTTCCACTTTTTGCATCTCATGCTTGCATCATGGCATATGTTTAAGTTGCTAAAGTTGAGAAACAACACTTGGAAACATATAAACAGGGGAAGCCAAACTTTCCCAAACCTCCAAACCATGAAATGCAATCAATGGTACAAACCATAGCATGGCAAGTGAACATATTGTCCAAGAAGTTCCCTAAAGTTCAAACAATGCCTAATAACCAAATGGCTTGGCCTCCAAATTGTTTCCAATTTCCAAATTTCAATTGTGGTTCAAATCAGCTCCTATTTTGAAACCATGTTAACCTATTCAAAATTTCAAAATAAATACATGGGGAGCTTCCTTATCTTATTGTGAGCATCCCTGAATTTTTCTGTAATTTTTGGAGCCATTTAAGTGCCCAAATAAAATAGCAAGTTTCTATTTTGAAAGTGTTCGTCGGTACTACCGGGGCTTTAGCCGGTAGTACTGATCGTCGTCGTCCCTTTGGCGACAATGGCGAGCACTGTCTCCATGCCGCCACTCCCTCCCCGCATGCGTTACCTGCCCCTCCGTGAATAAGTGGCCGCTACGCTCTCTCTCTCTCCCTCACCTAACCACTCCCCCATTTTCTGGATCGAGGTCCTAACCCTAAACCTAGCTCCAGACCGACGTCGCCCCGCCGCCGTTCCTCGTCGTCGCCGCTGCTAGGGCCGTCCCCGAGCAAATCGACGCGGGGGAAAAGCTCCGCCGCGACGCCCTCTTCCTTCTCACCCGTGGAATCGAGCCAGGGAGCTCGGAATCTCCGCCATTCCCTCTTCTTCCTCCGCTCCGTCCGTCGCGCGTCGAGCTTGATTGCGGCCGCCCCCGTCCTTCTTCGACCACGCCGTCTGCACAGCCGAGCTCGGGGTGAGATCGCGTTTCCCCTAGACCTCTCCGCCCTCCCTCTCTCTCTCTCCGTAGCTTCGCTATTGCCGTAGCTTTCTGTAGACCGCCACCGGTCGCCGTCCTTTTTGTCGTTCCGGTGACCCAGGAGTAGCGGCGCTGCCCGTCCCTTGTACACCATAGTTCAGCGCGTCGAATGCGCGCCCTTATCACATCCCCGCGCACACCCATCGACGGATCCGTGGTCGGCATGCGCGTGGTCACCGCCGCGCGCCGTGCCGGCCATGGCATCAGCCCCCGTCAAACACTTGACCGGTACTACCGGTACCTTTTTGCCGGAAGTACCGATTAATATGTTTGGTACTAGACACCCCTAGTTATAACCGGAAGTAGCTCCGAAAGTAGCACCGGAAGTACCGCTTCACCGGTACTACCGGGCACTTTACCGGAAGTACCGACTAAGAGTTTTCGGTACTGGATGTTTATGTCTATAACCGGAAGTAGACCCGGAAGTAGACACGGTAGTACCGTTTATTTGATTTCGGTACTGGACGTTTGTGTGTATAGCCGGAAGTACTACCGTAAGTACCGGCAAACCGGTACTACCGGGAACTTCACCGGAAGTACCAGCTAACTTTAATTTAAGTTTGAGAAATTCATAACTTAAGATTTATTAATTCAAATCTTGCAAATGGTATACCAATTTGATCAGCAGTTCAAATGCTATCTAATCATGCTAATATCACCACATGACTACAACTTTTACTTTGGTGATAATCTTTAAATGGTTAAAGGAATTAAATTCAAATAATCGTTTAATTCACTATTTATTCATCGATAATTGAAAAATCACAAACGAGGTACCAAAATGATCAGAAGAACAATACCTATCTAATCATGTCATGATCATGCATTTTTAAGACACTTTTTCTTTTGTAATGTGATAATTCATAAGCAATGTGATCATTAAGTTAAATATGGGGTTGCTTCCAAATAATTGCACTAATTATTTGGCACTCCATTTAAATTGTTAGCTAAATTATATGATGATATCGTTGCATAAACTTGACATGTCATCATGATTGTGCATTGCACCTTGTCTTTGTGTTTTTTATTTGTTCTTCTGTGATTGTTTGGGAATTGAGAGATTCAGGAGACGAGGATACCCTCACGTACCCCGATGATCCGTACTACACACCCCGTCAGCAAGGCAAGAGATAACCTAACCTTCTTGGCATATATCATCCTATTGTTTATACAAGTATTTTCTCCACCATAATATTTGCATTCGATTTCAATGTCAACTTTTGATCAAGATATAGAGTATCGTATGATATGCATTGTCCCCTAGACCATTACATGTCTTCCTTCCTATTAACCATAGGTTGATGTGTTGGCCTGAGATACTTTATATCTGTTGTTAATATGCTTAGTCATGCTTAGTCAAATGCTATATTGTCCGGTGATTTATTTCCATAATTATGATGTTGATGGAAAGTTTCGGACATGGTGGTTACTTGTGTTAAATAATAAAATGCTAAAAGGCTTGGATGAGTTGCCATCTGGGGATGGTGTTTTGCCTCATTCCTATCACCTAGGCTGAGAGTGCTTTTAGCTAGAACCAAGAACCGAGCGTGCTTCCAACGGTGGGGACATATGGAATCCCCTTTAACCAAATAATTTGTGTGGGCATATCCAAGGGTCCTCTAGTTTGCTATTTCCATTTGCGTGTGAGTGTGTGGGTGGAAAAAGAAACGATGAGGATGGGGGTGTTTAGGATGTGGCGATGGGGGCAGGGGCTGAAATAGGCTGGGTAAACTTGTCATGTCGCCACGATGACCCTTGGATAGTCTCATACATTGTAAAGGTTTAACCGCGCCCGCCCTGCCGGCTTTCCCTGGAAGAGAGCTAATTGATCAGGCAAGGGGTCGGACGGTACCGGTGGGTAAATTAGTAGACCCCTGCAGGGTTTAATCTTTTCGAAAAGCCGTGTCCACAGTTATGGACAAATCCTGGGAAAGGCGAATTAGCTCATAGAAAACATGAATCTTAATTATAAAATTTGGCAACTAGAGGTTGCAACTCAACGTGTGTTAAAAGGTTCATTTCCTCGAGGGTGCTTCGAGGGAGTGTCTTGGTGGAGACGAGTGGTTTCTGGCTACAAGTTGGTTCAAGGTGAACCAAAGATAAAAGTTTACTATCTTACCCCTTTATGAAAACCTTCTGAGTAGTTGATGCCATGAGTCGTTTATGTCTTTATAAATGAAAACTAGCTTTATGCAAAACAAACATTACAGCTTTAGAGCCTTGTCATCATTGGGCCTATATCGCCCTACTAAACTTGCGAGTACGTCGTACTCAGTCTCTCTTTGTTGA
>QRDG01000434.1:483987-551043 GCA_012064385.1 Puccinellia tenuiflora | reverse complement strand
ACATAGCCTCTCTGTATAATTCCGGGGTCGGGGCGCTACAAGTTGGTATCAGAGCAGGACTGCCTGTAGGAAACCCGTTCTATTGGTCGATGTCGATTCTAGTGTTGTGAAAGTTATTTATAACCTAAAAATGAGTTGTGAAAACCCTTTTAGGATTCTTTTACTCCTTACCCAACTCGCTCTACTCTGAGTTACCTTTCCTCTATTTGTTTTAACGTGGTGTCAACGTTTAGGTTCTCGGGGTTGGGTTCTTACCGTCCAGTGTATGTCTCGAGTTCTTTACTTCTGTTTGCTACCGCCGCGTTGACGTGATGTCACACGTGGTTGTTTGTTCCTTTCATTCGTGTTAGTGCCATCTTAAATCTCTATATCAGGAAGGACTCAAATGCTCTATCCTAAATATTCGGAGATGGTTACTAACTGTGTATTTGTTCCAAATCTTCAGAATGGCTCCTGCCCGTCGTGGTAACCAAGGTGATCCTGAGCCACCGCCGCCACCCTCAATGGCGGAGGTTCTAATGGCTATTGAGGAGAACCGCCTGCGCAACGAGCGTCTGCTCGAGCAGTTGGTGCAGCAGGGAGCCAGGAGGAACAATGACTGCAACACTCTCACCGAGTTCTTGCGGTCCCAACCTCCCACTTTATCTAAAGCTAGAGAGCCGCTTGATGCGGATGACTAGCTTCGTGCTCTCGAGCGCAAGTTCGCCGCCTTGCATGTTCCGGTGGCTGAACAAGTCAACTTTGCCACCTACCTTCTGAATGGAGCCGCTGGCTCTTGGTGGGAGAGCCATGTGTCAATGTTTGACGTTGGCCATGTCTTCACCTGGGCGGAGTTCCGCACCGCTTTCCGTGCGGCTTACATCCCCAAGCCCATCATGGACCTCAAGAGGAGGGAGTTCCTGGATTTGACCCAGGGACGCATGGACGTCCAAACCTATGGGCGTGAGTTCAACCATCTCTCTCGTTACGCCCCTCGGGACGTGACAAATGATGAGGACAAGCAAGAGTTGTTCCGCAAGGGACTTGCACCGAGGCTCCGTTATGAGCTCTTGCCCTTCAAGTTCTAGTCCTACCAGGAGCTGTACAACCAAGCTCTCACTATGGAGCAAGGTAGGAAGGAGCTGGAGTCTTCCAAGAGGCCAGCTCCAATGGACCATCAGAGCTCCTCTTCTTCTGAGGGCAAGAAGCGTAGGGTCTTTGTGCCCTTCAGTGTTGTGCCTCGTGCTCCTTTCGCGCCAAGGCCTTCAGGGTACAGGCCACCTCCGCCTCGCCCAGCTACTTCGACCTTGGGTGGGCATGGAAGTGGCTTCCGCCCTCAGCTGCCTCCACCACCACCGAGGCCCACTTGCTACAGCTGTGGTTAGCCGGGTCACTACTCTAGGGAGTGTCCCCAGAAGGCACCTGCTACTTCGACACCTGCACCAGCTCCCTCTACACCAGCCGCCAAGGCCATGAGTGTCAGCCGTGGCCGCTTGAACCACGTCTCGGCTGAAGAAGCTGCCGAGGACCCTGGTGTTCTCATGGGTACACTTCGAATAAATGAATATCCAGCTTCAGTCTTGTTTGATTCTGGAGCATCACATTCACTCATATCCATAGGATTTGCACACAACCATCAAATACCGTTTGTGAACATGGACTCCCCCTAGTGGTCAAGACACCAGGCTCTAGTTGGCACACCAAATGGACCGCTCCTGAGGTTCAGGTTTCTATAGGGTCAATACCTTTCCCGTTCTCGTTGATAGCTCTGAAGTCCGATGGAATAGATGCCATTCTGGGCATGGATTGGCTAGTCAAGTATTATGCCAACTTGGATTCTGCTGCCAAGACTGTCACAGTGAGCCACCCAACCTATGGGCTAGTGCGTTACTGGTCCCCTTCATCCGCAGTTCCATCTGCTGCCACGCCTCTCTCTCCGGAGATTAGCCTATGTTTCATGGAAGGAACCACCCCACCTGAAATGCATGAGGTAGCAGTGGTGTGTGATTTCCCTGATGTATTTCCTGAGGAATTGCCTGGCATGCCACCTGATCGAAGTGTGGAGTTTGTCATTGAATTGGTTCCGGGAACCGCTCCAATTTCTAAAAGGCCCTATCGCATGCCAGCGGAAGAGTTGACTGAGCTGAAAAAATAAATTGATGAGTTGGTGGAGAAGGAGTTCATTCGGCCTAGTAGCTCACCTTGGGGCTGCCCGGTCATCTTTGTCAAGGAGAGGGATTCAAATGTTCCTCGTCTGGTTGTTGATTACCGCCCTTTGAATGCGGTAACCATCAAGAACAAGTATCCTATTCCCCGAATAACTGACCTATTCGATCAGCTAGCTGGTGCAACTGTATTCTCCAAGATGGATCTGAGGTCAGGCTACCATCAGATCAAAATCAGAAAGGAGGATATTCCGAAGACGGTTTTCACTACTCGTTATGGCCTATATGAGTATACTGTCATGTCCTTTGGTCTCACCAATGCCCCGGCAACATTCATGAGGCTTATGAACTCCATTTTTCACGAGTACCTCGACAAGTTCGTCATAATATACATTGATGACATCCTTGTCTACTCCAAAACCGAAGAAGAGCATGCTGAGCATCTTCGGCTAGTTCTGACAAGGCTTCGAGATCATCGCCTCTATGCCAAGTTCTCCAAGTGTGAGTTTTGGTTAAAGGAGCTCATCTTCCTAGGTCATGTGGTGTCAGCTGCTGGAGTAGCTGTGATACCTGACAAGATTCAGGCAATCCTGGATTGGCCAACTCCAAAATCCGTCAAAGATATCCGTAGCTTCCTTGGGTTGGCGGGTTATTACCGCCGATTCATCGAGGGCTTCTCCAAGATAGCCAAGGCAATGACTGACCTACTCAAGAAAAATAAACAGTTTGTATGGACAGACAAAGATGAAGAGAGTTTCCAAACTCTCAAAGTCAAACTCACGACCACTCATGTGCTTGTCCTTCCTGACACAGACAAGGACTTTGTTGTCTACTGTGATGCCTCATTGCAAGGCTTGGGCTGTGTGCTAATGCAAGAAGGCCATGTGGTAGCTTATGCCTCTCGCCAACTTAAACCACGCGAGCACAACTATCCAACTCATGATCTAGAGCTTGCTGCCGTGGTTCATGCTCTGAAGCAATGGAGGCCCTACCTGTTAGGCAACCGTTGCGAGATCTTCTCGGATCATCAAAGTCTGAAATATCTTTTCACCCAGCCGGATCTGAATCTCCGACAGAGGAGATGGCTGGAATTAATCAAGGACTATGATGTGACCCTCAACTATCAGCCCGGCAAGGCCAACGTCGTGGCAGAAGCTCTGAGTCGCAAGGCTTATTGCAACACCTTGATGGTTGAAAAGGCCCAACCTGCGCTCCATGAGGAATTTGCTCGGTTGAATCAGGAGATTGTTCCCTCCGGATATCTAGCTGACCTGGAGATCAAATCCACTCTTGAGGATCAAATCAAGGCAGCCCAACAGCTTGATGCTGAAATCCTCGAAATCAAAGAGAAAATAGCTAATGGGAAGGCCAATTGTTTTTCTGTTGATGACAACGGTGTTGTTTACTTTGGTGACCGTCTAGTGGTGCCCAAGAGTGGGAATACAAAGGGGTTGATACTCTTAGAAGCTCATGAATCACCCATTTCCATTCATTTGGGTAGCACCAAGATGTACCAAGATCTTCGTCGTCAATTTTGGTGGTCTTGCATGAAGCGGGAAATTGCCGAACATGTGGCTGAATGTGACGTCTGTCGCCGTGTGAAAGCTGAACATCAAAGGCCAGCGGGTACTCTTCGCCCCATAGCCATTCCCGAGTGGAAATGGGATGAAGTTGGTATGGATTTCATTACCAGTTTTCCGAGGTCACAAAAAGGTAATAATGCCATTTGGGTAGTCATTGATCGTCTATCCAAGATCGCCCACTTCCTTCCCGTTCGCGAGAATATAAATGCAAAGCAACTAGCCGAGTTGTACATAACCTGCATTGTTCCTCTCCATGGTGTTCCTCTGAGGATTATATCGGACCGTGGGAGTTTATTTGTATCCAGATTCTGGCAGAGTTTCCAAAATGCTATGGGAACCCGTCTCAATATCAGCACAGCCTGTCACCCCCAAACTGATGGTCAGACTGAGAGGGTGAACCAAGTCCTTGAGGACATGCTTCGGGCATGTGTTATCTCCTTCGGTAAGGGTTGGGAAAAGTACATCCCCCTTGCCGAGTTATCCTACAACAACAATTACCAAGCTAGTCTGCAAATGGCTCCATTTGAGGTTCTCTATGGGAGAAAATGTCAGACTCCTCTGAATTGGTCTGAAACCGGAGAGAGGCCACTCTTCGGTCCTGATGTGATCATTGAGGCTGAAGAGAAAGTCCGTATCATTCGGGAGAATCTCGAGGCTGCTCAGTCCAGGCAGAAGAGCTATTATGATAAACATCATCAGGAGGTTCACTATGAAATTGGTGACAAAGCCTATCTTCGAGTCTCTCCCCTCCGAGGCGTTCGTCGCTTCGGGATCAAGGGAAAATTGGCACCTCGCTATGTTGGTCCTTTCACCGTTCTAGCCAAGCGAGGAGATCTCTCCTACCAACTCGAGCTACCCTCAAACTTTCCGGATGTACATGATGTGTTCCATGTCTCTCAACTCCGTCGTTGCTTCAAAGATCCTATTCGAGGGGTTGATCATGAAGTGTTGGACATCCAGGAGGATCTAACTTACCGTGAGCATCCTATCCGCATCTTGGATGAAGCGGAAAGGAAGACCCATAAAAAGACCATCAAGTTCCTCAAAATCCAATGGTCTAACCATTCCGAAGAGGAAGCAACTTGGGAGCGTGAAACTATCCTTCGTCAGGAATATCCCGCCTTCTTCACTCAAGCCTAGAATCTCGGGACGAGATTCCTGTAAGGGGGGTAGATTTGTAACAGCCCCAGTTTGGTACTGAAAGATATGTTGAAGAGTGCCTCTCCCAGATTGGTGTATGGGGGAGCAATTTGTGAGTCTTCATCGAGCGGAGCGCAATCAAGAAAGGTGGTTCATCTTGAGAAGACAAAGATCGTCATCATCTAGCTCAAGTGGATTATGCGCAAGGCAAAGGTATGATCTTGATAGGTTTTCTATTTTACCGGTCTCGTGATGTTAGTTGAGAGACCGGGTTATAGGATAGATAGCCGTTCTATCAAGAGGGGCTCTCGACCGAGTATCTTGATCGTATCGTTCGTGGAGAGCTCAAACCTTTGCATCCTTGGAATCATCTTTATTGGTTCTTATTTGGCTCTTATCGTGGTGTGGTCTTGGTGCTTGTCGTGCTCGTCATGACAAGACCAAGTTCACCAAAAACGGAATTCATATGAATATCCTATTGCGTTTTTGGTTTTGGAGGTTTATCGGTTTGTCTTTTATCAAGAGGTTTTACCTTTCCCCATTTGGTTTTAACCTCCTCTATTGTACTATGATGTTTATCTATATATTCTTGTAGAGCTCGTCGTTACGATTCTAACAAGCTCAAGATCATTGAAAACGGAGTCCGGATGCGAAAGATATGCACGTTTTCGTTTTGAACTTTCTGCAGTTTTTCTGTGGGGCGGAAGTTCCGGCCCAAGCACCGGAAGTTCCAGCCCATATTTTCATCTGAGCATTTTTGGCTAAGTCCTTTCGGCGTTTTTCTCTGGAGGGGTTCCGAATTTTTGCCCTGGAAGTTTCCCCCGGAAATTTTCGGGGGGCCGGAAATTCCGGTCCTTGGTCCGGAATATCCGGTCCAGGAAAATTTTGGCTAAGTCTTTTTGCGTTTTTCTCTCTGGAGGGGGTCCAGAAATTCGCCCCGGAAGTTTCTCCGGAAATTTTCGGGGACCGGAATTTCCGGACCTTAACCCCGGAATTTTTCGGCCTCCCGTGGCTGTAACGGTCATATTTTGGGGGAGGCTATAAATAGCCTCCTTCTTCCCCAAGAGGAGGCTGCCCACCTTTTCTCTATCTCCTCCATTGTTTGACTTCGAAAAGCTTGGGTTTCTCTAAATCCCTCCAATGATTCTTGCCCATCTTTAGGGATTCAAGAGAGGAGATCTAGATCTACGTTTCCACCGAACAATCTCTCCTCTAAGTGAGGGGAACCTAGTGGATCTAGTTCTTGGAGTTCATTGGTGGTTCCCCTCTTTGTTCTTCCTCTCAAATCCCTCCCTAGCATTAGTTGCTTTGGTTGGATTTGAGAGTGAAGGACTTGACCACTTAGTGTGTTCTTGCCATTGCATTTGGTGCATCGGTTGGTGCTCTCCACGGTGACTCGTGGGATTGAAGTTCGAGAAGCTTGTTACTCTTGGGTGCATTGTGTTTCTAAGAACTTGTGCCTCTTAGGTGCATTGTGTACCCTAGACGGTTGGTGGTGCCGCGAAGAGTTCGAGTTGTGAAGCTTCGGGGAAAATTTGGGAGCCCCCGATTGAGTTGTGGGTGTGTGCCCCAAGATCGTTGTAAAGGCTCCGGATTCCGCCTTGAAGGATTCCGATAGTGGAAGGTGAACCTAACCCTTGGAGTGAGGTTCATCGGAGAATAGGGTGAGGCCTTTGTGGCATCTTGAGTAGGCCTTTTATGGCGACCTCACACCCATCCAACAAGACGTACTCGCTTAACAAGGAGGAACTCGAGAATACATCCTCGTCTCCGCGTGTCTCGGTTATTTCTATACCCGAGCTCTTTACTTATGCAATTTACATTTTGATAGCCTTCGTGCTTGAAGTTTTATATCTTGCTATCACCATGTTGTTTGGCTTGCTTAGCATAAGTTGTTGGTGCACATAGGTGAGCCTAGTTTATTTAGGTTGTTGGCTTGTTAATTTAAACACCTAGTGTTATTCCGCAATTATCAAGCCATAAATCGTGAAAAGTTTTAATCGTCTATTCAGCCCCCCTCTAGGCGACATCGTTTGTTCTTTCAACTACTCCCACATCATCATGAGAAGCAACAAAGTCGATGAAGATGGCTACGGAAGTCAATCCCTGTCCCGGCAGCATGCCGAAACAACAACTTCTGTCCCCCCCTCCAACTAGAGTTTTCAATGGCGGCAGAGCTCGGAATCGTATTTAGAAAAATCCTCCGGGGGTTAGGATTTCTTCATCGTGACGAATATATAGTCCGAAGGGCGCCGGGAGGTGGTGCCCAAGGGGCAGGGGTGGGCTGTAGGAGGGCCGCGGCTAGTACCCGCCCAGGGGTTTGTGGGCCTCCCCTGGATCTCCCGGAGTTTTCCGATGAATTAGAATTTATGTAAGTTTTTTCAGATTTTCCGAGCATTTTCATTTTTGAGAATTTTCTGCAATGCACAGACAAAATAAACAGAAACTGGCACTGGGCACTGGTTTAATAAGTTAGTCCAGTAAATGCTATGAAACCACATTCAAAACATGTATCAATGGTATAAAACAAGAATGTAACAATCAAAGATTATATATACATTTGACACGTATCAATTAAATCTAGTGGTGCATCATCACTTATGTTTGTTAAAATCTCAACTTGATTTCTTGTCATTTTAACATGGTTTCCATCTATGTCTTGTACATGCTTATCATTTGTTATTTCATCTATACTTCTCATCTGCTAGTTTATATACATGGATGCTTAATTGATTGCCATCTGCTTGTAGATGCTTATCGTCTTCTTGTACACACTACAGGAAAGGCCCAATGTGCCGACGGCCAGATTCTACGCCGATGGCAAAAGGTCGGGGCCGTCGGCGTAGACTCCTGGCAGCCCAGCCGGCCGAGGCAGCCGTCGGCACAAAAATGGCCGTCGGCGTAGACTAGCAAGGCCCGATGTTTGCCGTCGGCGTTAGTTTGCCGTCGGCGTAGAATAACTAGGACCAACGGCGGCCGTCGGCGTAGCTATTGTTGTGCCGACGGCCACCGTCGGCATAGGTTGGCCGTAGGCCGGCCCGGTTAGGGTTCTGCCCCCCCCCAGAGCTATGCCTTTTTATCAATTATTTTTTTAAATATTTCATGCATCGGGGTGGGATAGTGTCGAAACCCTGCCCCGTGGGTTTCGCCGGAGAGGTGCTCCGGAGCATCAGAACCCCACCAAAAGCTAGGGGTGCCATATCACATGTGTACAAGTGTGTTTTGGGTTGTAGATGTCCAAGAGGGGGTAGACCTAATAAAAAAGTATGGTGGTGGAACCTCGCGCGAAGAAATCTAGGGGGGTAGACCACCGAGGGCCCACAGACCGCCGTTTTCGGGGGGAATGAGCTCCGGAGTACCGGAATCCCACCAAAACTTG
Organism: Puccinellia tenuiflora; assembly: GCA_012064385.1. Taxonomy (NCBI): domain Eukaryota; kingdom Viridiplantae; phylum Streptophyta; class Magnoliopsida; order Poales; family Poaceae; genus Puccinellia; species Puccinellia tenuiflora. The sequence goes on along the minus strand of QRDG01000434.1, from coordinate 542,797 downwards.
CATGTGGGCCTAGGATATGTGTGGTAGTGTGTTGGAAGGTGTGATCCACCAAATGGTTCAAGGCATAGCTCCCCGGTGTGACCTTCCTCACTTTCGGCCGATAACACTTAGAAGATTCCTGGACGTGTGAGCTGAAGTGTCCCGCTGCGGGTATGCCGGAGGCTAGAATGTGCCAAAGGGTACCAAACCTGGTTTTCCATTTGTCTAATGCCTAAGCAAACCTAAACCTATGAAAAAGTATGTTGGTGGAACCTCGCGCGGAGAAATCTAGGGGGGCAGACCACCGGGGGCCCACAGACCGCCGTTTTTGGGGGGAATGAGCTCCGGAGCACCGGAATCCCACCAAAACTTGCATATGGGCCTAGGATATGTGTGGTAGTGTGTTGGAAGGTGTGATCCAACCGGAGGGAGTCACTCGGAGAGGCATGTCTATAAGAGAGGCAGGAGTACACTTCACAGCCATCAACTTTGATGATATGTAACACTTTCGGGAACCAGCGACAAGGACTTCTTTGATGATCTGGTATATCCCCAACACTTGTTGGGATGGTTGCAGATCATCAGAGAAGTCTTGCCGCTGCTTGAAAAAACAAACAGAAAACATAAGAAAGAAAAAATAAACACAAAACATAAGAAAGAAAAAATAAGAGAGAAAAAAACAAAAGCCCATTAGTACCGATTGTAATATATAACCGGTACGAAATGGGTGCGCTTCGCGCGCGAAAAACACCGCGGCCCAAAACAGAGCTTTAGCACCGGTTGTTCTCCACAAAACACACGGTTTATATAGGGTCATGTGGCTGATCCAACACTGGTTTTGCCAATCCGGAAGGTTGCGCATCCGTCTCGCGTTGTCGTGAGCAGCAAATCGACCTTCGATCCAAGCAGCCGCAAGACATCTCTGATGATCTAACGACCGTCCCAAAAAGTGTTGGGAATGTTGTAGATCATCAGAGCGCCTTGCAGCTGCTTGGATCCGACCGAGGGGCATGGCTACCACTTCCACCACCACCACTCCCACCTCCTCGGCAATTCATCATTGTGTCACCCTAATCCAGTGGTTGGATTCAACCTACCTGAGGGCTTGTGTTTCCAACAGCGTCGTTGTGTTGTCCTTATTCACCGACCTACAGGAGGTGGCTCCAATGGCTGGCCGACGAACAAGGACAAACACAATAATGCCAGGGAACATGCCAGCAGGTAGGCTAAATCCAACCATTGGGTTCGGTGGAAAAGGTAAACGCTCGTTGTGTGCCGTTCGCTGCAGGGACGTCACTATTTATAGGCGATTAGAAGGTGTACCTGTGGATGAGGTGGGATTGAGATCTAACAGCTCACAAGACCTCAAAAGAAACACACCCCTGATCCAACGGCTCACAAGAGCTTGAAAGAAACACACAATCCGTGTGCTTCCGATCAAACGGCTCACAAGAGCTCGAACGAAACACACGATCCGTGTGCTTCTGATCCAACGGCTCACAAGCGCTCGAAGGAAACACACGATCCGTGTGCTTCCGATCCAATGGCTCACAAGCACTCGAAGGAAACACACGATCCGTGTGCTTCTTCCACCGCTTCCGTGCGCCATTTTCAGTCTTTGCCGTCCGCATCTCTTTGCCGTGCCCCTTAATTTTTCTTTGCCGTCCGGGTTCTCTTTGCCGTGCGCCTTAATTTTTCTTTGCCGTCCAGATTTCTTTGCCGTGCGTCGCCAGGTAACTTTGCCATGCGCCGATTTCTTTGCCGTGCGTCGCCTTTTCGGCGGACGGCAAAGGATGCTTTGCCGTGCGACGGCGCATGGCAAAGAAATGACGCACGGTAGTGCCTCATTTTCCCGTAGTGTGGAAACTCCCACATGGGGCGAACGGGGGGAATCTTTGCAAGAGTTGGGGTATATGTGTTTTTTTCTTGTACCTAGTGACTAACCTAACCCAACCAAGAAAAAAGATCCACTGAGCTACCCCCTTTCGACGCCCGTACCGGCCGTAGACGGAAAAGCTAGGGTTTTCTCCAACGGGTCTAGGGTTTCGCCGGAGAGGTGCTCTGGAGCATCGGAACCCCACCAAAAGCTAGGGGGTGCCATATCACATGTGTACAAGTGTTTTTTGTGTTGTATATGTCCAAGATCCTTCCCCGAGGTGTGACCGGCTTCACGAGCGTCACTGTTTCCTTAGCGAGTTTCTGGGCATATAGCTGGAAACTCCCACATGGGGCGAACGGGGGGGGGAATCTTTGCAAGAGTTGGGGTATATGTGTTTTTTTCTTGTACCTAGTGACTAACCTAACCCAACCAAGCAAAAATATCCACTGATCTACCCCCTTTCGACGCCCGTACCGGCCGTAGACGGAAAAGCTAGGGTTTTCTCCAGCGGGTCTAGGGTTTCGCCGGAGAGGTGCTCCGGAGCATCGCAACCCCACCAAAAGCTAGGGGGTGCCATATCACATGTTTAGAAGTGTGTTTTGGTTTGTAGATGTCCAAGATCCTTCCCCGAGGTGTGACCAGCTTCACGAGCGTCACAGTTTCCTTAGCGAGTTTCTGGGCATATAGCTGGAAACTCCCACATGGGGTGAACGGGGGGGAATCTTTGCAAGAGTTGGGTTATATGTGTTTTTTTCTTGTACCTAGTGACTAACCTAACCCAACCAAGTAGAAAGATCCACTGAGCTACCCCCTTTCGACGCCCGTACCGGCCCTAGACGGAAAAGCTAGGGTTTTCTCCAGCGGGTTTAGGGTTTCGCCGGAGAGGTGCTCCGGAGCATCGGAACCCCACCAAAAGCTAGGGGTTACATATCACATGTGTACAAGTGTGTTTTGGGTTGTAGATGTCCAAGATCCTTCCCCGAGGTGTGACCGGCTTCACGAGCGTCACTGTTTCCTTAGCGAGTTTCTGGGCATATAGCTGGAAACTCCCACATGGGGCGAACGGGGGGAATCTTTGCAAGAGTTGGGGTATATGTGTGTTTTTTTGTACCAAGTGACTAACCTAACCCAACCAAGCAAAAAGATCCACTGAGCTACCCCCTTTCGACGCCCGTACCGGCCGTAGACGGAAAAGCTAGGGTTTTCTCCATCGTGTCTAGGGTTTCGCCGGAGAGGTGCTCCGGAGCATCGGAACCCCACCAAAAGCTAGGGGGTGCCATATCACATGTGTACAAGTGTGTTTTGGGTTGTAGATGTCCAAGATCCTTCCCCGAGGTGTGACCGGCTTCACGAGCGTCACTGTTTCCTTAGCGAGTTTCTGGGCATATAGCTGGAAACTCCCACATGGGGCGAACCGGGGGGGGGGGGGGAATCTTTGCAAGAGTTGGGTTATATGTGTTTTTTCTTGTACCTAGTGACTAACCTAACCCAACCAAGCAGAAAGATCCACTGAGCTACCCCCTTTCGATGCCCGTACCGGCCGTAGACGGAAAAGCTAGGGTTTTCTCCAGCGGGTCTAGGGTTTCGCCGGAGAGGTGCTCCGGAGCATCGGAACCCCACCAAAAGCTAGGGGTTCCATATCACATGTGTACAAGTGTGTTTTGGGTTGTAGATGTCCAAGATCCTTCCCCGAGGTGTGACCGGCTTCACGAGCGTCATTGTTTCCTTAGCGAGTTTCTAGGCATATAGCTGGAAACTCCCACATGGGGCGAACGGGGGGAATCTTTGCAAGAGTTGGGGTATATGTGTGTTTTTTTGTACCAAGTGACTAACCTAACCCAACCAAGCAAAAAGATCCACTGAGCTACCCCCTTTCGACGCCCGTACCGGCCGTAGACGGAAAAGCTAGGGTTTTCTCCATCGTGTCTAGGGTTTCGCCGGAGAGGTGCTCCGGAGCATCGGAACCCCACCAAAAGATAGGGGTGCCATATAACATGTGTACAAGTGTGTTTTGGGTTGTAGATGTCCAAGATCCTTCCCCGAGGTGTGAACGACTTCACGAGCGTCATTGTTTCCTTAGCGAGTTTCCGGGCATATAGCTGGAAACTCCCACATGGGGCGAATGGGGGGAATCTTTGCAAGAGTTGGGGTATATGTGTGTTTTTTTGTACCAAGTGACTAACCTAACCCAACCAAGCAAAAAGATCCACTGAGCTACCCCCTTTCGACGCCCGTACCGGCCATAGACGGAAAAGCTAGGGTTTTCTCCATCGTGTCTAGGGTTTCGCCGGAGAGGTGCTCCGGAGCATCGGAACCCCACCAAAAGCTAGGGGGTGCCATATCACATGTGTACAAGTGTGTTTTTGGGTTGTAGATGTCCAAGATCCTTCCCCGAGGTGTGACCGGCTTCACGAGCGTCACTGTTTCCTTAGCGAGTTTCTGGGCATATAGCTGGAAACTCCCACATGGGGCAAACGGGGGGGGGGGGGGATCTTTGCAAGAGTTGGGTTATATGTGTTTTTTTCTTGTACCTAGTGACTAACCTAACCCAACCAAGCAGAAAGATCCACTGAGCTACCCCCTTTCGACGCCCGTACCGGCCGTAGACGGAAAAGCTAGGGTTTTCTCCAGCGGGTCTAGGGTTTCGCCGGAGAGGTGCTCCGGAGCATCGGAACCCCACCAAAAGCTAGGGGGTGCCATATCACATGTGTACAAGTGTGTTTTGGGTTGTAGATGTCCAAGATCCTTCCCCGAGGTGTGACCGGCTTCACGAGCATCACTGTTTCCTTAGCGAGTTTCTGGGCATATAGCTGGAAACTCCCACATGGGGCGAACGGGGGGGGGGGGGGATCTTTGCAAGAGTTGGGGTATATTTTTTTTATTGTACCTAGTGACTAACCTAACCCAACCAAGCAAAAAGATCCACTGAGCTACCCCCTTTCGACGCCCGTACCGGCCGTAGACGGAAAAGCTAGGGTTTTCTCCATCGTGTCTAGGGTTTCGCCGGAGAGGTGCTCCGGAGCATCGGAACCCCACCAAAAGCTAGGGGGTGCCATATAACATGTGTAAAAGTGTGTTTTGGGTTGTATATGTCCAATATCCTTCCCCGAGGTGTGACCGGCTTCACGAGCGTCACTGTTTCCTTAGCGAGTTTCTGGGCATATAGCTGGAAACTCCCACATGGGGCGAACCGGGGGGGGGGGAATCTTTGCAAGAGTTGGGTTATATGTGTTTTTTCTTGTACATAGTGACTAACCTAACCCAACCAAGCAGAAAGATCCACTGAGCTACCCCCTTTCGATGCCCGTACCGGCCGTAGACGGAAAAGCTACGGTTTTCTCCAGCGGGTCTAGGGTTTCGCCGGAGAGGTGCTCCGGAGCATCGGAACCCCACCAAAAGCTAGGGGTTCCATATCACATGTGTACAAGTGTGTTTTGGGTTGTAGATGTCCAAGATCCTTCCCCGAGGTGTGACCGGCTTCACGAGCGTCATTGTTTCCTTAGCGAGTTTCTAGGCATATAGCTGGAAACTCCCACATGGGGCGAATGGGGGGAATCTTTGCAAGAGTTGGGGTATATGTGTGTTTTTTTGTACCAAGTTACTAACCTAACCCAACCAAGCAAAAGATCCACTGAGCTACCCCCTTTCGACGCCCGTACCGGCCGTAGACGGAAAAGCTAGGGTTTTCTCCATCGTGTCTAGGGTTTCGCCGGAGAGGTGCTCCGGAGCATCGGAACCCCACCAAAAGATAGGGGTGCCATATAACATGTGTACAAGTGTGTTTTGGGTTGTAGATGTCCAAGATCCTTCCCCGAGGTGTGAACGGCTTCACGAGTGTCATTGTTTCCTTAGCGAGTTTCCGGGCATATAGCTGGAAACTCCCACATGGGGCGAATGGGGGGAATCTTTGCAAGAGTTGGGGTATATGTGTGTTTTTTTGTACCAAGTGACTAACCTAACCCAACCAAGCAAAAAGATCCACTGAGCTACCCCCTTTCGACGCCCGTACCGGCCGTAGACGGAAAAGCTAGGGTTTTCTCCATCGTGTCTAGGGTTTCGCCGGAGAGGTGCTCCGGAGCATCGGAACCCCACCAAAAGCTAGGGGGTGCCATATCACATGTGTACAAGTGTGTTTTGGGTTGTAGATGTCCAAGATCCTTCCCCGAGGTGTGACCGGCTTCAAGCGTCACTGTTTCCTTAGCGAGTTTCTGGGCATATAGCTGGAAACTCCCACATGGGGCGAACGGGGGGGAATCTTTGCAAGAGTTGGGGTATATGTCTTTTTTTTCTTGTACCTAGTGACTAACCTAACCCAACCAAGCAAAAAGATCCACTGAGCTACCCCCTTTCGACGCCCGTACCGACGGTAGACGACACGGTAGACTTTCGGTCACCCGTTTAGGGTTTCGCCGGAATAATTTGTGTGTCTAAATTATAATGTTTAAAATATTAGTAAAACTGTATAAATTTATAATGGAGTAAATTATGATGTTTGTAAAATATTAATAAAATTGCAATTAATAGGGAAAAAAATCTAGTTGTGCCGACGGCTTTGCCGTCGGCATAAGTCCTAAAAATTCATGACCCGGCCCACCCGCGCGCCATCTCTCCCTCTCACCCATCTCTCCCCCGTTCCCCCACACGCACACACACACGCGACCCCGCCGCCGCCGGAGCTTGGCCGCCGCCGTCCACCCCTCCCCGCTCCCCTCCGCCGGCCGCCGCGCGCCGGAGCTCGGCCGCCGTCGTCCTCCCCTCCCCACGGCCGCCGGAGCTCGGTCCCCGGCCCCTCCCTCCCCTCCGGCCACGGCCCCACCCCGCTCCCCTCCGCCGCCCGCACCTCCCCGCTACCCTCTAGCCGCCCGCACCTCCCCTCCCCTCTGCCGCCCGCACCTCCCCGCTCCCCTCTAGTCGCCCGCACCTTCCCTCCCCTCTGCCGCCCGCACCTCCCCGCTCCCCTCTAGCCGCCCGCACCTCCCCTCCCCTCTGCCGCCCGCACCTCCCCGCTCCCCTCCGCCACCCGCCGTGCTCCCCTCCCCTCCCCAACCCCGCTCCTCTCCTCCGAGCCCGCCGCCCCGGCCACCCTCCCCCCGAGCACCCACGCCCCGGCCACCCTCCACCGAGCCCGCCTCCACCGAGCAGCCTCCACCGAGCCCTGCAGGTGAGCTTTTTTAGTTTTTTTTAATTTTCTGTTAAAATCTTAGAAATGTTAGTTAATTTTGTGCAATATGTTAGCTTAATTAGTTAATTAGTTAATTAGTATGTTAGCTAATTAGTATGTTAATTAATGTTAGCTAATTAGTATGCTAATTAATTTTAGGGTTTGTTAATTAAAATCTTAGAAATGTTAGTTAATTAGTATGTTAGCTACAATATGTTAGCTTTTAGTTAATTAGTTAATTTTCTGTTAATTAGTTTTTTTCTGTTAATTTCTCTTATTCATCAGATGTCGTAGATTCCCGCTGCCCATCGTTGCGAGGCTTCTTCCGGAGCTGAGGAGGGCCGTCTCGGTGCCCCTGTTCCATCGCGACCATCTCTCCCCCGTTCACGCTTCGAGGGTATAACTCTTTCGCCTCTCTTGCTGCATTGGTTTATTTTGGTCTAGATCACCAAGTCAGTCGCGCAACCGAGTCAGATCCCATCCGGAAGGGTTACAAATTTATAAATATGCAGGATTGTCCATCTCTGCATATTTATAACCGTAACACTTCCGGATTGTCCATGTTGGACAGTCCGAGTACGTGTAGATCGGGTCGTGTCCCATGTTCTACCCCTTCCTGAGACGGAATTTCGGCAGCACCTCCCCGTTGTTCTTCGGATGCACACCCTCTCGGCTTGACAAGCTCGAGACGTGTATTCTGAAGAATAGCGGGGAGGTGCTGTCGAAATTCCGTCTCGGGTCGGGGTAGAACATGGGACACGATTCGATCTACATGTACTCGGGCGGGATAGGCCTACCTATTAGAAGTGTAGGTGAACCCTTGCATGGTGTAAAAGATAAAATTTGGCCGTAATTAATCTTGGTGTCATTGAATAAATTTATTAGTACTTGCTGCATAGTATGAAATGCGTTGTGTACGTTGTTTGGCTCCCAATAAAGCAGAGGATGGCAGATAATGGGTGGATGTACAGTGGCCGTATCAGTAAGACTGAAAGAACAGATGAGTGGGAATGGAAGACTGATTTATTGGTGAAGGAGTTAGGGCGTGGTTCAAAAAAGTCAGGAGTTCGTCCAAGATGCCCTTGCACTAATTGCAAGAATCATCACCGTCAGGGAAAGGATGACATGAGTAAACACCTTTGGTTGAATGGGTATATGCCTAACTTTGTCACGGCTATCGACTTTGCTCAGTACGAATGTGACAGAGGTGAGGTGATGCGGCAGCGGATCGATGGCAATGAGTACGATGGGATTAGAAATTTCCTAGATGATCTCCGCGATGCCGACATGCCGGATTCGTCACCTCAAGGGGAGGAACCGCCTGAACCGGAGGAACCGGAGCAAACCGCGAAGGCCTTCCTTGATATGATGGCCTCGGCTAAGAGGCCTCTATACGAGGGTGCAAAGATTTCTCAGCTTGATGCCATCTCTCAACTACTAGCCGACAAGGCCCAGTACTCCACCACCCGTGCATGCTTTGAAAAAAATCTGATAACACATGGTAACATGTTGCCCGAAGGGCATTGTCTGCCTAAAACCCTGCACGAAGCGAAGAAAATCATGAAAGGGCTCAGCATGGATTATGAAAAGATAGATTGCTGGCCAAAAGGTTGTCTTTTGTTCTGGAAACAGTTTGCGGATGACAAGTACTGTAGTATTTATCGGGCCACTAGGTATCATGAGGTAACGGGAGCCGATGGTCAGGTGAAGCAGACAAAAGTCGTTGCGAAGATTCTTCGGTATCTCCCATTCATAAAAAGAATCCAGCGGCTTTACTTGTCCGAGGAGACTGCCACACAGATGACGTGGCACAAGAAGGGGAAGAGATACTCGGACGAGCTCGGACGGAAAAAGATGGGACATCCATCTGATGGTAAGGCATGGAAAAATTTCGATGAGAAACACCCCGTTGAGGCAGCAGAGGCTCGAAATGTCAGAATTGCGATAGCGACAGATGGATTCAATCCATATGGTATGTCGACTGCCTCATACAGCTGCTAGCCCGTGTTTGTTATTCCGCTCAATATCCCTCCCGGAGTCGTAATGCAAAGGAAGTTCATATTTCTGTCGCTGATCATTCCAGGGCCCGATTACCCGGGGAAGAATTTGAGTGTCTACATGCAGGCGCTTGTGGATGATTTGAACCACTCTTGGCACCATGGGACGTTGACATACGACCGAGCATCGAAGAGAAACTTCTTGATGAGAGTGTGGTTCCACTATTCCATTCACGACCTACCCGGGTACGCCCTATTCTGCGGATGGTGTACAGCTGGCAAGTGGCCATGCCCAGTGTGCAGGAACCGACTTGAGTTCCTTTGGCTAAACGCAGGTGGCAAGTATGTCGCGTTTGACAAGCACCGACAGTTTCTTAAAAGAAGGCACCGGTTCAGAGATGACAAAAAGAACTTCACGAAGGGCAAAGTTGTGCATGAAGAAAAAGAGATACCGATGTTCGATGGTGCTGTTGATGCCGAGCTATGTGCTCTCGTGCCTGCTGTGGGAAATGGCCCACGATATGTGGGATATGGTGAAACACACAACTGGACTCACGTGGCAGGCTTAACCCAGCTCGTGTATTACAAGGACCTCGAACTTCCCCATAACATCGATGTGATGCACACGGAAAAGAATGTCGGAGAGTCCCTCTTTCACATAGTCCTGAACATTCCTGGCAAGTCAAAGGATAATGTCAAGGCTAGAGTCGATGTTGAGAAGCTGTGTGATAGGAAGAGCTTACACATGCAGCCTCCTAACCGCCGCCGAAAAAATTGGTTCAAGCCAAATGCCGACTACTTCCTTGATAGTACCCAGAAGAAGGAGGCATTCAAGTGGCTCAAACACGTCGTGATGTTCCCTGATGGTTATTGTTCGAATATAAGTAAGGGAGTCAATCATGTAACGGGAAAAGTCACCCGGGCTTCCACAGTGCTGCTGACGCTGTGATCACCAAGTTTTGGGTAAGACATATTTCTCGAGTTTCGTTCATACTTCATTAACCCACCGTGCTAACTCATGACTCCCACAATTTCTTTATGCATATTTGAAGTGCTTTTACCGGGTGCTGGAGGAGCACAGGGCCGAGGCGGACAGGAATTTGCACAGGGCTTGTGTGAGGTTGACACGGCAGCAGTGGTACAACCAAAAGCACACATCCATCAGCGCTTTCTGTTCTGAGAGGGGCATGAGGGTCTACAAGGCGCAGATTGTCAAGAACCCGCCGCAGTTGACCGTCGAGGATTACATGTCGGTAAGTAAACTGTCAATGAAATTCTATATTGCGTATTGCATTTTCAATGATATTACATTATCTGTTCTTTACTTGAGTATTGCATTTTTAGGTAATGCCCCTGTGGGCCGATGGAAAAGATGATGCATGGGAGGCGCTGGCTAAGAGGTGGACCGGGGAAGACGCTGAGTTCGCCGCCGTGAGCGAGCGGAACAAGAAGAACCGAGGCACCGATGGAACACACAGTGGGGGAAACCTCAACCATGGGCGTTTCAAGGAAAGGCTGGTATGTATATACATGGAGCTACCTGCATTTATTTCCCGTCATGTTGCTACTTGATACGCATAACATTTCTTTTCCGATGCAGGAGGCCGCTTCCGGGGAGCATCTTAGTGACATGTCAACTTGGAAGAAGATGAAGCAGAAGAAGCTTGATCTAAGCGAGCCTCAGCCCTTGCTTCCCAAGTACTACGGCACAGCCGAGAAGGACTTAGACGCCTACTGCACGTCGTTCTCCGAGTTAGAGCAACTCCAGCCAGTCCCCCAGGAGCCCCCCCAGGAGCACTTTTATACGCCGGTGGACGAAAAACGTCCCAGTCGTGCCCCCCAGGACGTTGTTTTTCGCCGGATAAACAAAAAAAATACGCCGGCGAACCCAAGCTGAACCCAACCACTTGGGTTTCACCTGGGGGCGCCGGCGAATGATTTTGCATGCAAAAGCCCCACTGTCAGCCTCCTCTCTCCCCTATCTCGGGGAAAATACTATGTACTGGGGGGACGGCTGGGAAACGGTCTGGCCCCAGAGTTAAAATCATCGCCGGCGCCCCCCCCCCCCCAGGCGGCGTATAAAAGGCTTCCTGGGGGGCAACGGCTGGGGTTGCTCTTATGCCCGGAGGTGGATGACCCCCTTCAGCAGGAGACCGATGAGACTGCGTTGATCCTGTCGGGGCACGGGATGGAGCATGGCCGTCCGCGCGTTCTTAGTGCGGTGGTCAGGCCTGGCAGGACCTTGACGCAGGTCAAAGCTACCATCCCCGCCGGCACCACTATCCCGCCTCCTCGACAGCCTCGTCAATCCCGCGATGTACGTCTTTCTCACTATCATCCTCTTTCCGATAATCCTTCCTGCATGGCTAAGTTGATGAGATTCATCATTTTTTAAATTGTAGCCTGATTTCGAGGACGCCTACGATGCCGCTCATGCGAGCTACGTCGAGGCATGGCTCTGTGGAACGAGAGGGATCAGGCCTACGCCGCGTACACGGAGGCGTTCCAAGCAGTAAGTTTCAACCTTTACTTTTGCAAAAGATCACAAGTCCCAATTCCCCTAGTTTGAATCTTTATTTCTACAACCCTTGGTAGGCTACGATTAGGTTTATGCAAACTGGAGAGCGGGGGGACCCGATAGGAGCTGCGCCTCCTAGGCCCGGGCCGCCGCCAGTCTTTCCTTCGAGGGAGATGTTTGCTCGCACATATTACACATTGAACCCGGTAAGTTCTTGGCAAACCAGTGGTTACCGCTTTCCTTTTGCCTCGCAAGTTGCTTACTCTTGCTTGAACATGTAGGGAATGGGATCTTCCCGGGCCGCTCATGTTTCTCCTAGTGCCTCGCTGGGCTCACCGGCTTATCGCGCTTCTCCTTCGCCTGATCCTTCGCCTGGTGGTGGTTCTCGTGGTGGCTCTACTTCGGCCACGCCGCGCCAACGGTCGCCTGTCTTCACCAGGGGAGATCTTGGGTTCACCCCGTCTCCACCACAGTTGTAGTAGAACTGTTGTTATTTATGTTGGTGTGATGGTGTGTGATGCATATTGATGTTTGTATGCACTTGATGCAGTGATTTGTGTTGTTAGTACTGTTGTTATGACCCATATTATTACTGTGATTTTTCTGTAAATTACGGTGTAATTTTGGTACTGGAATCCCAAAAAAAAACATACCCTACGCCGACGGCATTGCCGTCGGCACAGCCTCTAGGCTGGCCTGGCCGATGCCAAATGGTCGACTCTGTGGCGACGGCAATGCCGTCGGCGTATCCTCTAACAAATGCCGACGGCTAAAAGCCGTCGGCGTATCGCCGCATGCTGGCCTGGCCTGTTGTGGGCCCCACATGTATTACGCCGACGGCACGTACGCCGACGGGCATATAGGGCCGTCGGCACAGCTTACGCCGACGGCCAAAGTATACGCCGACGGCTATTTGGTCTACGCCTACGGCAGGTTACGCCGACGGCCGTACGCCGACGGCGGCCGTCGGCACACGCTATGCCGACGGTTTTCGAGCCTATGCCGACGGGGAAGAGCCGTCGGAGTATAGCCTTGTTCCTGTAGTGACATATTTGTCATCTAGTAGTTCACGTACATGCATGTTTAATTGCTTGTCATCTACTAGTTTATCTGTTATTTCATCTATGCTTATCATCTGTTATTTCCATATACGTTCTATAGATGTTTGTCATGTATTCTTTTAATCTATGTTTTGTACATGCTTGTGATCTGCTATTTCATCTATGATTATCATCTGCTAGTTCATGTACATGCTTGTATATGCTTTACATCTTCTTGTGCATGATTGTCATCTTCTAGTTCATGTACATGCATATTTAATTGCTTGCCATTTGCTATATTATATATGCTTGTCGTCGGATATTTTCATCTATTTTCTGTACATGTTTGTCAGTTCTATTCTTCTATGTTTATTACATGCTTGTCATCTGTTATTTTCATCTATGTTTTGTGCATGCTTACCATCTTCTGTGTTCATATGATTGTCATATGCTAGTTCATATACATACATGCTTAATTGATTGTCATCTGCTAGTTCATGCTTATCATGTGCTATTTTATCAATACTTGTCATGTGCTATTTTCATCTATTTTATGTACATGCTTGTCATCTTCCATTTTATTTTATGTTCTACACATGCTTTTCATATGCTATTTTCATCTATGTTCTGCATATGCTTGTCATATTTTGTTTCATCTATGTTCTGTACATGCTTGTTAGGTTGTCTAGGAACCACATTCTGCCACCGAAGCTGACCATGAAGTGTTTATGCTCGAGAATCGAAATCGTACTTCCCTAACGAACATCGGTGTGCGTACAAGTCTTTCAATAGCAAAAAAATCTCAGCTTGAAGCCAGAGATGAGAAAATGTGCAGTGCGACTAATGAGTTGAACACATTGAAAGAAGAAGCCGAGGTAGTGAGGCTCAAGTATATTGAAAATATGCAAGAAAGACGGAAGACACAAGAAGAGATGCAGAAGAACTAAGAAGATGTAAATGCCCTAATTCAAAAGCTGTTGGCCTAGCAACTACCGAAACTGGGTAAGTGAACCTGTGGTGGCTTTTGTGAGGATTTTTGGTAAGTGAACATGTGGTGTCCTTTGCGAGGCTGGAAACTATGAGGCTTGGATTGTATGTTGTTGTATGTTGCTAGTGGTGAACCTGTGAGGCTTTGGCATGTATGTTGCTGAAAACTATGAGACTTTGGCCTGTGGTGGCTAGCAAGAATAAAGGCATATGTCGAAGTTTTGTATGTTGTCTGCAATTTATTGAATTTCTTTATTTGATGCATGTCATGTGTTTGCCTTGCTGTGAAAACGAGTAGAACTAGAATTTGACATGCGTACGAACCATTGAAGTGGTAATTCGAACGATGACATGAGCATCCATCTGCGACGAAAAACGATTGTCATAGGATTGATGATGTCATCGCAATTCCACGACGAAATGTTTGTGCGGTCCACATGGCATTTCGACATGACGAAAAAACATCACAAACACGATGTCGTCATTACCAATCCAACGATGAAACAAATTGGATAGTAGGCCACATGGCACCATCTAACATGCTACCATGCCACGTTGCATGCCACCGCCACGAAAAAACGTCACGAGCATGATGATGTCATTATCAATCCCGCGACAAAAATCGTCCAGGAGAAGAAGCCATGTGGCCCATCTTATTGGTCCACGTGGCCTGTCACGGATAGGAGGACATGTGGCATCCTTTCGTTGATCCATGTGGCAGCCCGTGGGGCGCTGGTGGACGACAAAAGAAAACATCACATAATGGATGACATCATGAAACGGGGCAGTGATGCCAGCAGATGGCGGTGGAAAGATACCTGTGGAAGGGCCATATCATGTTTAATGGAATTCGCAGCGATAGACAAAAGTCACAAAGTTGATGACGTCAGGAGCGGCACAATGACGTCAGCAAACAACGCTAATGACCGCCAGGACGCCGCATGTCACGCCCGTTACGAACTAGAAATGTCACAAATTATTGGGTCGGTCTAGATGCTCGTGACGTTTAAACGAAATGTCGTGGATATCCGTGAAGTTAAACGAAACATCATGGATATCCTTGACGCTTCAAGTTGTCAAAGACGTCATCTATGATGCGAGGTCCATAATGGGTATTTTCTGTCATGGAAAACATTTTTCCTCTGATCCGTGGCATTATTGAAATGTCATGGCGAGGATATTTGTAGTGGTTGCACTAATCTACTCACTAAGACCAGGACCGGTGTGGTAAAGAAAAAAAGAGGTTCAAAGTGTGAAAGTGCATGGTTGCCCCCATGCATAGTTTTGGTAATTAATGACAATCTCTATGGACTAATATTTGCATTGAGCTCTATGTGTAGGTTGTCCTTTAGCTTGTGTCAAGATCATTTGTTGATCAAGTCCAAGCTTGCTTGTCTCCATTGGTTGGAGTCAAGGTCAAGGTTAGAAGATCATTTGTGTTGATCAAGGCTAAGTGCGGGTTGATCGACACTCAAGTCCAAGTGAAGATATGCCGAAGAGTGCTTTCCCCATCTTGGTGTATGGGGGAGCGTCATGTGAATCTTCACCAAGCGAAGCGCAATGAAGAAAGGTGGTGCGTCATGAGGAGTTGAAGATCGTCTTCATCGACCTCAAGTGGTTTAAGCGCAAGGCAAAGGTATGATCTTGATAGGGTTTTTATTTTACCGGTCTCATGATGTTTAGTGAGAGACCGGATTATAGGATAGATAGCCGTACTATCAAGAGGGGCTCTCGACCGAGTATCGTGATCGTATCGTCGTAGAGAGCACAAACCTTTGCATCTTTGCAATCATCTTTATTGGTTCTTATTTGGCTTTTATCCATGTGAGAATTTAGAGGTTGTGTTCATCTCCATACCAAGCTCTAGTTCAGCAAAAACAGATTTAATGAATAACTTCTTGCATTTTTGGTATTGGAGGTTTTACCGGTTTGTCTCTTCTACGAGAGGTCAAACTCTCTCCTTATATTTTCCTCCTCACATGATAGACTATGATGTGTATATGCATGATCTTGTATGGCTTGTGATTATCTTCAAAACAAGCCCAAGATCATAGAAAACGGAGTCTTGATGAAAAGCTTGTGCGTTTTCGGTGTTGGAGATTTTGCCGGTTCATCCGCTTGGAAAGGTCTCACCATTCCATCCCTTTGCACAATCTCCTTGGCTTGTTTCAATATTTTGACTTTTTGTAGTGTAAGCTCTTGTCGTCCTCTTTCCAACAAAATTGGTCTCACTCGATTCGGAGCTTCCACGCGAAAGTTATTCAGTTTCTGGTTTCGGCTGTTTTTCAGTGACCGGAAGTACCGGCCTCTCGGGCGGTACTACCGCTCGGAACTTCCGGAGGTACCTCCGGAGCCCAGTACCGCTTACGAAAGTTGGGTACTGGACTCGAACGGAAGTAGCACCGGAAGTAGTACCGGAACTTCCGCTAAACCGGAAGTACCGGTGCTCCCAGCGGTACTACCGCCCGGCACTTCTGGTGGTTCTTCCGGAGCCCAGTGCCGCTTGCGAAAGCTGGGTACTAGACTCTCAACGGAAGTGACACCGGAAGTTGATCCGGTACTACCGCTAAACCGGAACTACCGGTCCTTTTGCCAGTACTACCGGCCTTGCGGGTACTCTCTCTAGCCGTTGGCAGGCTTTTTCTGGGTGGGCCGGAAGTACTGCCCTTTAGGCCGGTACTACCGGTCCTGCGGGGTTTCGTATCTGAAGAGAGCCGTTGGGGCTGTTTTTACGTGGGGCGGTAGTACCGCCCCTTGGGCCGGTACTACCGGCCCTGCGGGAGTCTGAGCCCAACGGCCAGATTTCCTAGGGCACCTATTTAAATGTGCTTTCTTCCCCAACGGTTCTAAGGATCTTGGTGAACCTTTTGCTCTCTCTCTCCTCCATTGTTGCACATCTTTAAGAGCTTGATTCCTCCACTTCCCTCCAATGATTCTTACCCATCTTTAGGGAAACAAGAGAGGAGATCTAGATCTACCATTCCACCAATCAAATTCTCCTTTAAGCGAGGGGAACCTAGTGGATCTAGATTTAGTGTTGCTTTGTGTTCATCCCCTTTGTTCTTCCTCTCTTATTCCCCCCAAAGCATTTGTTGCTTGGTTGGAACTTGAGAGTGAAGGACTTGACCACTTTGTGTGTTCTTGCCTCTTGCATTTGTTGCATCGGGTTGCTCTCCCTACGGTGATACGTGAAGATCGAAGTTGAGAAGCTTGTTACTCTTGTGTGCATTGTGTTCCCAAGAGCTTGTTGCCTCTTGGGTGCATCGTGTATCTTAGACGGTTGGAGGTGCCGCGAAGACTTCGAGTTGTGAAGCTTCGGCACGAGTTTGGGAGCCCCCAGTTGAGTTGTGGGTGTGTGCCCCAAGAGAAGTTGTAAGGGCTCCGGAATCCGCCCTGAAGGATTCCGATAGTGGAAGGTGAACCAAACCTTTGGGTGCGGTTCATCGGAGAATAGGGTGAGGCCTTTGTGGCATCTTGAGTAGGCCTTTTGTGGCGAGCTCACACCCCTCCAACGAGACGTACTCCCTTAACAAGGAGGAACTCGGGAATACATCCTCGTCTCCGCGTGCCTCGGTTATTTCTATACCCGAGCTTTACTTATGCAATTTACATTATGATAGCCTTCGTGCTTGAAGTTCATATCTTGCTATCTCCTTGTTGCTTGAATTTCTTAGCATAAGTTGTTGGTGCACATAGGTGAGCCTAGTAATTAGGTTGTTGGCTTGTTAATTTAAACACATAGTTTTATTCCGCAATTATCAAGCCCATAATTAGAAAAAGTTTTAATCGCCTATTCACCCCCCTCTAGGCGACATCGCAGGCATAGTTGTTCTTTCAAAGTGGCCCTTGAATCGGTTAATTAGAATGCAGCGAGCCGATTCGATGTATTAGAAAGAAAAGGCAGATTCTCTTGGTTGTTCGCTTCCACGGAATCTATATGCAAGAAGTAGGGAGCTTCACCCCACCCCTATGGCATGGAGCAAACTGAAGAGAGAATGGTCTTTGCCTGTAAAAGTAGGTATGCATGCATGAGTGCCGCGATATGAAGGCTGAGCTTTAGGGAGCTCGGTTTCCAAACAAAATTGAATCCGCATTTTTTCGTTTTAAAAAATTCTGAAAAAAATCATACTCA
Organism: Puccinellia tenuiflora; assembly: GCA_012064385.1. Taxonomy (NCBI): domain Eukaryota; kingdom Viridiplantae; phylum Streptophyta; class Magnoliopsida; order Poales; family Poaceae; genus Puccinellia; species Puccinellia tenuiflora. Next base: position 525,104 of record QRDG01000434.1, on the reverse strand, counting down.
TAGATAATATCTAGACTCACCACTGTGAAAATTTTTAATTATAAATTCGTTGTATTCTGATCTGGGAAAAAAAGACAAATGTTCAAATCTGAATCGGTGAACAATCTTAATGTTTTGAAATCTTGCCAGATTTGTTTTTTAATTGGGTAGCTCAGAATAATGTGAATTTGGTCTTGAAATTTTTCAAAGCGGTGGATCTAGATATTGTCTATAACTACGATTTTTTTCAGAATTGTTTAAAACAAAAAATGCGGATTAAATATTTTTTTAAAAAAACCGAACTCTCTGAAGCTCGGCCTTCATTTGAACCTTCCGTGCATGCATGGAGTACAAAGCTACTCTCACATTATATCGAATCGGGAGGGGTTCCAAACTCTGCCATTTTTTCACACGATGAATCGGTTTGTAAGTGTGGCTGATCTAACGATGTCTAGGACTAGGAGGATCATCCGATCCTGCACACAGATGCCGAAGCTTATCTGACTAATTATAGCCCCTAGGCAACCACTTGCTCCGCCACATATTTGTTTGTTCCCCAGTACCAATGCGTTTGATTAATCCCAGAACCAGAGTGCTTCTTCTTTCATCAATGAACGCGGCTCGCTAAAACCAAGGAACGAGTATTTTTTTTTCCCCTCTATTCTAGGATAATTGGCTGTTTCGGGCAAAATACCACGCCCCAATTTGGCACAACATCTTAATTAGGTACTATCTCACGAAGTGCAGTAAAAAGCAAGTCACCAACATATATATACGTAGGTCAGTGCTCTTTTATTCTTTTTAGTAGTGGAGCGTGTTCGATCTAGCGCAGCTGGGTACGTAGGCTCGATCGTCTCTGGCTGGACTGGAAGGAGGTATATACCCGTACGCCTCCCTTTCCAGCCATTGATACGCAGTAATGCGGACGTCACAGCGAGGTAGGATACGGCGGGACCGATCGACGCGCGCGCGCGATCCGGAAGGACACCGATGGATGGACTTGCGCGCCCGCCTACCTCGATCGAGCTACAAGAGCTCAACCGCCGGCCGGCCGATCGAAGCGACGGGAAGGGGAAGGACCGATCGATCGGAACAGCTCGGAGCAGGCAGTGACCTTCACGTTTACTCGCCGCGCGGTCATAGGTGGGCCGCCCCGTTTTTTCTCCACGGCGAGTACAGGGTACAGACGCGCACAGCGCAACTCACGCCTTGCGTACGTACGTGATAGATAGATAGATCACCGCCGCCGTCGTCGTCGTCGTCATAGCTTGGCTAGCTAGCGGGCGGGCGGGCGGGACATGACATGAGTAGTAATGGTAACGCTCAATTTGGGTGATGTGGTGTGAATTTGTACTGGTATACTATACGAGCTCGATGTATGTATGTATGTATGTGCGGACAACGTGGTCGCTGGCGAGGCCACGGAGGCCGACGGTGGTGAGGCCTCGCGCCACGGCGCCCACACGCCCACGTGCCCCCGCCTGCAGCCACACACGGCCCTACTCGCTCTCATGTATGTTTAATTGCCGATCCTACGTAGTACTCTCCCCCCGGCCCCTCTCTCTCTCGACGGTACCGCCCGGGGCTATATTATGGCGCCGCGTCTTGCCGCCGTGCGTGGCCTGGCCTGAGCTAGCTTCCCAACCGACCTCTAGTGGTAGTAGTGGTGGGAGAACACAGATCACCCATCATCACCCTCTCATACTATTACTAAGTATAAGTATAAACCCGGCACCAACTCCTTTTGGACGCACGCGAGCGGCGGATCCTTTGCTGTGCATATCCCACCGCGCTAGCCTCTAGCTACGATCGGCCGGCGGGCGAGCGCCGGCAAGCACGTACTACAACAACAGTCGTAGCACGCGCGGCCGGCCTGGTTGTTAGCTACCTCGTCCACCGACCGCCGACAGGATGGGGAGGGCGCCGTGCTGCGAGAAGGTGGGGCTGAAGCGGGGGAGGTGGACGGCGGAGGAGGACGACGCGCTCGCAAACTACATTGCCGAGCACGGAGAGGGCTCATGGAGGGCGCTGCCCAAGAATGCAGGTAAATTGACATACGACCGTGCTCTGCGCGCCCGGCCGGCTACAATCTGTCTGTCCATCTTCTTTGTTTGCACTTTGCAGCCGCTTGAACTTACTGATCAGCTGGAACTTATCAGACAGACGATGAACTTGGCGGCCGGCATCCTCATGAAATCATGACTGACTAGCATGCATGCGTCTTAACATCTCTCTGCTTGATTCACAGGGCTGCTGAGGTGCGGCAAGAGCTGCAGGCTGCGGTGGATCAACTACCTCAGAGACGGGGTGAAGAGGGGGAACATCTCCAAGGAGGAGGACGACCTCATCGTCAAGCTCCATGCCACGCTTGGAAACAGGTTCGTACGTCTCCGTCCGGACTCTGCAGATATGTTCCAAGTATGTATGCATACTCCTGTTTTAGTACTTTATTATTCTAATCTGTAGCTAGTAAGCTACTGTTACCCTCGTAGAAGTGTACTGTACACATCCTATCTGCGGTTCTACAGTACGTAATCTGCCAACAACCAGCTACTCCCTCCGTTCCATAATATAAGATGTTTTAGGCCTTTTCCACATTCGTATTTGTACCACATGTATCTAGACATGTTTTAGTGTATGTGTTCATCCACTTTCCATTCTTTTAGTCCGAATCTAGACAACATGTGAAACATCTAAAACATCTTATATTGTGAAACGGAGGGAGTACATAGGAATTAATGAGTAATCAAGTTCCATATATAGGAATCACAGATTCACAGAAACGTAGCTACGTCCGTCCAAAGAGCTCGTATATTAAAAAGTCTACTATACTTTGTTCTCAAAAGAAAAGAAAAAAGGCCTACTGAGTCTCTGGAGTAGTACTACGATACATGCATGAATTTGTCACGTGCACTCTCAAATTAAGTGAAGTGCTCCGATAAAATATTGGCTTCTGTATCTCTCGGTTGAGAAACTTCATTTGGAGGCTATGTTGAGAGTTGAGATATCACATCCAGTAGGCTACTATACATAGATCTTTTAGTGTGCTGCTCTTATCCAAACAGGCTGAAGGTCGTTTTTTCAGAAAAAAGCAAGACCATATGGCCGAAAAATCACGCTTCACTTTCTCGTCCGTCGTTTCATGTGTTTTCTTTTTCCTACCACTGTGCATATACATTTACGCTGTGTTTCCCGGCCGGATGGTCAATTTACCGATACTGTCCTTGTCGGCGGTTCCAATCCTGAACCTACCTACATATGGCGGAAGGGCATGGCGCGTCTGCACTGATCTCTACACTTGTTTTTCTCTCAATCAATGCATGAAACCTTCTAGGTACTACTAACACACGCGTGTCCCTGCATGCATGGCCATCTGTAGAGCACGGACATACACGTACGACATTTGTATATTTGTGTACATAGAGCCCACACGTACTACTTTAGACTGCAACACAAACTCGCGTATTTGGCTAAAGTAGAGCAACACGTGCACGGCGGCGTGCTCGCTCTTTTGTATGCTTTCTTTCTCGTGGTGATACATACGTAAGACACACGAGATAGCTACTGCATGCCCACAAATAAAGGTTCCAAACGGACCTTCAACTCGTAACTGACAAAAATGATTAATTTTTAAATGACATATTTTCGCGAGCACTTTTTTGCAGAATTATGTTAATAACAAGTTTGCGAAATTGATCTAGAGTGGAAATATCTTCACTGATATGGTAGAACTACCTCCTTGTAAAGACATGTGACATCTAAAAACATGTATTTTGACAATCAGTACGGACGATGATTACTCAAATTTATCGAATGAAAGCACTGTTGAATAAACTAACCCTAGCTTTGCCGCGGCCACGGGTCACTATATTTCCCCCTCTTTCTTATAAGGAGAGAATATCATTTTCACCTAACTAATCAAAATAGTTTCGTACAATGATATCAAATTTTTGATTGCTTGACTAGAAACTACCAACAAGGTGCACGGTTTTCTAAGTCACTCACTTCTGATCGTCGTGAGTTGTGACAGTGAATTAAGAAGCTCCCAAAGACGATCACGGTAATTCAAAACATGCACATGCATACATGTGCGTGGGCGCGCGGGCGCATGAATAATACATGTGCCCTTCTCATCAAGCTAGAGCTACGCGATGCGTACGCGGCCGCCTTCCCTAGCTATTCTACCTCGTATGCTACGGCGATGAAGCAATTTACAATTAGCTAGCGTATACCACAGGTTTCGATTTCTCTTGTCTACTCAGTTGTCACGCTCTTGCGCGGGGTTTTTCTCCTACACACCATCGATCAAATCATCATCATAGCAGAGCTTTTTTTTCGATGAAAAATCATGGCAGAGCTCATATCATGCTTTTTTTACCTGTCTGAAGACAGGGGCAGAGCATATCGTCCTTCATTTTTGTGAGAATAAGTGAGAGAATTCCATTTCCATTGGCCGTTGAATACACATCGGGATCACGAGTTGCTGTCGGTGGCCCCAGCAGAGTTAATGCAGGGCCCATATGTCTTAATGGTCTTCGGCTCTTACGTTGACAAATACTGATGGCGAGAGCAAATTAAGGGGACCCTGGCCTGAGGTCCAGGGCTCTACTAGCTGCAGCTTACACTGAGCTCTCGGCGCCTTACGACACATATGCACTCTCGCCCATACATGATTACGGCAGAGGACCAGCAGCCGGCCTGTAGTGTCAATGCACTAGTTATTACAAACTTACAGTTAACCAGTTGCAGAAAGAACCTAGCTACGTACTAGTAAACTGTCGCCTTCTTCACGTGTAATAATTATCCAACAGTACTTTGCTTTTCGCCTCCTCGTGTAAAAAGATCTCCAGCAGGAAGCATCTGAGTATCTGACCTGACCTGTATGCAAATTTGTCAGGTGGTCGCTCATCGCCAGCCATCTGCCGGGACGGACCGACAACGAGATCAAGAACTACTGGAACTCGCATCTCAGCCGTCAGATCCACACCTTCCGGAGGACGTACACCGCCGGCTACGACACCACCATAACCATCGACATCAGCAAGCTCTCCGCCGCCGGGAAGCGCCGCGGCGGCCGGCTCCCCGGCCAGTCGCCGAAGAGCAGCGCGAAGAAGCCCAAGCCCACCAAGGCAACAAAGGCCGCCACCAGCCCGGCCGTCGCCACGTCATCGGCTTCCTCAAGCCCACCTCAGAGCGACGGGGCGCAAAGCGCGGTGGTCGACCCGGAGCAGAACCGGCCCAACAACAGCAACAGTTCTGACGGGCACTGCAGCGAGGACGAGACGTGGCCCGTGGTGACGGAGCCCGTGGATCAGACTGGGCCAATGGAGGCGAACAGCTCCGTAAATCAGAGTGAGCTTCTGCAGGACAAAACCGAGATGGAGGCCCTGCTGTCCAGCGGGGCTAGATCAGAGAGTGGGCTTACGGACATCGTGTCCGAAGGCCCGGTCCAGGTGGACGATCTGCTGGACATGGACTGGGAGGGCTTCGCGTCCCACCTCTGGGACGAGCCGGCCCAGAATGGTTTGCTCCAGCCGGCGGAGACGCTGGGCTCCGACCCGGAGGAGCTGGAGTCGTTCGTGAGCTGGCTCCTTTCGGACGCGTGCTAAGAAAAAAAATCTCAGAATCAGATAGCAGCCATAGTAGCTCTTCTCATAGCAGGTGTGTTCGTGTGTGCAAGTTTTGGTAGCTTTTTTCCTAGTTTTCTTGTAAGTATGTGTGTGTGGTCTTGTGTGTTACTTTTGTTTGTTTTCGTAGCGTGGGTTGATCATGGTAGAGTTTGCATTGTGAGCCTAGCTGGGCTCGGTAGGTCTGCGTGCAATGCTTCCCGGTTGCTGTGGAAGCTCGCACGATTTGCATTTGCATCAACAGTGAAATGAAGTGAAAGTGGACATTTGAGTTGCAATAATGTTCAAGCGAGCATGTCTCTGGCCGATCTCTCCTTGAACAGGACAGAGATGAGAAGGAAGAGGGATGTACTGCGAGCCGACAACAAGCGATGGCAGAGCATGATTGTGTTCGGCAGGGGAATTAATAACAGCGGGTATGCGGATGCAGTGACCAGACAGGGGATGGTTATTGCTACTGCTGTACTACTATCGCCAGCTCAAGAAACGGCTTCGTGTAACATGTGGTGTGAAGTGTGAAGATAAAATTGTTTCGTGTCACTGGAAAAAGGTCTAGTAGGTTCGTTGCCAGCTTGTATATGATGCAAGAGCACTTAGAGCAGTCGTTCCCAGGCAAAACTTTTGCTTCTGATCGGGATAAGATCTTTACAGTCTTTACTCCCCAGGATAGCCGAAGATGATCCTAACGGAGTGGCTGCTCTGTGAACACGCTAGTATTTACTTTTCGCGAATACGACGGCCACCATTGGCGCTTGATCAGAGACGTTAAAGCTCATCACCAATGGAAGATTTTGCTCGTGTAACACAGACGAGGGTTCAGAATCACGCAGCTCATATATAGACGAAGATATTTTTGGCGCCAGGCTAACGCCAGCCCATTCAACAAAGCAGGGGTGGCGTAAACTGGTAATATCGCAGCCTCGTACCCTCGTGTCTTCCTTTCTCTCGACATACTTGTCACGTTGTACAAGTCCACGAGGAGCTAATCAGCCAGCTTGATACTTAGTTTTTCTTTTGCGTGCACTTTATTTGGAATCAGCGAAATGCTTGTGTCTTCCGACTCGAGTTGAGACCGCTGCTAGCATCATTCTCTTCAAGATAAAGAAAGGAGCGTGCCAAAAAATTTCATTTTCTTCGGGCCGTGTATTGCGGTATCTAGTTGACGAGGTTATGGGATCCGACTAGGGCTGGACTAACGAGCTGCTCGGATCGTTAAGGCTCGGCTCGTTATGGTTCTTAATCGTTAAGGCTCGGATCGTTAAGCTCACTAAGGATAACGAGCTAAATTTAAAGATCGGCTCGGTTCGTTATCTGTTCACGAGCGCTCGCGAACAGATCGTTAAAACTCGTTAAGGAGATGTATCAAATTAATCAGCTACACTTAAAATGCATCAAGCATCAGCCGGACGTGAGTACAATTTAACATATATATAAAAGTACTTCAAAAGTGACAAATCGACAGTTAATAGTTCACACACTCATAGTTAGATGGGCTGGGCCTGGGCTAGGGCAGCGGGCAGCTATGCAGAGAAAATTAGCGAGCTTAACGAGTAGCTCATAAAACTCGTTAGTTTGATTGTTTAGCTCGTTAGTGTTGGCGAGCTAAAATTGATGCTCAGCTCGGTTCATTAAGAAAATGAGTCGAGTTTAAACGAGTCGAGCTACCGAGTGTTCAATAAGCTTAACGGACTTCGAGCTTTATGTCCAGCCCTAGATCCGACTAGTCCCACAGAGGTTATCAAGGTAACAAAAATCGAGAAAAGGAATATATTAGTATCAAAGAGATACCAATTACATCTAACTTTTGCACCGACATAATGTTAAGAAGTAGTCGAGAGATATCAATTATGTACACAACCAAGAATGGGAAAAGATGAAGAAAAGGACCCTGCCACAATGATTAACTTGCAGCAGTCGGACCCAAACCTACAATACCCAAGACTAAAGCGGGTCCGACTTAAGATACTAATGGCATGCCCCTAATAGACCCATGCCACTAATATTATTAACATTAGCAGTGTGCCTTTATGGTACGATGTCGCTACTAACTTCTGTCGGGTTAAACAGCTAGGTCCCACAAACTAGTGATGTGCTCGTGCACAGTCATACCACTAGTAATGGACTATTACTTTGCCCAAATATCAATGGTGTGTCGCCATTGTGGCGCGCCACTAATAGCGATTGGCTATAAGTATTTTTGCACTAGTGCAAATGACCATTCCAGAGGATGAGATTTCCCTTGTGGTGGGAGGAGGATCTCTTGTGATCGGGAAAGTCACCACTATGGGTTTAGTTCCGTGTGTTTCCCTTCCCCAACAACCAATTGAAGCCTTAAGAGGAATAGAACTCAGACGGACACGACTAATAAAGGCCGGCCGGTTTTGACCCGAGTGTCGTTGGGCAAAGATCCTTATACGGATTTTATCAGTGTAGTACTTGAACTATGATCTCATGGGCCAACGATTCCAAATGTATATATGAGGTAAAGGCAAATTACGCAGTGATTCCAAGTGTTGGAAATCCTAAGCACCAACAAACTGAGAACGGATGTAGAAATCTATCATTCGATGTTGAACATGTGGATACCGTAGAGGCATTGCGCGTGTAACCGTAGATGAAGATTTTGTGGGATTCACAATCTGTTCGAGGGATCAAACGAGTTGCATGACACTACCTCGACACGTTACATCGAGTTTCACACGTGCGCACCTACTAGCAAACTCGTGACATTAATACCTAAGCATAGATCCTCATGATGCGTGGTATTTTTTTTATTTTATGCAAGCGTAGCACTCCGTGCATCCCAAGATTGATAGACCTCTAGGATTACACATTACATATCGTGGCATGCAAAGTATTTAGGACCAACACATTCCCATGGTTGCCCACTCTGGGCAACCAGGGTTTTCGTTGTGACCGTATTCCAGAACAAAGGTCGTTGATTCCTACGAGTGAGGTTGAGGCGGCCACGCTATCATTGGTGGTAACTGAGGAGAAGCCGGAGCCCTCCACCAAATTCCTCTTTCCAACCATATTCGAGTTCTAGACCGCATGTAACGTCCCGACCCGAAAACTATATAGTGGAGCTGTGTACAACCGACATCGCTACCCCGTATAGTAGAGAGATCAAGACTTGTGGAACAAACTGACACATTGCATGACTCTACGACACAAAACATATAGCAACTCATATAATGAGAAGAATACAAACATTACACATCAAAAGGATCACAGATCCAACAATTCATCAAGCGGAAGCGGGTAGTGTTGTCTAACAACAAGAAGCAAATTATGGCCTAAGAAGCCTACAGATAAACAATTCCCAACCAGCTTGTTCCACGGTCCCAAGCTGCCACCTGGGAACCCCAGACTAGTAGTCGACGTCAACGAAGAACCCACCTAGCTGCTCGGTGTCGTCCTCCTCTGAAATACAAAAATCATAGAGGCAGCAAAGAGAGACTGAGTACGATGTACTCGCAAGTTTAGTAGGGCGATATAGGCCCAATGACTGACGGAGGCTCTAAAGCTATATGTGTACTTGTTTTGCATAAAGCCAATTTTCATTTAAAAGAGATAAAAAGACACAAGGCGTCGTGTACTCAGAATACTTTTCATAAAGGGGATAAGAGAGTAACTTTGTCATCAATGGTTCTCATCGAACCCCTTTTTCACCAACCACCCTCATCTCCACCAAGGCACCCCCTCGAGGAAGTGAACCTTTGTCACACATTGATTATGCAACCTTTAGCTGCCATATCAAATAGGTCAATGTTCTCTATGATCTTATCGTCTATTCCCAAGTTGTCCATAACCGTGGACATGACTTTTCGAAAGATTAACCCTGCAGGGGTGTACTATTTTACCCATTGGTACCGTCCGGCTCACCTATTTGGTCCTCTTCCGGGGAAGGCCGGCAAGCGGGCGCGGTTAGACCTTTACAATGCATGAGGCTTACTCAAGGACCATCAGTGGCGGAAGGATAGGTTCAGCGCTCCCAGCGCCCTGCCCCACCGTCACATCCTAAACACCACCATCCTTATCAATTCTTTTTACGCTCACACACACGGCAAATGGAAAACTCGAACTAGAGGACCCTTGACAAGCCCCTCACAAATTATTCGGTCAGTAAGGCGCCCATACACCCACCAATGGCAGCACGCTCGTCTTGGTTCAAGAGGTAAAGAACTCGCACCTAGGGGCTAGAGTGAGGCAAAACACCATCCCCGATGGCAACTCACCCAAGCCGTCTTAGCATTTTAATTAAGCATCACAATTATCCACCATGCCCGAATCATTCCATCATCATCAACAATTACGGAATTTCAATAACGGACATAACTAGTATTTCAACTAAGCATTCTAAGCATGGCTAAGCATATAACCAACAATTATATTTGTATCCGGCCAACACATCAACACTAGGGTTCATAGGTGGGGATACATGTGATTGGCTCGGGGAAAAACATGCAATCATAGGATTCTCTATAGTTTGAACAAAAGAGACATTTGAATCGCATGCAATATTATGGTGGATAAAATAAGTTTATAAACATTGGGATGCTAGATGCCAAGAAGGTTAGGTTATCTCTTGCCTTGCTGCCCGGGCGTGAAGTACTGCTCGTCGGGGTAAGTAGAGAGACCCTCGACTCCGGAATCTATCGATACCCAAAGAAAATACAAAGCACACATAAATCACACGAACACAAGATGAAATGCTCAATCATATGATGACATGTCCAATTGATGCAAAGATACCATTATATAAATTAGATAGCAAAATTAAATGGGGAGCCAAATAATTAGTGCAATTATTTGGAAGCAACCCCATATTTATCTTAGTGACCACATTCTTCATAAATTATTGAATTATTAGAGAAGTGGCTCAAAATGCATGAACATGACATGAAATGGTTAGGGTTTTTCATTCCGATCAATTTGGTACTTCATTTGTAATTTTTGGAGCACCGATGAATAAATAGCAAATTAATTAAATAAAAGATTTAATTCATTTAATCAAATTTTGAATTTCCTCAAAGAAGAATTTGTGATCATGATGTGATAAGTGTATGGCTTGATAGCATTTGACATGTTGATCACCTTGATAATTTATTCATAATTTTTTGATACATATTCATCGAAATATGATTTTTCCCAATTTAGGTAAGAAATATGCCATTTTAGGGTTTCCCAAATTAAAGGGAAAATATTTTACTCAAGAGGCCAAGCCAAAGTCACCAATAGGTAGATAACATTTTGCTGAGAAATTTGATATTTAATTTGCAATTTTTAGAGCCATATTTAAAAAGATATTACATAGTTCAAACTGCCTTTTTAATTCCAAAAAAAAGAGGCTAAACAGGGCCAGACAGGCCGGCCTTAGCCCGGCCAGGCCGGGAGAAAGGCCGGGCAGGTGCCGAAGGCACCGGCCTTTGGCCGGCCCAGGCTGGGGCGCAGGCCGGGGCAGTGGCCGAAGCGGCCGGCCCAGGCCGGGGCTCGGCTGGTCGAGCAAGCGCGAGTGGCGGTCAAACGCCACGACCGGCGTGGCAGGGACGGTGACCGCGCGCGCCCGGCGGCGAGCGCGCATGGTCCAGGCGCGGACGCGCACGCGCAGAGATGGGAGGGGCGGCCCTACACGCAGCGCATCACGGGGACGTCGGTGGCGGCGCCACGGACCTACGGGTCGCCGGGAGGAGCCCCGACGACGAGCTACAGCGGCGGCAACGGGTCGACCATCGGCACTAGGGGTGAACAGAGGGAGAGGGAGAGAAAGGAGGGGTCCTGGAGAACAGGGTGCTCACCCTGAGCATGAATCCGCGGACGGCGCGGCGTGGGGAGGACGGCGGCGGCGATGCACGCTTGGGCGGCGGCGGTCAGGTGCGGAGGGGAAACGATCGGCGCCGTTGATTATGCGCCTCCCGCGATGATTCCTCGCGCGGGGAGGACGAGGACGAAGCGGCGCAGCCAAGGGATGGACATGATCTGGACGGGGGCGACCCAAATGACACCGGCGTGATCGGCATGGCTGCGGCCATGGCGGGGGAGAGAAAGGGAGAGAGGCAGGGAGAGTAGCGGGGCAGGTGAGCAGAGGGGCGAGAGAGAGAGCGGTAGGGGCGCAGTGCCCTCCTTGTCCTCCAGGGAGCAGGTCGAGCAGGGGGGCAGGGCGGCATGGGAGGGCGCGGCCTCGGCATGGCGCTAGTGAGAAGAGAGGGAAGAGGAGAGACTGACAGTGGGCCCCACTCGTCAGACTTTTAACATTTCCAAAAATTCTGTTTTTCTTTTTAAAATTCAGATGCTTAAGTGATTTAAAAGAGGCAACAGGACATCTTCATAATTTCCAGAAAATTCATATAGGCTCCATTTAAGCTTTAAACCTCCACACAAATTTGGGAAGCAAAATAAAATGGTTTGGCCATGATTTGTTCACAGGGTTTAGATAAGGCAATTTTAATATTTTCCCAAATTCATTTATTTGGAGGACTTAAGCAACTCAAAAAAAAATTATGAAAATATTTATGGAGGCTCATATTATAATAATGAAGCACCCCATGTTTTTATTTTGAATTTTGGGGAAGTTTATCTTGGTTTCAAAAATATAATTTGAATTGAACCAAATGGAATCCCCAAATTTATTTAATTGATTTTTAAGGACTTAGCCTTTGGCAATTATTTACAAAATATATCCTTGAGTTTCCTGAACAATTTGGAGACTCAAGAACAAGAGGGTTTTACCTGATTGAGTAATGTATTTGGTTTGGAAAAATTTAGGAAGGGTTTTACTTCCCTAGTTTTTAATTTCCAAGTGTTGCTTTATTTAGAATTAGCAAATTTTAAATGGATGCCATGATACAATGCAAAACAAAAAGTGAAAATTTTGACCCATATTTTAGGGTGCTAATCTGGGGCTGTTACAATTCTACCCCCCTTACAGGAATCTCGTCTCGAGATTCTAGAGTAGAAGTAGGGATGAGGGGAACATGACATGCCAAAAAGGCGGAAAGAACATGAGATAACTTAAGGTGGTAGACAAAATGACTCTTGCCCAAAACCATAGGCTATTGAGAGAACAAGGAACGACTCGGCCAGGGCTTGGTGTGCACACATGGCTTAATCAGCGAACGGGTGGTAACAACCCACCAGCTCGATAATGCACGTATACATACCCAACTTGTGATTTAACCCGAGGACGCAAAGCGAACTTCACGCGGATCCATAGCGACAGAAGTCACTGGTTGCGAGAGAAAACTTGCCTTTCAAAGAAAAGAGGTGGTCTTGAGAGTTTCGACATGAATCTAACTCGTTGACCGAAGGTGCACCTAAACGAACGGACTTGGCAGTGGATATTTGAGGACAGGATTACCAGTCAGGCTAAGAGTGCCACCAAGGTCTTTGGATTTCAAAGCAATGAATTTGCTAAGAATTTCCGATTACCACAACGATATGCCTCCTCAATACTCTCGAGCCCGAAAAGCTCGGAGGTAGATGGATAAGGAAGGGTAGGAGCATCACTTCATCAAGTGCGTCATGAGGCTAAGCACGACCTCTTGATATGAAAGAGTGTGACACTCCAACGAGGAACGGAACAAACGCTAGACAAGCTCTTACTCCGCGAATCACAAAACTTTGACCTTTTTCCAGGAAATGGAAGAGGTACCGGAGTTTGTTTCTCCTGACATCCCGAAATGGAATGCCGTGACGCACCGCAGGAAAGATATGCATCAGAACACCCCAATGCACGGTAAAGTTTGACTGTCAACAGACAGATAGAGGGCGGACGACAAATTTATATTAAGGAATGGCCTAACAACAATTGTAAGATATTGCAGAAGCCCGTGTGAGCACTCTTCCGACAACTAGTGCCGAAAGGGTTTCAGGAACGGTCGTTACCGGAGGAATCACAATTATTGATGGAAAGGCTAGCTAAGAGCAATCCGTCGTGATTCAGATGGTTCCATGACAGAGAGCCTAGCTAAAGCTAGTGACGAAGAAGAGCATTGTCGAGGAAACCAATTACGGCTGCAACCTCGAGCTTGAAGACTAACTTCAATTTCTGCCAACCTGATGTAGGGTTTAACCATTAGCACCAGGGTTCAACGGAAAAGATCTTGGGTTAAAGATCAGCTTCATGCACTGGGACCCACAATAGCATAATGCTCACAAGGGTGACAACCCTCATGAATCATTACCCCTGAGCCCTAGCACAATCCGGGACCTTCGGTTCAAGATCTTGGACTAGAGCAAAGGAATATCTTGATGATCCGCAACACTTCTTTTCTTCGGCTTCAGAATTTGCAGGCAAGCAAAGTTAACCAGTAACTAAAGATAGAACCCAACCCCGTGATCCTAAAGATTTGAACTCTGCAGACGATCAGAACACCGTTAAATCAAATAGAGGTAAGAAGGCACCGAGATCAGAGTGAATTGGATGAGGAGTAAAAAGAATCCTAAGAAGGTTTTCACAGCTCATTTTTTAGGTTTAAAATAATTTTCACGAACTAGACTCGACATCGACCAATAGAAAGGGTTTCCTACAGGCAGTCCTGCTCCGATACCAACTTGTAACGCCCCGACCCCAAAACTATACAGTGGAGCTGTGTACAACAGACATCGCTACCCCGTATAGTAGAGAGATCAAGACTTGTGGAACAAACTGGCACATTGCATGACTCTACGACACAAAACATATAGCAACTCATATAATGAGAAGAATACAAATATTACACATCAAAAGGATCAGGGATCCAACAATTCATCAAGCGGAAGCGGGTAGTGTTGTCTAACAACAAGAAGCAAATTATGGCCTAAGAGGCCTACAGATAAACAATTCCCAACCAGCTTGTTCCACGGTCCCAAGCTGCCACCTGGGAACCCCAGACTAGTAGTCGACGTCAACGAAGAACCCACCTAGCTGCTCGGTGTCGTCCTCCTCTGAAATACAAAAATCATAGAGGCAGCAAAGAGAGACTGAGTACGATGTACTCGCAAGTTTAGTAGGGCGATATAGGCCCAATGACTGACGGAGGCTCTAAAGCTATATGTGTACTTGTTTTGCATAAAGCCAATTTTCATTTAAAAGAGATAAAAAGACACAAGCCGTCGTCTACTCAGAATACTTTTCATAAAGGGGATAAGAGAGTAACTTTGTCATCAATGGTTCTCATCGAACCCCTTTTTTCACCAACCACCCTCATCTCCACCAAGGCACCCCCTCGAATCACCCTCGAGGAAGTGAACCTTTGTCACACGTTGATTATGCAACCTTTAGCTGCCATATCAATTAGGTCAATGTTCTCTATGATCTTATCGTCTATTCCCAAGTTGTCCATAACCGTGGACACGGCTTTTCGAAAAGATTAACCCTGCAGGGGTGTACTATTTTACCCATTGGTACCGTCCGGCTCACCTATTTGGTCCTCTTCCGGGGAAGGCCGGCAAGCGGGCGCGGTTAGACCTTTACAATGCATGAGGCTTACTCAAGGACCATCAGTGGCGGAAGGATAGGTTCAGCGCTCCCAGCGCCCTGCCCCATCGTCACATCCTAAACACCACCATCCTCATCAATTCTTTTTCCGCTCACACACACGGCAAATGGAAAACTCGAACTAGAGGACCCTTGACAAGCCCCTCACAAATTATTCGGTCAGTAAGGCGCCCATACACCCACCAATGGCAGCACGCTCGTCTTGGTTCAAGAGGTAAAGAACTCGCACCTAGGGGATAGAGTGAGGCAAAACACCATCCCCGATGGCAACTCACCCAAGCCGTCTTAGCATTTTAATTAAGCATCAATATTATCCACCATGCCCGAATCATTCCATCATCATCAACAATTACAGAATTTCAATAACGGACATAACTAGTATTTCAACTAAGCATTTATAAGCATGGCTAAGCATATAACCAACAATTATATTTGTATCCGGCCAACACATCAACACTAGGGTTCATAGGTGGGGATACATGTGATTGGCTCGGGGAAAAAACATGCAATCATAGGATTCTCTATAGTTTGAACAAAAGAGACATTTGAATCGCATGCAATATTATGGTGGATAAAATAAGTTTATAAACATTGGGATGCTAGATGCCAAGAAGGTTAGGTTATCTCTTGCCTTGCTGCCCGGGCGTGAAGTACTGCTCGTCGGGGTAAGTAGCGTTAGCCTCGACTCCGGAATCTATCGATACCCAAAGAAAATACAAAGCACACATAAATCACACGAACACAAGATGAAATGCTCAATCATATGATGACATGTCCAATTGATGCAAAGATACCATTATATAAATTAGATAGCAAAATTAAATGGGGAGCCAAATAATTAGTGCAATTATTTGGAAGCAACCCCATATTTATCTTAGTGACCACATTCTTCATAAATTATTGAATTATTAGAGAAGTGGCTCAAAATGCATGAACATGACATGAAATGGTTAGGGTTTGTCATTCCGATCAATTTGGTACTTCATTTGTAATTTTTGGAGCACCGATGAATAAATAGCAAATTAATTAAATAAAAGATTTAATTCATTTAATCAAATTTTGAATTTCCTCAAAGAAGAATTTGTGATCATGATGTGATAAGTGTATGGTTTGATAACATTTGACATGTTGATCACTTTGATAGTTGATTCATAAATTTTGGATCAATATTCATCGAAATATGATTTTTCCCAAGTTAGGTAATAAATATGCCATTTTAGGGTTTCCCAAATTAAAGGGAAAATATTTTACTCAAGAGGCCAAGCCAAAGTCACCAATAGGTAGATAACATTTTGCTGAGAAATTTGATATTTAATTTGCAATTTTTAGAGCCATATTTAAAAAGATATTACATAGTTCAAACTGCCTTTTTAATTCCAAAACAAAAAAGAGGCTAAACAGGGCCAGACAGGCCGGCCTTAGCCCGGCCAGGCCGGGAGAAAGGCCGGGCAGGTGCCGAAGGCACCGGCCTTTGGCCGGCCCAGGCTGGGGCGCAGGCCGGGGCAGTGGCCGAAGCGGCCGGCCCAGAGCCGGCCCAGGCCGGGGCTCGGCCGGTCGAGCAAGCGCGAGTGGCGGTCAAACGCCACGACCGGCGTGGCAGGGACGGTGACCGCGCGCGGCCGGCGGCGAGCGCGCATGGTCCAGGCGCGGACGCGCACGCGCAGAGACGGGAGGGGCGGCCCTGCACGCAGCGCATCGCGGGGACGTCGGTGGCGGCGCCACGGACCTACGGGTCGCCGAGAGGAGCCCCGACGACGAGCTACAGCGGCGGCAACGGGTCGACCATCGGCACTAGGGGTGACCAGAGGGAGAGGGAGAGAAAGGAGGGGTCCCGGAGAACGGGGTGCTCACCCTGAGCATGAATCCGCGGACGGCGCGGCGTGGGGAGGACGGACGGCGGCGATGCACGCTTGGGCGGCGGCGGTCAGGTGCGGAGGGGAAATGATCGACGCCGTTGATTATGCGCCTCCCGCGACGATTCCTCGCGCGGGGAGGACGAGGACGAAGCGGCGCAGCCAAGGGATGGACACGATCTGGACGGGGGCGACCCAAACGACACCGGCGTGATCGGCATGGCTGCGGCCATGGCGGGGGAGAGAAAGGGAGATAGGCAGGGAGAGTAGCGGGGCAGGTGAGCAGAGGGGCGAGAGAGAGAGCGGTAGGGGCGCAGTGCCCTCCTTGTCCTCCAGGGAGCAGGTCGAGCAGGGGGGCAGGGCGGCATGGGAGGGCGCGGCCTCGGCATGGCGCTAGTGAGAAGAGAGGGAAGAGGAGAGACTGACAGTGGGCTCCACTCGTCAGACTTTTAACATTTCCAAAAATTCTGTTTTTCTTTTTAAAATTCAGCTGCTGAAGTGATTTAAAAGAGGCAACGGGACATCGTCATAATTTCCAGAAAATTCATATAGGCTCCATTTAAGCCTTTAAACCTCCACACAAATTTGGGAAACAAAATAAAATGGTTTGGCCATGATTTGTTCACAGGGTTTAGATAAGGCAATTTTAATATTTTCCCAAATTCATTTATTTGGAGGACTTAAGCAACTCAAAAAAAATTATGAAAATATTTATGGAGGCTCATATTATAATAATGAAGCACCCCATGTTTTTATTTTGAATTTTGCGGAAGTTTATCTTGGTTTCAAAAATATAATTTGAATTGAACCAAATGGAATCCCCAAAATGATTTAATTGATTTTTAAGGACTTAGCCTTTGGCAATTATTTACAAAATATATCCTTGAGTTTCCTGAACAATTTGGAGACTCAAGAACAAGAGGGTTTTACCAGATTGAGTAATGTATTTGGTTTGGAAAAATTTAGGAAGGGTTTTGCTTCCCTAGTTTTTAATTTTCAAGTGTTGCTTTATTTAGAATTAGCAAATTTTAAATGGATGCCATGATACAATGCAAAACAAAAAGTGAAAAATTTGACCCATATTTTAGGATGGTAATCTGGGGCTGTTACACCGCACTTCCTTGTTGGTCGCCGTAGCCCCGCTAGGAGCAAGATCCATCGTCTTCAAACTCGATTCAGCCATTGAGACCACCTGATCGAAGAAACCTCGATCACCCCCGAGCCCGATTGAAAAACCGAGTCGGGCATGCGAACATCAGTTGGAAAATGCCGGGAGGAAGGTGGATGATGGTGAAACAGGTATACCACGGGGAAACGGCGAGCCACCGTACACATCGGCGGCAGGTGGGCAAGCCACGGGGCACCGAGAAGAGGCATCGACAAACAGCCTCTCGGACTGACGGCTGCAGCTCTGCAACAGCGAGTCGGTAGCAGCAAAGGCGAGGCGCCCGAGCCACAAATCTGGAGGGCCATCTCCCGTCTGAACACTTGGACACGTTCGTCCGTTCCGTCAGGTCTCACTCGGGAGACAGGTCGCCACTGTTGGGTGATCGCGCGCACTGTACGTACGTGCCGGGACAATACTACTCGCTAATCGTGGCGTTCGTTGCCCGGTCGGTGTTCACGACTGTAGCGCCTCTGTACGACCGGTACGCCTCGAGATGTGGCCTGCTACCCTCGCGCCCCTTCGCAGATTTACAACTGACTGAAACGATAGCTGGGCGCCTGTCTGTCTGAATCAGACTTCCCGTCAGATTGACTTTTGCTTGGCGACCGGAGATCTATCCGTCACTGTCCCTGGTTGTCACTTTATTACTGCGTGACCCTACTCAACGAACTACTTACATTTATCAGCTTCCGTCGACTGTCGATCCCTTTGCCTCGCTTGCCCAAGCTGAGATTAGCATGCGCTTTGCATCGTGTCAGCCTTTTTACTTCCCCATTGTATCCTTTCATCTGTGTATGTCGATGTCGTTGTGCAATTATTTGGCGACCTAGCAACTGGGGTGGATGCATAAAGTGCCAAATAATTGTGCGTGCGTGCCTACGGTAGAGTTTGGAGTTGGGACCAACGCTACGTACGCAGGCAGCGTGCCGCGGTTCCACGGGACACGAGCCTGGCAGCTTGCGGGGACGTGACGCATGCACTCGCATGTGCGACCTGCGGATCTGGTTAGTCCATGACCACCTTTTACTACTCCCTCACATCCGAAATAAGTGTCGGAGAGAGTAATACATCGTCACTTTGTATAAAAGCACCCGTAGACTTAAAAACTAAGAAAAAAACCTCCAATCCAGATTACAGGGCTTGTTCGTCTCTCTCGCTCGTGTCGGAGCTCACTCCTCTCCAGCTCTCCAGGCCGCTCCCCTCTTCAGCTCTTCGGGCCGCTCCTGATCGAGAAGGTGCTTCTCCTGCTACTCCAGATCCTAAAGGGGCGTCTCCTCTCCAGCTATCCAGTTGGCCGGCTTCTTCATCCCTTGCCTTCTTCTCACGGAACACGACGCTGGGGCCGAGCTAGACCTCGCAGACGCCGCCACCGGATCCGTTGCGCCCGCCTTCGCAACCACCGGATCCGGCCTCGCTGACGCCGGATCCAGCGAATCGTCGCCGGCTTGGGCCAAGAAATCAAAACTTTTCACGGATGCGACGAGTCGTGCCGAGGATGAGGGGAGCGAGGCGAGCGGAAGGTAGGTGGAGGGGAGGGCGGCAAGGAGAAAGGTGGAGGTGAGCCGAGGTTGGGTGGCGAGGCAAGCGCGGCGGTGACGTGGGGACACCGATCGGGTGTGCCACCGTGGACCACCCTGGTGCGGTAAAGATTGCGGCCCACTGGGTGCGAAGCCCAGAAAGAGGCCCCCGACGGAAAGCCTGACGGACTATTAGATCATAGGGCCCAACATGTAAACCTAAGTCGGTACGGACCCGGGACCCAGTCCCACTATAAAAGGGCTGGGAGGGCCGCCGACCTAGGTATGCAATCTGATACCTAGAAACCCTAGCGAGTTCGACACCCTCGAGCTCGTCGTTCTAATCGATCTCATCAATACCAGACAAGCAGGAGTAGGGCTTTTTACCTTCGGGGGCCTGAACCTAGGTAATACCTCTTGTCAGCCGACGGATTCACCAGCACCACATCCTTCCTCCCCCTTCTTCACGAACCCAAGGATGCCATCCGAGGGATTTGACGTGGTAACACCACGTTAATTGGCGCCGTCTGTGGGAAAGACGGGTGCTGGATCTACGGATTCGGCGGCTTCATCAGCGATCATCGGCGACTCGCCGACTCTGCAACAGCCGATCTTCTTCGGCTCTCTGGGTTTCAGCCCTCACTCGCCGGTCGTTCAATCGACATTCAACGATCTGCAATCTGGCATGGAAGTGAGCTTCGGCTCGCTGCGCTACTACGTCAACAAGTGGGGCACACTTCGCCTCACATATGCACCTCCGGCTACGCTGGAGGAACCCGCCGCTTCATCGACTTCATCGGCGGGAGTCGCAGCACCTTCGGCTGCGTTGGCGGACGTTCGCCAGTCCACGCGCAATGCGTGGAAAAACCCGCGTCGTCTTCGACTGCGGCATCGCGATCTACATCGAAATTTATCGACTTCGCGCGCTCGATCACGGAGTCGGTTGTCGCGTCCACTCCTTCAAGCCCTGCGTACTCCGTCAACGGAGCCTCGGCTTCCTCCGAGCCCGCCCCCAGCGATGACTCCAACAACCTGACGCCGTGTCTTCCTCCCGTCGAGGTGTTCATGGCGGTCGTAGCCGGGGGAGACGAAAGCGAGACAGCCTCCGCCGACGCAAGGAGAGGCGCAGAAGAGACGGCGGCGCGAGCAGCCGCGAACGGGTCAAACCCCGCAAACAACAACGCGGACCCTCCGCCCAACGGGAACCATGAGCAGAATTACCCATATGTGGTGACTCTGCAGAATGGGCGCACCCAGCTCCATATCAGTAGGGAGATGGGTGAGAAGGCTATCAGGGCCATGGCCCAAGGGAGACCAGAGCCGGACTCCAACGACGACGACCTAGCGTGCTACGCGTACCTGCTGTGGCAGGAGAACATCAAGCTGGAGTCCGCAAAGCAGGCACTCCTGGAGCGGCGAAGGCAAGCCAGCGAGTCGAGCAGAAGACGGGCCGAGTTGTCTGTCCAATCATCTGGGCACACTCGAGGCACTCAGCCACCTCCGGGAGGATCTCGTTGCCTACGCATGCCGGAGGCAGATCGGAACAATGTCGCCCGCAATCTGGAGGCGTCATTCATGTCCGTGGACGACCAGGGAGTCCCAGTCCCTAAAACTGTCTCCGGTGCCCTCATGTCGGTGGCGACTTACCTACAGGCCACTCAGCCGCCGGAGGGAGACCCGCTGGCAGCGGCGCATCGCCAGCAGATCAAGAACATCGGAGCAATGGGGGCAGTCCTGGCGCCTCCACAACCGGCTGCAGCTGTAGCAGCCGGCAACGAAGCGGGCAACCGCCAGCCGCTTAACCCGCGGCCTGAAGGAAGGAATCGCGCGGTGGTTGATCCCCCCGCCTGCGATCACGAAAACCGAGTCACCTGCGGCGCTCATGAGCGAGGCGCGGTTACGGAGCATAACAACCGCGACACCCGCGAAAGGGGGCACCGTGGTGGTCTCGGTCGAGAAGAACGGTACCAGCTGGTGCAAGGAGAAGACGCGCGTAACGCCATCACGCACAATAAGGTGACGAGAAGTCGCAACAGGCGACAAGCTAGAGAGGCGAGCGACAGCTCCACATCTGAGGACGACCCCGAGCCATGCGGAGCACTGTGCTTCAGCCGACTGATCCGGGAGACCAGAATGCCGAAAGGATTCAGGTTGACCTCGGAGACTCCCAAGTATGATGGGCTGCAAGAACCATCTGCTTGGTTGGAGGACTACCTGACGGCAGTCAAATGCCAACGGGGAACGACTTCTACTGCCATGCAGTACCTACAGCTGATGCTCTCGGGATCGGCTCGAGCGTGGCTCAAAGGCCTACCGAGAGGGTCTTACACATGCTGGGAGGACTTCAGTGAGGACTTCATCAGCAACTTCGCAGGCACTTACCAGCGACCCGCTTCATATGAGGAGCTGCGGGCATGCAAGCAGCGCGCTGACGAAACGCTGCGAGGGTACATCCAGAGATGGACCCTGCTCCGCAACAGCGCGGAGAAGATCTCGGACGACAACGCCATATACGCATTCACTCGAGGAGTGTATCGCGTAGAGCTTAGGGAGCACTTTGGGCGAGTCAAGCCGAAGACCATTGGCCACCTCATGCAGGTGGCGAGTGACTGGGCCGACGGAGAAGATGTGGTGCGCCACGAGCGCGCCGACACACCAGGCGGCGACGGCGACTCTGAGCCATGGAGTCACCGAGGCAGCGACCGACGTCGCAAGAGGAAGTCCCGTGTGTATGATAGCACCGAGGGCACAGAACTCGTGGCTGCAGGATTCCCTGCAAGTCGCGAGCAACGAGACCATGACGACAGTCGCGGCGATCGCGACAGTCGAATAGATGGTCACAAAGGAAAGGAGATCAAGCGTGAATGGCGACCACGCGAGTCGCGCGGACGAAAGTCTACGCGGCCTCCGGCTACGCTCCAGGATGCGTGCCGCATCCATATGTACAGAGATGACAACGGCAACCTCACCTCCAAGCATGCACTCCAAGACTGCGACAAGTTCCATCAGCTCTACGAGGAATACAGGCGACTACTGGAGCAGAGGCAGCAGCAGCAAGCCCAGGCGGTCCCTGGGGCGCTGGCAATAGGTGCGCCGCAGCCGCCGCTATTGCCCCCGGGTCGCATGGCGGGTGCGGTGCAATATCAGCCGCGAGTCAATGAGGACAGATCTGAGGGAGACGCTTACCCAAGGCCCGTCGGTCGCATGTACATGATCCAGAAGGGTCGTCCCTCCAACAGGGACCAGAAGCTGATAACGCGGCAGGTCCACCTCGCCGTCAGATCGCCACCGGCAGTGCCGGAGTATCTCGACTGGTCGGAAGCCAGCATAACATTCACAAGGGAGGATCATCCGCCCCGAGTCCCGAGGCCAGGCCACTCAGCCCTGGTCTTGGAAGCCCAGGTTGGCGGCTTCGCAATGAGTTGCGTGTTCATGGATGGTGGAAGCGGCATAAACATCATATTTGCCGACACTCTCCGTGGCATGAACATAATAACGTCCAACCTGGCACCCTCCGTCAACACCTTCCACGGCATAGTACCGGGGAGGCCAGTGTACCCCCTGGGAACCATCTCACTCGATGTGATATTCGGAGACCCGGCTAACTTCAGGAGGGAGAAGATCGAGTTCGAGCTAGTGTACTGGAAGTCGCAGTACCACATCATCCTTGGGAGACCAGCCTTCGCACGGTTCATGGCGGTGCCACACTATGCTTACCTGAAGCTCAATATGACGGGACCATACGGAACCATCACCGTCGATGGCGACTTCGAGCGGTCGGATGAATGCGATCGCAAGTTCAGCAAGATCTCCGAGTCGTTCGGAGCACAGGAGCAGCTTCGGGAGCTCGCTCTTACCAACGACTGCACCCTCTTCCCCGAGGGCACACAATCCGCGCCGGGCTCGGCCTTCAGCGCGACGAATGATACAAGGGAGCACCAGGTGCACCCGACGGACCCGAAGAAGACGGTCCTTGTATCGACGAGCCTATCCCCTGCATAGAAAAGCGCGCTCGTCGAGTTCCTGCGTGAGAACTGGGAAATCTTCGCCTGGTGTCCAGCGGACATGCCAGGCATACCCAGGGAATTCGCCGAGCATGCCCTCCAGATTCTACCCAATGCTAGACCCGTCAAGCAAGGGATGCGCCGCTTCGCCGAGCCGAAGCGTCTTGCCATCGGGCAGGAAATCGACCGCCTCCTGGCGGCCAACTTCATCCGTGAGATCAAGAAGTCAGACTGGGTAGCCAACCCAGTCCTAGTGCCAAAGAAGAACACGGACATACTACGCATGTGTGTCGACTTCACTTCATTAAACAAGTGTTGTCCCAAGGATCACTTCCCCCTGCCTCGAATCGACCAGATTGTCGACTCTACCGCGGGTTGCGCAAAGCTCTGCTTTCTGGATGCCTATTCTGGCTACAACCAGATCAGAATGAAGAAAGAAGACGAAGAGAAAACATCATTCATCACCCCCTTTGGTGTATTCTGTTATACTACGATGCCCTTCGGGCTGAAGAACGCGGGTGCCACGTACCAGCGTATGATGCAGAACTGCCTCAAAAAGCAGATCGGACGCAATGTCCAGGTCTATGTCGACGACATCGTCATCAAGACGAAGAAGGAGGAAACGCTACTTGACGACCTCCGCGAGACATTCGCGGCGTTGAAGAATTACTCCATCAAGCTCAACCCTACCAAGTGCGTGTTCGGCGTTCCAGCCGGACAGCTACTAGGCTACCTCGTGTCCGCACGAGGCATCGAAGCAAACCCGGAGAAGCTACAAGCACTGCTGAAGATGCCCGTACCCTCCAAACTCAGGGACGTGCAGCAGCTCTCCGGACGTGTAGCAGCCCTCAGTCGATTCATCAGTCGGCTCGGCGAAAAGGCGCTGCCATTCTACCAGCTGATGAAGAAGACGGACCGCTTCGAGTGGACAGAGGAAACACAAGCAGCCTTTGAAGACCTCAAGCGCACTCTGACGACGCCACCGGTCCTGGTGGCACCACTCGAGGGAGAACCACTGTATCTGTATGTGGCGGCCACAAATAGGGTGGTCAGCACAGTGCTCGTGGTGGAGCGACCTGAAGAAGGAAAGGCCCATGGAGTACAGAGGCCAGTCTACTACCTTAGTGAGGTGCTATCCAGTCGAAGGAAAGGTACCCACAATACCAGAAACTGGCGTACGGAGTGTTTATGTCCTCCCGCAAGGTGACTCATTACTTTCAAGAGCACCCAATTACGGTGGTGAGCTATGCTCCCTTACGTGACATACTAAACAACCCCAAGGCGACAGGGAGAGTCGCAAAGTGGAGCATCGAGCTAGGTCCCTTGGACCTAACATATAAGTCTCCGAAAGCCATCAAGGCACAGGTCCTCCCGGACTTCACTACGGAGTGGATGGAGATGCAGCTGCCCTCGGTACCCGATACCTCGAATTCCTGGACCATGTACTTCGATGGGTCCAAGAGGCACGAGGGGGCAGGCGCAGGAGTGATTTTGATCTCCCCCAAAGGCGACAAGCTGCGCTATGTGCTGCAGATGGAGTTCAAGAAGCCGTCCAATAATGAAGCTGAGTATGAAGCTTTAATCCATGGGATGAGGATGGCGAAAGAGTGCGGTGCGGACCGCCTCATGATATACGGCGACTCCAACCTGGTGGTCCAGCAAACCATGAAGGAATGTGATGCTACTCAGGAAAACATGATAGCATACAGAGAGCTGTACAATGTCATGGAAGGCAACTTCGACGGCTGCGAGCTCCGCCACGTCGGGCGAGCAAGCAACGAAGAGGCGGACACACTCGCCAACATCGGGTCCCAGAGGCTCAAGATCCCACCTTGTGTGTTCCTAGAGAAGATACATAAGAGGTCAATCAAGCTGACGCAGCCCGCGGTTCCCCCTACACCAACCACAAGAACCGCATGTGCAGACGTCGGCGACACTAAGACAGGGGAGCCTGCAATCGAGGTATTCCTCATCGAGCCCTTCTGGACGAAGCCTTTTCTGGCATACATGCTCCGACAGGAGCTTCTAGAGGACACAGTCGAAGCACGGCGCATCACCCGCCGTGCCAAAGCATTCACCATCATCAACGGCGAGCTCTACAAGCGCAGCATATCAGGCATCCTTCAACGGTGCATAGCAACAGAAGACGGTAGAGCCATGCTCCTGGAGATACATGCTGGCACCTGCGGACATCACGCCAGTAGCAGGGCCTTAGTCGCCAAGGCCTTGCGGGCTGGGTTCTACTGGCCTACAACATTACAAGAAGCCGAAGACATCGTTAAGCGATGTATCGGCTGCCAGAAGTTTGCAACGAGACCTCACGCCCTGGCGTCCGAGTTGAAAACGATTCCCTTAGCATGGCCTTTCGCCCAGTGGGGACTCGATATGGTCGGGCCACTGCGCAAATCATCGCGAGGAGGACACACACATCTGCTGGTCGCAGTCGACAAATTCACCAAGTGGATTGAGGCCGTACCAATCACCAACTGCGCAGCTACCTCAGCTGTCAACTTCATCAGGTCAATCATGTTCCGCTTCGGGGTGCCTCACAGCATCATCACCGACAACGGGACAAACTTCACAGCCGAGGAGTTTCAAGAGTTCTGCCAAAAGCAAGGCATCAAGCTTAACTACGCCTCCGTCGCGCACCCACAGTCTAACGGCCAGGTCGAGAAGGCAAACGGGCTCGTGTGTGGCGGACTCAAGAAGAGGCTCCTGGTGCCACTACAGCGCGCGGCCGGAGCTTGGGTGGACGAGCTACCCTCTGTATTATGGAGCCTCCGCACTACACCCAACAGGTCAACTCAATACACACCATTCTTCATGGTGTACGGAGCGGAGGCGGTCCTGCCACATGATATCCGCTTCGGCGCACCCCGTATTGTGGGGTACGACGAGGGGGAGGCCCAGAAGGCACTCGAGGACGACGTCGACCTTCTGGACGAAGCACGGGATGTCGCACTCTCCCGCACAGCAATCTACCAGCAGAACCTCCGCAACTACCACAGTAGGCGGCTGCGCACAAGAGCCTTCGTCGAAGGAGACCTGGTACTCAGGCTCAAACAGAAGACGGTGCACAAGCTTGCCTCTCCATGGGAGGGTCCCTACATCATCGCCGAGGTCATCGACGGAGGCGCCTACCGACTGAAGGACCCGCAAACCGGCGAACTCATCTGCAACCCATGGAACGCGGCTCAACTACGACGCTTCTACGCGTAAAGTAGGCATAGTAAAGGCTGAAAGAGCCGCACCTGTAAGCAGTCGGGACATTCTCCCCAGTAATAAAGCCCAATGTTCCCCTATTTTTTGAGCAAGTACATAGCACACGGAGACAATCACCCGATAGGGCTTAACAATCGCGCAGGGCCTCGGTAATGGCACCCGACACTCGGGGGCTACGCCATCCAAGCGCGACCCAATAACAAGCTCCGGCGACAGCACTCGACACTCGGGGGCTGCGCCGTTGGAGCCAAAACAAACATAATGCTTCGGCGACAGCACTCGATACTCGGGGGCTGCGCCGTTCGAGACGAACAAGCATAATGCTCCGGCGGCGGCACCCGATACTCGGGAGCCGCGCTGTTCGAGCCAAAACAAACATAAAGGCTGCAAGCAGCGCATAGCACAAACAGAGAAGCTTTGCAAAAGCAGTTACTCTAAGGTTGAAGTGTCTATACAAAGTCTTTACAAGGCCCTAATCTACGGGTTCGCCCTTGGGCACCCGCAACATATCATAATCTGCGGAGACCTCGGTGTCATGCTCCAGCTTCCCGATCAACCTGATGGCTACGTCCTCCACGGCGCGGTAGTGGTGGTCCATCGGTATTGGTTGCCCATCTTCCCTGAGGGGGACGTCTTCTATCCCCATCAGGACAAGGTACGGGTGACGCCGGCGAACAAACGCCAGAGCATACACCGCGCCGCTCACAAGTTGGCAGCGGATAAACTCTTGTGCAGCCTCGCCGTTGCGGAATCGCGCCATGAGAGCACTCAGGCCCTGCGGCTGCGGATCCATCGGGAACAAAGACTTATAGACAAGAGCCAACGCAGACCGGCATGCCCCGGCAAAGGAGGTCACTTGGCTCACCCGGTCCTGCAACAAAGCCAGCACTCGGCCGCGAGCTGGGTCCGACCAAAAGGACGTCGTGTCACGTCCAACAAACTCGGCAATATGGCGAAGGCGGTTGGACACACGGGAGGCCTCAGCTTGTGCGTCCTGTCGAACACCTGAAGAACAAGCAAGGATACAGTTAATGGATGAAGAAGAAGCGGCGCAACAGAAGACATTCGGGGGCTCGTGGTACTTACAAAGTAATTCTGTATTGGGTTTCTCCAGCTCCTCTAGCAGAAACGCCTCCCGTTCAGCAGGGCGAGGCTGCTTCGACTTCAGCACCGCCAAGGCACCCTGCGTTGTCTTAAGCTCTTGCTCAAGACGAGCGCAGCGGTCGCGCAGCATGGTCAGTAGATAATCGTCATTCCCTTGAGACCGAGATGAAGAACCAGTAGCCGCGCCGGCTGGAGGGTTCGGCGTGGCGTGAGTTGAAGAGGAAGCAATCAGCGGAGTAACCTGAAGCAAGTTGTCAAACGCTATAAGTCGAAGATTGACACAAGACTCGGGGGCTTAAGGAAATCACATAGAGAGGAAACTGGGGCAAAAAAAAGTTATATTCATGCCAGGCAGTCATTACAGCAAAAAGGCGAGCTAGCTCGCCGCAACTACAAAGTACAAGGAACATAAAAACTATCTAGGGCTGGCTCGCGGACTTCTTCGCCTTCTCCGCGCGCTTCGCTGCCGTCTTCTCCAGCGTGCCAGCCAGCTTAAGAGCTAGCTCGCGGGAGCATTTGGCGAAGTCACCAAGGGGGACAGGCTTGCCATCGGACCCGCGAGGAAGCCAGGACAGTGCCTTGTCGAAGTCGCCCTCGAACCCATGCCCAAGAAGCATAAGCAGGGTGGTCTACGAGCCACGTACCGTGTGCTCGCGCTGGAAAGAGTCGAGCGCACCGTCACCAACGGCATCCGCAAGTTCTTTGAGTGTGGCAGTCGTTCGCCTCTCGGGGAATAAGCGAGTGTGGAGAAGGGACAGAACGCCGGTTGCCTTCGTAAGAAGGTCGCCCGCGCAGTGGCTCGCACCCTCTACGGCGGCGACGGCACCAACAAGGTCACCATCGGCAGGAGGGACGCTGGAGTTCGGTGCGGCTCCGGAGTGTCCTACACAGTGGAACAAAGTAAAGCATTGAAAGAGAAGAGTGAAGTCCAGAAAGTCGAACGGCACATCTACTTACCTAGGAGGGAGGTCCCAACGGACGACAACCGCTGTGCAAGCAGCTTCCCATCAGCGTCGGCTGTCTCCTTAGCAGCGACGGCAGCATCAAGCTGCTCCTTAAGCTTTTCGGCTGCCTCTTTCGACGAGGCAGCAGCTTCCAGCTCCTGCTTCAGGGTAGCCGCTTGCTGCGAAGACTCCTTCTCCTTTTCACGGGACTCCGTCAGCAGCTCTGCAAGGAACAAGGACTTTCAAGAACAAAGTGCAGAAGACCAGCAAAAGGAGAACGGACGAACAGATACAGACCTTGGAGTTTGGCGAACTCTTGCTCGAGTCGAGCCTTCTCAGCCTCCAAGGCAGCAAAGCGACGGCCATAGCCCATCAGCTCGCGCGTCACGGGCTGAAATTGACAAGGCAAACGGGGAAAGTTCAGAAAAGAAACGGCATCTGAGTCTGCGAACGACCGAAGTCAGTCGACCGCAGACTCGGGGGCTACTCCCATCGGGAGCGCTGTCGCGCACCCGATGACACCACAGCAGAGAGACAAGGTGGACAGAAGAAGAAAGTTCTGAGTCTACGACCAACTGTTCCATATTGGCCGCAGACTCGGGGGCTACTCCCATCGGGAGCGCTGTCGCGCACCCGATAGAAAACAAGAATTAAAGGCATAGACACTTACGTGTTCCAGTGACGATGGAGGAGGAGATGACGCGACGGTGACGAGGGTGTCACCAGGCGTGAAGGGCGTCGCGACCGAGGCAGCAGCTGGACCTGGCGGGGTAGGAGGAACAGCCGCTTTCCTACGACGCGTCTTCGAGCTATCAGCTTCGTCGAGCGACGGAGCAGCACGAGCAGGCGATCCCTCCGCACCGTCGGAGCCCCTAAAATCAAAGATCGTAAGGGCAAGTCGAAGACAAGAGACAGGTTGCAGATAAATAAAGAGACGAGTCTTATGAGCTATCTCCATAAGGTTCGCCGGGTCGAAGAGGTCCAACGACGGGCGAGACCTCTTCGACGGTGGCGCCGTAGGATCACTAGCCCGAGCGGCCTCCTCGACTGAATGAGTCGGGGGCTGCGACGTGCTTGATCCCTCCATGACAGCAGCGGCCGGGGTCGACTTCACCGCCCCTTTGGCAGCAGTGTAGCGGCCTCGCTTGCGCTGGTTCAGGGGCTCGTCGTTGTCGCCGTCGTCTTCCGCCGCGTGTTCCGTCGAGTGAGCGGACGCGACAGAGATATCCCGGTCATCAGGATCTTCCTGAAGGTCGGGAAGAGGGGAAGTTCCCTCTGGAAGATGAGGATAAATAAAGAAGTTCGCGAAATCCTTCAAAAGAGAAAGCAGTATAAAGCTCGTTAACACACGAGACAAAATCAGAAACGGAGAAGAACTCGTCCAAGGCACGAGGCACAATAGCGACAAGAAAAGGAAGCACTGACCTGGGGAGCAGGATTGTCGCTGCTGAAAGGCTGGACTGGCGGCTCGAGACTGCCGCCCTCGCCAGCCTTGAGGACGGTTATCTGGCACACGCGTGCCTCGACCTCATCCGCCGGCAACTCCTCCGACGACACTCGAGTCGCGTCGGCAGCTCCGTCGTACTCGAAGAGCGGGTGCACCCGAGCCTGGATGGGATGCACCCGCCTCCTGATAAATGTGGTGATGAGGTGAACGCCACTTACCTCCTTGCCGGCGGTCTTGAGCAGATCTGACACCCGAGAGAGGAGTGGCGTGGACTCGCTATACTCTCGGGTGTCGGGGCGGTGCACCCACGAGCGCTTCCTCTTCACGACGGCCCCGGCGCGGTAGGGAGGCAGCCCGTACTGCTGCCCGCCGATGCGGACGTCGGTGACGTAGAACCACTTCTTGCGCCAGTTATGCGCGGAGTCGAGCTGCTTAAGGTCGAAGTACTCGACGTCCGCGCGGGTCTGGATCCCGAACCCGCCGACGAGATATACGCCATTCGCACCGGAGTTGCGCTTGACGTTGAAGATGCGTTGCCACAGCCCCCAATGTGGGCGCAACCCAAGGAAGCACTCGCAAAGGATGATGAAGCAAGCAATATGGAGAATGGAGTTTGGCGTGAAGTCATGGAGCTGGATGCCGTAGGTGTACATCAGCCCACGAAGGAATTCATGCACAGGGAGGGCGAACCCCCTCTGCACGAAGTCCACGAAGCACACGCGCTCGTTCGCTTCGGGGCGGGGCTCCACCTCGTCACCGGGCGCGCGCGTGGGCATCTTCTCCTGCGCCGGCAGGAAGCCGTCGCGGCGGAGAGTGGTCAGCGTGCGCTCCGTGACGCTGGAGCGCTGCCAGCCGCCAGGGATCTTCTTCAGAGGCCCGGCGGTGCTGATGTTGGTGGCGGCGCTCGTGCTCTTCTTGTCGGCGGCGGCGGCTTTCTTCATTGTGGCCGGCGGAGGATGCAAGAAGAGCTCTGGCTAAGCGATGGGAATGGAGGCGTGCTCTTCCCATCGCCAAGTATCCCTTATTTAACAACGAAGACGATGGAATCCACACCGTCCATCCATTCCTCGGGTGAAACGGCGCACATCCAACGGACCACGTGGCGGCCGCGGAGGGCAACCGTCGCCGACCGCGTCGCCCACTACGCACGGGAACCAAGGAGGTTGTCATCATGGCGTGCCGAAAATCTCGCGCCCATTATCAGTCAAACTGACACGACCCGACGTGCGGTCACTTCTGGCAGACCAAGCGGCAGGATGCTCTACTGGCGTGACGCATGCGCGTGATGTCAGTTCGAACGTGGGAGGCGTCAGAACAAGAGCAGTCGATGTCCTTATCGACTACCCGCAGGACAATAATACAAGCAGGTCATAACCTGCTAACTCCCATCGGGAGCGTACCGACTCCCGTATTCTTCGGCTGAAAAAGCGGATGGGTGACATCCCCGACTGCCAAGAAAAGGGGAAGCGACTCCCGCAACGGCGCTAGATCGCGCACTCGATTGGTTATCGACTCCGTCTAACCCGAGCATCGTACCCGAGTTGAGTCAAACACAGCTGACCCTCGGATGTTGTACCCCAAGGTACAAAGGTAAGACCCACCGATCCGTCGTGTAGGGCCAGGCCCACTGGCAACAGCCGTGGAAGCTTGCACTGGTTACCGCACGAACAACTGCGATGAAAATCCCGACGGACGCGTTGGGTAACCCTTTAGGCCGATCTCGACTATGTAAAATCCCCGGGTGGTGGGAGTCGAGGGGCGCCTCCAAGCTCGAGCCTGGGGACTCGAGTTTGATGTACACTAGTAATGTTTGTGCCCAAGAGCACTTAACTGGTCCCGACCTTGTCGAAAGTGTACCAGGCGTACTATGTGAAATCCACCACAAAGAGCCTTAATTGCAGGGTACACGCTACGACGCGAAGAGTGCAGACTCGCACCAGGATAAAGCGCAGCGGGGGAGTCCCTGCCAAACTCTCTGAGTTTACCAGGTCCTCGGGGGCTACTGACGTGGGGACACCGATCGGGTGTGCCACCGTGGACCACCCTGGTGCGGTAAAGACTGCGGCCCACTGGGTGCGAAGCCCAGAAAGAGGCCCCCGACGGAAAGCCTGACGGACTATTAGGTCATAGGGCCCAACATGTAAACCTAAGTCGGTACGGACCCGGGACCCAGTCCCACTATAAAAGGGCTGGGAGGGCCGCCGACCTAGGTACGCAATCTGATACCCTAGAAACCCTAGCGAGTTCGACATCCTCGAGCTCGTCGTTGTAATCGATCTCATCAATACCAGACAAGCAGGAGTAGGGCTTTTTACCTTCGGGGGCCTGAACCTGGGTAATACCTCTTGTCAGCCGACGGATTCACCAGCACCACATCCTTCCTCCCCCTTCTTCACGAACCCGAGGATGCCATCCGAGGGATTTGACGTGGTAACACCACGTCAGGCGGCGAGGCGACCTCGACGGCGGAGGGAGCGGACAGGGAAACGAGAGTATGAGGGCGGGTGCGGGTGTGGGCTGCTGGAGCGGTTCCCCGAGCGAGAGAGTTGACTCGCGACGACGCTAGGGGTGGGGTGCGGGTTGGGAAACAAAAGAATGGAGGGCGTTTTTGCAAAAGTACAAGTCGCGACATTTATTTCGGATCGGAGGGAGTATTACTTTGTAGTACATATGCACGGTTATGCATATACCCTGATGCATGATGCTCCGCAAGAAAAATATCCGACGATGGATATGGTTTAGGCCCCGTTTGGTAGCAACATTTTTTCAAGTATTCTGGTAATACTTCAGTTTCTAATAATAATGAAGTATCAAATACTTTGATATGTTTGGATGCAGTAAATACTGTGGTTTTAAAAACTGAAGTATCGTCTAAAACTTCATTTTTTTTGCTGTATTGGAAACTTCAGTCCTGACCAATTTTTTTCTAAAATGAAGTATTGTCTAAAACTGAAGTATTTATTTGCCTGGCGATTAAATACTTTGATATTCCAATACTTCAGTTTTAGAAGAACTGCGTTGCCAACTAGGCCTTAGTGGTGTGTGGTAAATAGCGTTTTTGTGTCGTTGATAATGATGCATGCATGTTTATGTTCCGTTCGTGCTAAGCGAGAATCATCAGCCCACTAACGAGTAGGATTGCTCACCGGCCGGGGACTATGTGCCACACATCATGAACCCTTCCATGATGGTGGTTTGTCCGTTGGCGCGTTGATCACTCGACCGAGGAGATCACGTCAGTATAACCTGTGAGGACTACCGTTTCGGCTTAGTCTGGCGGTGCTACCATACCATGTGGGTGCACTGTATGAGTTGTACCGCGCCAAAGCCTAAACTGTTGTCAGAATGCTACGTGCTACCATGCGGAATGAGAATGTGTCTGATGTCAAGGTATAGTGACTAGAGACCCATATGACTGTCATGTTTATTAGGGTTTGGAGGGAACGATCATGCCTCGTTGGAGGTGATCGGTGCGTGTTAAATAGGGTAGGAAAAAGCCCCTACCGTGGCACATACATGAGGTATAAACTTGGGTGGTGTACTACACCATACCAAGTATTATACATACAAGATACTTAACACCCTCCCTTAATCTAAACTCTTACAAAGATTTAGATTACACTTAAACTCACTTAACTGTCTAACAGGAAGAGCTTTAGTGAAACCATCAGCAACTTGATCCTTGCTAGAGAAATTTGATCTCTAAATTTTTGCTTGCTACTCTTTCTCGAACAAAGTGAATCAATCTCTATAGTTTTGTTCTTGCGTGGAACACAGGGTTGCAGACAAATAGGTAGCACCTAAGTTGTCACACCATAGACATGGTTTTTCCTTTAGCTGAATACCAGTTCATTAGCAATGCCTCAACCATATGATTTCAGCCGTGGCATTAGCTACAGCTTTATACTCGGCTTCTGTGCTTGAACGAGAAACCG
This sequence comes from Puccinellia tenuiflora, assembly GCA_012064385.1. Classification (NCBI taxonomy): domain Eukaryota; kingdom Viridiplantae; phylum Streptophyta; class Magnoliopsida; order Poales; family Poaceae; genus Puccinellia; species Puccinellia tenuiflora. The sequence continues at coordinate 490,826 of QRDG01000434.1, read as the reverse complement.
TGGCTTGTTTCTGGAACTCCATGACACTAAATTTGGTCCAAGAAAGATAGAAAACCTCCAGTGGATCGTCTGTCATCAGGACATCCAGCCCAATCTGCATCTGAAAAGGCACTCAGAAGTGTATGAGAGGAACGTGTGAATGTAAGACCAATTTGTAAGGTGTTCTGAACATAACGAAGTATCCTTTTTGCTGCTGTCCAATGTGCTGTTGTTGGGCATTGGAGATACTGAAAACTTTATTGGTTGAGAAAGACAAATCCGGTCGTGTGAGAGTTAAGTATTGAAGAGCACCAACATTCTTCTATATTGTGTGCTATCTTCGACCAGCGGCGTCCCTTCATGAAGAGACAGTGGCTCGGTAGGAGATAATGGTGTAGGAGTCGGTTTACAATTTTTCATCCCAACTCTTGCTAACAAATCCATGGCATATTTTTCCTGTGTCAATATCAAACCATCTTTGTTTTTCTTTACTTCAATACCCAGAGAAATGTAAATCTCCAAGATCTTTGATGGCAAATATTTATTCAGTTCTTGAAGAAGGATGGTTGTGGCATCATTTGAGGAACTTGCTACTATAATGTCATCAACATAAATCAAGACAAATATAGTGATACCTGACTTTTGATACAGAAACAAAGATGTGTCAGCTTCGGGAGTGAAACCAAGACCATGCAATTTTGAGCTAAGCCGAGTACCATGCCCTGGAGCCTGCTTGAGACTATAAAGCTTTGTCAAGTTTGCAAATATAATGAGGAAACATTTGAATTTTCAAAACCTGGGGGTTGTTTCATATAAACCTCCTCTTCCAGAACACCATGTAAAAACGCGTTCTTGACATCTAGCTGCCGTAAACCCATCTCGAGAAAACTGAAATGGCTAGAACAACTCTAATTGTTCCAGCCTTAACAATAGGGCTAAAAGTACCCTCATAACTATCCCATATCTCTGTTTGAAACCTTTTGCTACTAGACGAGCTTTATACCTGTCGATTGTGCCATCTGCATTCTTCTTGATACGATAAACCCACTTGCAATTAATCAAATTTTTATTCTTACTTGGTGGAACAAGATGCCATGTCTTGTTTTGAATCAATGCTTCATATTCTTCCTCCATTGCATTTTTCCACTTTGGATCATCTAAAGCCTCGGACAGTGAACATGGTTCTCCTGTTGATGTTAGCAAACCATATCTAATAGAATTTGTTTGTTTGTAAATACTAGCTTGTTTCCCATATGTTATTGTACCATCTTTGTACTTTTTAGGCTGTTTTATACCTTGTTGTAGACGTGTGCGGCGTGGAGCAGCAGACTGGACCACAGCATGATCATCCGCAGTGGATCTTCCCTCCACTGGGTCGGCAGACCCGATCGCGAATGAGCAGCAGATGCCACCAGCGCTGCTTTCGCCATCTGCATGCGTGGCGTCGCCGTCTTTCATGCGGGGGTGTGGACCGAGGTGACCCAGGTGAGGCGGGTGGCGAACGACGCAGGCGACACATAGGCACCATCGCTGTCACCGGCTGAGGCGGACAAATCCGCATCGGGATCCGTGGGCAAATCAGCGCCGGGATCCACTCCTTCGTGATCCGAGGCAGATTCAGCATCAGCATCCGAATCAGGTCAGGATCCACTTTGTCTTCATCCGTGGCTTCATTTTTCTTGGTTTTGCATATTCTTCACAATTTGAATGCGGTTTTCTCCTGCAGCTTCCTCACTCCTGGCCACCATTAGTAATCGGTACAAAGGGCAAAGGCATATAGTCATCAGTGTTAGCATCCCCATGAGTAGATGAGTAGGAATAAGAAGGATATCTTCACGAAGACGTTTGCCGGATTTGGGTTTAGGGAGGCAAAAGGAAAAACATTTTCATCAAAACCACATCTCGGGATATGTAAACCGACCTATGGAAACATCTAGACTTGGACTCCCTTGTGACGAGGGCTATACCTAGAAAAACACATCGTGTAGACCGGAAGCAAGCTTGCGCTTGTTGTAGGGCGTAGATTGGGCCAACAGGCACAACCAAAAACGAAGAGAGTCATAGTTGGGTGATGTGTGTAGGAGTCGTTCGACAGGGGTTTCTGAGTTTATGACTTTGCTAGGGAGCAAGTTTATGAGAAAAGTGGCTGTGAGAAAAGCTTCATCCAGAATTTAAGAGGCATGGAGGCATTGGCTAGCAAGGCAAGACCCACCTCAACAATGTGACGGTGTTTGCGTTCAGCGGAACCGTTTTGTGGTGGGCATGTGGACATGAAACATGATGGGTAATGCCAATTTTTTTGAAAGAAACCATTTAGTTTTCTATTCATCACCCCAATCAGTTTGCATGGTAACAATTTCCTTTCGAACTTTCGCTCAACAGTTGTTGGAAATTAGAAAAAACTTGATAAACATCAGAACTTTTCCTTCAAAAGATAAATCCATGTAAATTTACTAAAATCATCAATGAAACTTTCATAGTAAGTGTGCTTGCCAACAGAAGCGGGAGCAGGACCCCATACATCAGAAAACACTTGTTCCAATGGAACAGTGGAAACACTAGTAGAGGTGGGATATGGCAATTGATGACTTTTTGCTAGTTGACAAGAATCACATATGTAAGGATTTGTTTCTGGAGTATGAGATACTTATGTTTCCTAATGACTTGTTGCACCACAAAAGAGGAGGGATGCCCTAAACGACGATGCCATGTAGAGGATGAAGGCTTTATTGTGACGAAAGCATGCTTGGACGATGACCCCGTAGAGATAGGCACTAGGGGGTAGAGCCCACCATGACACGGACCCTTAAACAATGTTCTTCTTGTGGCCTGATCCTTAATCAAAAGAAGAATGGATGAAATTCAAGAAACACATTGTTGTCAAGGGTGAGTTTATGAATAGATAAAAGATTCTTGGATGCATTAGGAACATGAAGAATATTATTGAGATGTAAAGATGTATGTGGGGTATGTAACATAGAATGACCAATATGCCTTATAACCATACCTTGCCCGTCGGCCGTGTGGACGCGTTCACGCCCATTGTACTTCTCATGAGTAGAAAGCTTGCTCAGCTCCCCGGTGATGTGATCAGTTGCTCCTGTGTCGCCGTACCAGTTTGTGTCGACTCCATAGGATGCCATATGCGCAGCCTTGACGTCATGATCACCATCACTATCAGAACCATCATTGTTGTATCGCCACCAACATCAACAGCGGGGTGACCATGGATCTTGCAAATTTGACAAGTTACATCAACATAGGGAGTTGGAGCTCTATCACGCTGAGTACGGCGCTTGTCATCATTACGGCGACCACCATTGTCACGGCGGCCACCTTTGTTATCATCACGAGGACGCCAAGTGTCACGACGATTACCTCCATCACGGCGGTCCTAGCCGCCTCCATCGCGACGGCGATCACGTGAATCTCCACGCGGGCCACGGTCATAGCCACACGGGCCACGGTCATAGCGATCACCATAGTCACTAGTGCGGGGCGGACCACCACGCCCACGCTGAGCAGCATTAGCTGAGGTACGAACCCCTCGCATCATCTGTCACACTGTTACGCATATCATATGAACATAACTGATCATAAAAATCATCAAGTGTGGTACCGGGGTTTCCATTGATCGAGGTGACAAGAGAGTTGTATGATCCATCAAGGCCATGAAGGAAGTATCCGATGAGCTCATCATCTTCAAGTGTTTTTCCTATGGCAGCAAGCTCAGAGGCGAACGTCTTCATCTTGGTGAAGTATTGGTCAGCTGTGAGGCCGACCTTCTTGGTGTCGTTGAGCTGGGACCGGATGTGCTGCACCTTGGATCTTGATGCCGAGGAGAACATGGAGTTGATACAGCCCAAGCTTGAGCGGTGGACTCCATGCCAAGCACGTGAGACAGGATATCGGGCGAAAGAGAATTCAGCAGAAACGTAGAACCTGTTGATCACATGCAATCCAGGCCAAATAGTCGGGTTGTCCACTGTGATCTTCTCTTGTTGGAGTCCTCAACTTCCACAGTCTTCTGCGGCGCACGGTCCGATCCATCAAGCAGTCCCATCACGTTTGCTCCGCGGAACGCAGGGAGCATGAGGGCCTTCCACAGGAGGAAGTTCCCCCTGGTCAGATGTTGGGTCGGAGGAGTGCCCAGAGCGGCGGCCAATGACGAGCTTGACGAAGAGGAGCTCATGGCGGCGGCGTCGGTTTGTGTGGTTTTGTTTTAGGGTTTTGGTTTTGGTTTTGGTTTTGGTTTTGCGGCGGCTACGGTGGCTAGGAAGCGACGGCAGCGGCAGGTTTGGGTTGTGGTTTTGGGCGGGCGGCGGCGACAGATTTTGGAGGTTTTTAGCGGCGGCGCGGCTGGATCAGCGGCGGCGGCGGCAGAAGGCAGCTAGGTCTCGAAGGGAGACGCTCTGATACCATATTAGGGTTTGAGGGAACGATCATGCCTCGTTGGAGGTGATCGGTGCGTGTTAAATAGGGTAGGAAAAAGCCCCTACCGTGGCACATACATGAGGTAAAACTTAGGTGGTGTACTACACCATACCAAGTATTATACATACAAGATATTTAACAATGTTAAAGTGGCTATCTGATGTCAACGTAATAAGGAAAGAAAAAAAAGAGGTTCTACAGTCGAAAAGTGACTTTGACTCCAGAGCTCCAATGATCCTGGTCATCTGAAAAATATTTACAAGTTTTAAAAAATAGTGAAAAAAAATCTCCAATGTAGGAAATGTTGTATCCCACAACCATGCAAAAAAGTAACTTCAAATAATTTGTATTATAGGCTACACAAAAATGATAAATCGGATAAAATTTGAAGATTTGAAATATGTATACTCAGATCTACACTTTTGTCATTTTTGTGTAGCTCGTACTAAAATGTTTTGGAGTCGATTTTTTGCAAGTTTGTGGAATACATCATTAGGTACATCCGTGATTTTTTTTCTGTTTTTTTTGAAACTTTTAAATATTTTTCGATTTTTTTTAAACGAGCGAGATCACTGGAGCTCGGGAGCACAAAATCTTCACTTTTCTACCGTACATAAAAAGTTAACTTGGTACGTATTTTAGTATAATAAAAGGAAATATTATATGGTAAATGGGGGAGAGAGTATGCTGTTCCAAGAAAAAAGGTGGTCCGAGAGTAAAAGATTTACATAAACAAAATTTGAGTCTCCATTGTAAATGGTGGTTGAAGTTAGAGACGCGACCTGGTCTATGCAGAGTATTACAAGGGCTAAATATACCTAAGAAATAAAATGGTGGCAACGGTTAAAGGAGAGCTAGTGATTCTTTTTGGAAAGCTATTATGAACGTAAAGAATTTGTATTTCGAAGGGAGGAAATTTATTTTGCAAAAAGGGGACGTGGTGCGGTTTTGGAAAGACCCCTGGCTTGATGGGTACTCCTTATGTGTGTCATATCCTGGCTGTTTAACATTTGCCAAGCACAGACTGGACCTTTGAGAAAGTACTATCTGTTGAGTGCAATGTTCCTTTTCATCACAGAATCCTTCCTGAGATGATTGAACAATGGGAATATATTGTTACTAATGCGTGTCAGGTTGTGATTTAACAATTCTGGTAAGATCATTTGGTCTTTAAATGCAATGGTATTTTTTTCTATCAAATCTGTGTATCAAATTCAAGTGAGAAATCTTGCTGGTTCTCACAACATAGGATTTGAAACTCCAAATTACCCCTTGAAATTAAGGTATTCCTGTGACAACTTTGTTGTAATGCTGCTTTGACAAGAGAAAACCTTGAAAAGAGGAATTGGCCAGGAGACCCTGTTTGCTCTTTATGTAATCAAATTGAAACCGCTTCACACTTGTTTTTTGAATGCAATCATGCTAAGGTGGTTTGGGTGGACTTTGGGAGTTGTTTTGAGGACTAATACTTGTCCAAAGTATCTGTGGCAATGTGTGGTTTGGTTAAACATGAATTTTCCACATGGGAGAAAATTTCATATGATTTTGTTGGCCTCGGCATGCTCGGTATTTTGGAATATCAGAAATAAGATCAGGTTTGATGATTTGATTGTACGGACCCCTGTTGTGACAATTGGTTTTGTGTGCTCCTATTTACATTATTGGGTAGGTCTAGGAGGAGGGTGCCAGGATCAGGGGAGCTGATGCAGAAAGTTAGTCAGTTGGTGGCTCAATCCGGAGGACAAGGTGATTCTTCGCTGGACAAGGACAAGGTGCTTCTTCTGCTGGACGTGTGGATCTGGCGACCACGGACGGTTCACAGGCTTGATTTCCTGAAGATTGCTCTAAGTACTATGGTGCTGGTTGTATGATGTTGTTTTGGTTGTTCTATTGTTGTTGTTGTTGTTGTTGTTGTGTTGGACATGTAGTCTAGGCGGTAGGTTTTTGTCCCGTGGCGTGGTCTTGATGTCGAGATTGCGAAGCGGGTTTTCCTATCAAGCTAGGACTGTCTTCCCTTTACCCTATTCTCTCTGGTCTTCTATTGTTGCCGGTTATAAAAGGGTATTGCATTCCGTTAATCAATCAATGGGTGATAGCCCAGTTCAAAAAAAAAAAAAAAGGTTCAGTTGCTAAGCCTGTCGTAGCCTCTACGAGTTTCCTAGTACTAATCATCATCAAAAGCCTTTCGGAAGGACCATCCTACGTGACACTAGTAGTAGTATAATCAAGAAGGAAGCGTGTACTCAGCCAGCTGATGGGGATATTGTGCGGAGAGAGACGCTGTACGGTTTAAGCTCGACCGTGCCGCATGTCAGTGACGCGGGGCAGGCGAGGTGTTCCGTACTAAGTTTTTTGTCAGCACGCGCGTTCCGGATCTCGAAGCGCTACTATACTATACCCGACCCCAATGATGCGGCGGGCATGCA